>JAGSMR010000094.1:2270000-2660390 GCA_029286605.1 Sericinus montela | reverse complement strand
TATATAAAAATATGGTTAAAAATACTATGTTGATCTATTATAAAATTTAAAGAACTGTTCTGTTCAACAGTGAAATTTTGATAGGCTGTAGGAGTGTTGTCACTATAGGTTTTTATTATCATATATTTCATGGTTATCCATCCCATTACTGCAATGAAATTGGAAGAATAATGAAAAGGAGGCATATGTGATATAATAATGTCATTTTTAAAATAAATGTTTATTAGACAAATATCCCAGAGTTTGTACAGTAACATTTGGCAAATTTTACACATACAAAACACAATTTGTAAATATTTATGTGTAAAAGTACAAAACTCTGGAAAGATTCAATAGTCTTACTTAAGTTTCAACAACAAATTAATAAGAAAACGTAATAATAACTTTTACTGGTAGGTTCTGTATACCAAAATGTATACATGAGATAGGGATCTGTATAGTTTATTGTCTACAGATATAACTACATTTTCAGCTCGCAGCACCCTCGAGAGGTACTTAAGGGGTTTAAGTTTTACAAAAATACATTCTGTTACGAACTACAAATCATTTTATTTTCCAAATTTGATATTTTTATTAAATTATTGAAACTTGTAAACAATTTTCATTACATTTAAAGATAAATATCTTCAAATATCAGATTTTTATCTTTAAAAATTGTATATTTGTAAAATTTATTACTAAATTTAAAATACAGTAGGGAACATAATTATAAACAGAAAATAATATAGGTAGTATCAGTGTGAAATTGTATCAGATAGAGTTTTTGTTCTCATATTAACTATCAATAACATTTATATACTCAAGCTATGCAAATAAATAACATTCTATTCTCCTTAAACATGTCATTATTTATGCATGGTCCATAATAAGGTTGTGTTTCATATAGGTGTTATCTCTGAGAAACTTTCTTTTATATATGAAATTAAATTTTATTAAGAACTTATAATAGCACCATTTATTTACACCAAGCAATGCTTTGTTATCCAAGAGCTAACTAATAATATTGCCACTGATATCTCAAAACTGTTGTTTTGTTTGCAGATGCTGGACTTTCCTTAATATTTGTCATCTAGTAGCAATAGCATTCCAATCTTAGCACACTAGTTGGAGGAAACCTCGGATGAGTCATCTTCAAATTTGATTTCTAATGGAAGCATTACTTTGTAACACCCATCTTTATTTACCATGTCATTAGAAAAAAATTTTAATTACATTTTAAGAGGCAAATAATATATTATTTTAAGCACTTTTTCTTTAATTTTAGATACCTTTCTATTTAAGCTCGCTTTTATTGTTTATTTGTTGGAAAACAAATAGTTTTAATATGAAATAAAAATATGCAATGTGGTTTATATGCAAGTCAGGACAGTTTCTATTGCAGTATTATACATAATATTGAGGCTAGATACATAAAGGTAATGTCTGCAATTGCTAATGGATCGGGACCCTTTAGATAGCCAAAGGTGGCAAAGCAGTATTAGAGAATTAAAAGCATCATTATTAGACTCACAGGACAGTACATGCCCAACTAGGTAGAATGGAGAACAGACACAAATCTATTCCATTTGCTCTGATGAAGGAAACCGACAGGTCCGAAACTTACTACACTGGATGGGGATTTGGCCGTTTTTAACAGACTTCAGGAAAAGGAAGATTCCCAATTTGTTTGTTTTTTAATGTTTCTTGGCTGAAAATTACAAATTAATCTGTACAAAGTTAGTGTTCTTGTTTGTTGTCAGTGTTGTCCCTTTTCTATATATAAAAAAAATATGGTTAAAAATACTATGTTGATCTTTTATAAAATTTAAAGAACTGTTCTGTTCAGCAGTGAAATTTTGATAGGCTGTAGGAGTGTTGTCACTATAGGTTTTTTATTATCATATATTTCATGGTTATCCATCCCATTACTGCAATGAAATTGGAAGAATAATGAAAAGGGAGGCATATGTGATATAATAATAAGTCATTTTTTTTTAAATAAATGTTTATTAGACAAATATCCCAGAGTTTGTACAGTAACATTTGGCAAATTTTACACATACAAAACACAATTGTTAATATTTATGTGTAAAAGTACAAAACTCTGGAAAGATTCAATAGTCTTACTTAAGTTACCACAATAAATTAATAAGAAAACGTAATAATAACTTTTACTGGTAGGTTCTGTATACCAAAATGTATACATGAGATAGAAATCTGTATAGTTAATTGTCTACAGATATAACTATATTTTCAGCTCGCAGTACTCTCGAGATGTACTTAACTACAAATCATTTTATTCTCCAAATTTGATATTTTTATTAAATTATTGAAACTTGTAAACAATTTTCATTACATTTAAAGATAAATATCTTCAAATATCAGATTTTTATCTTTAAAAATTGTATATTTGTAAAATTTATTACTAAAATTTAAAATACAGTAGGGAACATCATTATAAACAGAAAATAATATACGTAGTAGCAGTGTGAAATTGTATCAGATAGAGTTTTTTGTTCTCATATTAACTATCAATAAGATTTATGTACTCAAGCTATGCAGATAAATAACATTCTATTCTCCTTAAACATGTCATTATTTATGCATGGTCCATAATAAGGTTGTGTTTCATATAGGTGTTATCTCTGAGAAACTTTCTTTTATATATGAAATTAAATTTTATTAAGAACTTATAATAGCACCATTTATTTACACCAAGCAATGCTTTGTTATCCAAGAGCTAACTAATAATATTGCCACTGATATCTCAAAACTGTTGTTTTGTTTGCAGATGCTGGACTTTCCTTAATATTTGTCATCTAGTAGCAATAGCATTCCAATCTTAGCACACTAGTTGGAGGAAACCTCGGATGAGTCATCTTCAAATTTGATTTCTAATGGAAGCATTACTTTGTAACACCCATCTTTATTTACCATGTCATTAGAAAAAATAATTTAATTACATTTTAAGAGGCAAATAATATATTATTTTAAGCACTTTTGCTTTAATTTTAGATACCTTTCTATTTAAGCTCGCTTTTATTGTTTATTTGTTGGAAAACAAATAATTTTAATATGAAACAAAAATATGCAATGTGGTTTATATGCAAGTCAGGACAGTTTCCATTGCAGTATTATACATAATATTGAGGCTAGATACATAAAGGTAATGTCTGCAATTGCTAATGGATCGGGACCCTTTAGATAGCCAAAGGTGGCAAAGCAGTATTAGAGAATTAAAAGCATCATTATTAGACTCACAGGACAGTACATGCCCAACTAGGTAGAATGCAGAACAGACACAAACCTATTCCATTTGCTCTGATGAAGGAAACCGACAGGTCCGAAACTTCCTACACTGGATGGGGATTTGGCCGTTTTTAACAGACTTCAGGAAAAGGAAGATTCCCAATTTGTTTGTTTTTTAATCTTTCTTGGCCCAAAATTACAAATTAATCTGTACAAAGTTAGTGTTCTTGTTTGTTGTCAGTGTTGTCCCTTTTCTATAAATATAAAAAATATAGTTAAAAAATACTATGTTGATCTATTATAAAATTTTAAGAACTGTTCTGTTTAACAGTGAAATTTTGATAGGCTGTAGGAGTGTTGTCACTATAGGTTTTTTTAGTATCATATATTTCATGGTTATCCATCCCATTACTGCAATGAAATTGGAAGAATAATGAAAAGGGAGGCATATGTGATATAATAATGTCATTTTTTTTAAATAAATGTTTATTAGACAAATATCCCAGAGTTTGTACAGTAACATTTGGCAAATTTTACACATACAAAACACAATTTGTAAATATTTATGTGTAAAAATACAAAACTCTGGAAAGATTCAATAGTCTTACTTAAGTTACCACAATAAATTAATAAGAAAACGTAATAATAACTTTTACTGGTAGGTTCTGTATACCAAAATGTATACATGAGATAGGAATCTGTATAGTTTATTGTCTACAGATATAACTACATTTTCAGCTCGCAGTACTCTCGAGATGTACTTAACTACAAATCATTTTATTTTCCAAATTTGATATTTTTATTAAATTATTGAAACTTGTAAACAATTTTCATTACATTTAAAGATAAATATCTTCAAATATCAGATTTTTATCTTTAAAAATTGTATATTTGTAAAATTTATTACTAAATTTAAAATACAGTAGGGAACATAATTATAAACAGAAAATAATATAGGTAGTATCAGTGTGAAATTGTATCAGATAGAGTTTTTTGTTCTCATATTAACTATCAATAAGATTTATGTACTCAAGCTATGCAAATAAATAACATTCTATTCTCCTTAAACATGTCATTATTTATGCATGGTCCATAATAAGGTTGTGTTTCATATAGGTGTTATCTCTGAGAAACTTTCTTTTATATATGAAATTAAATTTTGTTTAGAACTTATAATAGCACCATTTATTTACACCAAGCAACGCTTTGTTATCAAAGAGCTAACTAATAATATTGCCACTGATATCTCAAAACTGTTGTTTTGTTTGCAGATGCTGGTCTTTCCTTAATATTTGTCATCTAGTAGCAATAGCATTCCAATCTTAGCACACTAGTTGGAGGAAACCTCGGATGAGTCATCTTCAAATTTGATTTCTAATGGAAGCATTACTTTGTAACACCCATCTTTATTTACCATGTCATTAGAAAAAAAATTTAATTACATTTTAAGAGGCAAATAATATATTATTTTAAGCACTTTTGCTTTAATTTTAGATACCTTTCTATTTAAGCTCGCTTTTATTGTTTATTTGTTGGAAAACAAATAATTTTAATATGAAACAAAAACATGCAATGTTGTTTATATGCAAGTCAGGACAGTTTCCATTGCAGTATTATACATAATATTGAGGCTAGATACATAAAGGTAATGTCTGCAATTGCTAATGGATCGGGACCCTTTAGATAGCCAAAGGTGGCAAAGCAGTATTAGAGAATTAAAAGCATCATTATTAGACTCACAGGACAGTACATGCCCAACTAGGTAGAATGCAGAACAGACACAAACCTATTCCATTTGCTCTGATGAAGGAAACCGACAGGTCCGAAACTTCCTACACTGGATGGGGATTTGGCCGTTTTTAACAGACTTCAGGAAAGGAAGATTCCCAATTTGTTTGTTTTTAATGTTTCTTGGCTCAAAATTACAAATTAATCTGTACAAAGTTAGTGTTCTTGTTTGTTGTCAGTGTTGTCCCTTTTCTATATATATATATATATATATATATATATATATATATATATATATATATATATATATATATATATATATATATATATATATATATATATATATAAAAATATGGTTAAAAAATACTATGTTGATCTATTATAAAATTTAAAGAACTGTTCTGTTCAGCAGTGAAATTTTGATAGGCTGTAGGAGTGATGTCACTATAGGTTTTTATAGTATTACATATTTCATGGTTATCCAACCCATTACTGCAATGAAATTGGAAGAATAATGAAAAGGGAGGCATATGTGATATAATAATGTCATTTTTTTAAAATAAATGTTTATTAGACAAATATCCCAGAGTTTGTATAGTAACATTTGGCAAATTTTACACTTACAAAACACAATTGTTAATATTTATGTGTAAAAATACAAAACTCTGGAAAGATTCAATAGTCTTACTTAAGTTTCCACAATAAATTAATAAGAAAACGTAATAATAACTTTTACTGGTAGGTTCTGTATACCAAAATGTATACATGAGATAGGAATCTGTATAGTTTATTGTCTACAGATATAACTACATTTTCAGCTTGCAGCACTCTCGAGAGGTACTTAAGGGGTTTAAGTTTTACAAAAATACATTCTGTTACGAACTACAAATCATTTTATTTTCCAAATTTGATATTTTTATTAAATTATTGAAACTTGTAAACAATTTTCATTACATTTAAAGATAAATATCTTCAAATATCAGATTTTTATCTTTAAAAATTGTATATTTGTAAAATTTATTACTAAATTTAAAATACAGTAGGGAACATCATTATAAACAGAAAATAATATAGGTAGTAGCAGTGTGAAATTGTATCAGATAGAGTTTTTTGTTCTCATATTAACTATCAATAAGATTTATGTACTCAAGCTATGCAAATAAATAACATTCTATTCTCCTTAAACATGTCATTATTTATGCATGGTCCATAATAAGGTTGTGTTTCATATAGGTGTTATCTCTGAAACTTTCTTTTATATATGAAATTAAATTTTATTTAGAACTTATAATAGCACCATTTATTTACACGAAGCAACGCTTTGTTATCCAAGAGCTAACTAATAATATTGCCACTGATATCTCAAAACTGTTGTTTTGTTTGCAGATGCTGGACTTTCCTTAATATTTGTCATCTAGTAGCAATAGCATTCCAATCTTAGCACACTAGTTGGAGGAAACCTCGGATGAGTCATCTTCAAATTTGATTTCTAATGGAAGCATTACTTTGTAACACCCATCTTTATTTACCATGTCATTAGAAAAAAAATTTAATTACATTTTAAGAGGCAAATAATATATTATTTTAAGCACTTTTTCTTTAATTTTAGATACCTTTCTATTTAAGCTCGCTTTTATTGTTTATTTGTTGGAAAACAAATAGTTTTAATACAAAATAAAAATATTCAATGTGGTTTATATGCAAGCCAGGACAGTTTCCATTGCAGTATTATACATAATATTGAGGCTAGATACTTAAAGGTAATGATCGGGACCCTTTAGATAGCCAAAGGTGGCAAAGCAGTATTAGAGAATTAAAAGCATCATTATTAGACTCACAGGACAGTACATGCCCAACTAGGTAGAATGCAGAACAGACACAAACCTATTCCATTTGCTCTGATGAAGGAAACCGACAGGTCCGAAACTTCCTACACTGGATGGGGATTTGGCCCTTTTTAACAGACTTCAGGGAAAGGAAGATTCCCAATTTGTTTGTTTTTTAATGTTTCTTGGCTCAAAATTAGAAATTAATCTGTACAAAGTTAGTGTTCTTGTTTGTTGTCAGTGTTGTCCCTTTTCTATATATATATATATATATATAAAAATATGGTTAAAAAATACTATGTTGATCTATTATAAAATTTAAAGAACTGTTCTGTTCAACAGTGAAATTTTGATAGGCTGTAGGAGTGTTGTCACTATAGGTTTTTTATTATCATATATTTCATGGTTATCCATCCCATTACTGCAATGAAATTGGAAGAATAATGAAAAGGGAGGCATATGTGATATAATAATGTCATTTTTTTTTAAATAAATGTTTATTAGACAAATGTCCCAGAGTTTGTACAGTAACATTTGGCAAATTTTACACATACAAAACACAATTGTTAATATTTATGTGTAAAAGTACAAAACTCTGGAAAGATTCAATAGTCTTACTTAAGTTACCACAATAAATTAATAAGAAAACGTAATAATAACTTTTACTGGTAGGTTCTGTATACCAAAATGTATACATGAGATAGGAATCTGTATAGTTTATTGTCTACAGATATAACTACATTTTCAGCTCGCAGCACCCTCGAGAGGTACTTAAGGGGTTTAAGTTTTACAAAAATACATTCTGTTACGAACTACAAATCATTTTATTTTCCAAATTTGATATTTTTATTAAATTATTGAAACTTGTAAACAATTTTCATTACATTTACAGATAAATATCTTCAAATATCAGATTTTTATCTTTAAAAATTGTATATTTGTAAAATTTATTACTAAATTTAAAATACAGTAGGGAACATCATTATAAACAGAAAATAATATAGGTAGTAGCAGTGTGAAATTGTATCAGATAGAGTTTTTTGTTCTCATATTAACTATCAATAAGATTTATGTACTCAAGCTATGCAAATAAATAACATTCTATTCTCCTTAAACATGTCATTATTTATGCATGGTCCATAATAAGGTTGTGTTTCATATAGGTGTTATCTCTGAGAAACTTTCTTTTATATATGAAATTAAATTTTATTAAGAACTTATAATAGCACCATTTATTTACACCAAGCAACGCTTTGTTATCCAAGAGCTAACTAATAATATTGCCACTGATATCTCAAAACTGTTGTTTTGTTTGCAGATGCTGGACTTTCCTTAATATTTGTCATCTAGTAGCAATAGCATTCCAATCTTAGCACACTAGTTGGAGGAAACCTCGGATGAGTCATCTTCAAATTTGATTTCTAATGGAAGCATTACTTTGTAACACCCATCTTTATTTACCATGACATTAGAAAAAAATTTTAATTACTTTTTAAGAGGCAAATAATATATTATTTTAAGCACTTTTTCTTTAATTTTAGATACCTTTCTATTTAAGCTCGCTTTTATTGTTTATTTGTTGGAAAACAAGTAGTTTTAATATAAAATAAAAATATGCAATGTGGTTTATATGCAAGCCAGGACAGTTTCCATTGCAGTATTATACATAATATTGAGGCTAGATACTTAAAGGTAATGATCGGGACCCTTTAGATAGCCAAAGGTGGCAAAGCAGTATTAGAGAATTAAAAGCATCATTATTAGACTCACAGGACAGTACATGCCCAACTAGGTAGAATGGAGAACAGACACAAATCTATTCCATTTGCTCTGATGAAGGAAACCGTCAGGTCCGAAACTTACTACACTGGATGGGGATTTGGCCGTTTTTAACAGACTTCAGGAAAAGGAAGATTCCCAATTTGTTTGTTTTTTAATGTTTCTTGGCTCAAAATTACAAATTAATCTGTACAAAGTTAGTGTTCTTGTTTGTTGTCAGTGTTGTCCCTTTTCTATATATATATAAAAAATATGGTTAAAAAATACTATGTTGATCTATTATAAAATTTAAAGAACTGTTCTGTTCAACAGTGAAATTTTGATAGGCTGTAGGAGTGTTGTCACTATAGGTTTTTTATTATCATATATTTCATGGTTATCCATCCCATTACTGCAATGAAATTGGAAGAATAATGAAAAGGGAGGCATATGTGATATAATAATGTCATTTTTTTAAAATAAATGTTTATTAGACAAATATCCCAGAGTTTGTATAGTAACATTTGGCGAACTTTACACATACAAAACACAATTTGTAAATATTTATGTGTAAAAATACAAAACTCTGGAAAGATTCAATAGTCTTACTTAAGTTTGCACAATAAATTAATAAGAAAACGTAATAATAACTTTTACTGGTAGGTTCTGTATACCAAAATGTATACATGAGATAGGAATCTGTATAGTTTATTGTCTACAGATATAACTACATTTTCAGCTCGCAGCACCCTCGAGAGGTACTTAAGGGGTTTAAGTTTTACAAAAATACATTCTGTTACGAACTACAAATCATTTTATTTTCCAAATTTGATATTTTTATTAAATTATTGAAACTTGTAAACAATTTTCATTACATTTACAGATAAATATCTTCAAATATCAGATTTTTATCTTTAAAAATTGTATATTTGTAAAATTTATTACTAAATTTAAAATACAGTAGGGAACATCATTATAAACAGAAAATAATATAGGTAGTAGCAGTGTGAAATTGTATCAGATAGAGTTTTTTGTTCTCATATTAACTATCAATAAGATTTATGTACTCAAGCTATGCAGATAAATAACATTCTATTCTCCTTAAACATGTCATTATTTATGCATGGTCCATATAAGGTTGTGTTTCATATAGGTGTTATCTCTGAGAAACTTTCTTTTATATATGAAATTAAATTTTATTTAGAACTTATAATAGCACCATTTATTTACACCAAGCAACGCTTTGTTATCCAAGAGCTAACTAATAATATTGCCACTGATATCTCAAAACTGTTGTTTTGTTTGCAGATGCTGGACTTTCCTTAATATTTGTCATCTAGTAGCAATAGCATTCCAATCTTAGCACACTAGTTGGAGGAAACCTCGGATGAGTCATCTTCAAATTTGATTTCTAATGGAAGCATTACTTTGTAACACCCATCTTTATTTACCATGTCATTAGAAAAAAAATTTAATTACATTTTAAGAGGCAAATAATATATTATTTTAAGCACTTTTTCTTTAATTTTAGATACCTTTCTATTTAAGCTCGCTTTTATTGTTTATTTGTTGGAAAACAAATAATTTTAATATGAAATAAAAATATGCAATGTGGTTTATATGCAAGTCAGGACAGTTTCTATTGCAGTATTATACATAATATTGAGGCTAGATACATAAAGGTAATGTCTGCAATTGCTAATGGATCGGGACCCTTTAGATAGCCAAAGGTGGCAAAGCAGTATTAGAGAATTAAAAGCATCATTATTAGACTCACAGGACAGTACATGCCCAACTAGGTAGAATGGAGAACAGACACAAACCTATTCCATTTGCTCTGATGAAGGAAACCGACAGGTCCGAAACTTCCTACACTGGATGGGGATTTGGCCGTTTTTAACAGACTTCAGGAAAAGGAAGATTCCCAATTTGTTTGTTTTTTAATGTTTCTTGGCTGAAAATTACAAATTAATCTGTACAAAGTTAGTGTTCTTGTTTGTTGTCAGTGTTGTCCCTTTTCTATATATATATATATATATATATATATATATATATATATATATATATATATATATATATATATATATATATATATATAAAAAAATATGGTTAAAAAATACTATGTTGATCTATTATAAAATTTAAAGAACTGTTCTGTTCAGCAGTGAAATTTTGATAGGCTGTAGGAGTGTTGTCACTATAGGTTTTTTATTATCATATATTTCATGGTTATCCATCCCATTACTGCAATGAAATTGGAAGAATAATGAAAAGGGAGGCATATGTGATATAATAATGTCATTTTTTTTTAAATAAATGTTTATTAGACAAATATCCCAGAGGTTTTATAGTAACATTTGGCGAACTTTACACATACAAAACACAATTTGTAAATATTTATGTGTAAAAATACAAAACTCTGGAAAGATTCAATAGTCTTACTTAAGTTTGCACAATAAATTAATAAGAAAACGTAATAATAACTTTTACTGGTAGGTTCTGTATACCAAAATGTATACATGAGATAGGAATCTGTATAGTTTATTGTCTACAGATATAACTATATTTTCAGCTCGCAGTACTCTCGAGATGTACTTAACTACAAATCATTTTATTCTCCAAATTTGATATTTTTATTAAATTATTGAAACTTGTAAACAATTTTCATTACATTTAAAGATAAATATCTTCAAATATCAGATTTTTATCTTAAAATATTGTATATTTGTAAAATTAATTACTAAATTTAAAATACAGTAGGGAACATAATTATAAACAGAAAATAATATAGGTAGTATCAGTGTGAAATTGTATCAGATAGAGTTTTTGTTCTCATATTAACTATCAATAAGATTTATATACTCAAGCTATGCAAATAAATAACATTCTATTCTCCTTAAACATGTCATTATTTATGCATGGTCCAAATAAGGTTGTGTTTCATATAGGTGTTATCTCTGAGAAACTTTCTTTTATATATGAAATTAAATTTTATTAAGAACTTATAATAGCACCATTTATTTACACCAAGCAATGCTTTGTTATCCAAGAGCTAACTAATAATATTGCCACTGATATCTCAAAACTGTTGTTTTGTTTGCAGATGCTGGACTTTCCTTAATATTTGTCATCTAGTAGCAATAGCATTCCAATCTTAGCACACTAGTTGGAGGAAACCTCGGATGAGTCATCTTCAAATTTGATTTCTAATGGAAGCATTACTTTGTAACACCCATCTTTATTTACCATGTCATTAGAAAAAATTTTAATTACATTTTAAGAGGCAAATAATATATTATTTTAAGCACTTTTCTTTAATTTTAGATACCTTTCTATTTAAGCTTGCTTTTATTGTTTATTTGTTGGAAAACAAATAGTTTTAATATAAAATAAAAATATGCAATGTGGTTTATATGCAAGCCAGGACAGTTTCCATTGCAGTATTATACATAATATTGAGGCTAGATACTTAAAGGTAATGTCTGCAATTGCTAATGGATCGGGACCCTTTAGATAGCCAAAGGTGGCAAAGCAGTATTAGAGAATTAAAAGCATCATTATTAGACTCACAGGACAGTACATGCCCAACTAGGTAGAATGGAGAACAGACACAAACCTATTCCATTTGCTCTGATGAAGGAAACCGACAGGTCCGAAACTTCCTACACTGGATGGGGATTTGGCCGTTTTTAACAGACTTCAGGAAAAGGAAGATTCCCAATTTGTTTGTTTTTTAATCTTTCTTGGCCCAAAATTACAAATTAATCTGTACAAAGTTAGTGTTCTTGTTTGTTGTCAGTGTTGTCCCTTTTCTATATATAAAAAAATATGGTTAAAAAATACTATGTTGATCTATTATAAAATTTAAAGAACTGTTCTGTTCAGCAGTGAAATTTTGATAGGCTGTAGGAGTGTTGTCACTATAGGTTTTTTATTATCATATATTTCATGGTTATCCATCCCATTACTGCAATGAAATTGGAAGAATAATGAAAAGGGAGGCATATGTGATATAATAATGTCATTTTTTTTTAAATAAATGTTTCTTAGACAAATATCCCAGAGGTTTTATAGTAACATTTGACGAACTTTACACATACAAAACACAATTTGTAAATATTTATGTGTAAAAATACAAAACTCTGGAAAGATTCAATAGTCTTACTTAAGTTTGCACAATAAATTAATAAGAAAACGTAATAATAACTTTTACTGGTAGGTTCTGTATACCAAAATGTATACATGAGATAGGAATCTGTATAGTTTATTGTCTACAGATATAACTACATTTTCAGCTCGCAGTACTCTCGAGAGGTACTTAAGGGGTTTAAGTTTTACAAAAATACATTCTGTTACGAACTACAAATCATTTTATTTTCCAAATTTGATATTTTTATTAAATTATTGAAACTTGTAAACAATTTTCATTACATTTACAGATAAATATCTTCAAATATCAGATTTTGGTCTTTAAAAATTGTATATTTGTAAAATTTATTACCAAAATTTAAAATACAGTAGGTTCCCTATATCATTATAAACAGAAAATAATATAGGTAGAAGCAGTGTGAAATTGTATCAGATAGAGTTTTTGTTCTCATATTAACTATCAATAAGATTAATGTACTCAAGCTATGCAAATAAATAACATTCTATTCTCCTTAAACATGTCATTATTTATGCATGGTCCAAATAAGGTTGTGTTTCATATAGGTGTTATCTCTGAGAAACTTTCTTTTATATATGAAATTAAATTTTATTAAGAACTTATAATAGCACCATTTATTTACACCAAGCAATGCTTTGTTATCCAAGAGCTAACTAATAATATTGCCACTGATATCTCAAAACTGTTGTTTTGTTTGCAGATGCTGGACTTTCCTTAATATTTGTCATCTAGTAGCAATAGCATTCCAATCTTAGCACACTAGTTGGAGGAAACCTCGGATGAGTCATCTTCAAATTTGATTTCTAATGGAAGCATTACTTTGTAACACCCATCTTTATTTACCATGTCATTAGAAAAAATTTTAATTACATTTTAAGAGGCAAATAATATATTATTTTAAGCACTTTTTCTTTAATTTTAGATACCTTTCTATTTAAGCTCGCTTTTATTGTTTATTTGTTGGAAAACAAGTAGTTTTAATATAAAATAAAAATATGCAATGTGGTTTATATGCAAGTCAGGACAGTTTCCATTGCAGTATTATACATAATATTGAGGCTAGATACATAAAGGTAATGTCTGCAATTGCTAATGGATCGGGACCCTTTAGATAGCCAAAGGTGGCAAAGCAGTATTAGAGAATTAAAAGCATCATTATTAGACTCACAGGACAGTACATGCCCAACTAGGTAGAATGGAGAACAGACACAAATCTATTCCATTTGCTCTGATGAAGGAAACCGTCAGGTCCGAAACTTACTACACTGGATGGGGATTTGGCCGTTTTAACAGACTTCAGGAAAAGGAAGATTCCCAATTTGTTTGTTTTTAATGTTTCTTGGCTCAAAATTACAAATTAATCTGTACAAAGTTAGTGTTCTTGTTTGTTGTCAGTGTTGTCCCTTTTCTATATATATATATATATATATATATATATATATATATATATATATATATATATATATATATATATATATATATATATATATATATATATATATATATATATATATATATATATATATATATATATATATATATATATATATATATATATATATATATATATATATATATATATATATATATATATATATATATATATATATATATATATATATATATATATATATATATATATATATATAAAAATATGGTTAAAAAATACTATGTTGATCTATTATAAAATTTAAAGAACTGTTCTGTTCAGCAGTGAAATTTTGATAGGCTGTAGGAGTGTTGTCACTATAGGTTTTTATTATCATATATTTCATGGTTATCCATCCATTACTGCAATGAAATTGGAAGAATAATGAAAAGGAGGCATATGTGATATAATAATAAGTCATTTTTTTTAAATAAATGTTTATTAGACAAATATCCCAGAGTTTGTATAGTAACATTTGGCAAATTTTACACTTACAAAACACAATTGTTAATATTTATGTGTAAAAATACAAAACTCTGGAAAGATTCAATAGTCTTACTTAAGTTTGCACAATAAATTAATAAGAAAACGTAATAATAACTTTTACTGGTAGGTTCTGTATACTAAAATGTATACATGAGATAGGAATCTGTATAGTTTATTGTCTACAGATATAACTACATTTTCAGCTCGCAGCACCCTCGAGAGGTACTTAAGGGTTTAAGTTTTACAAAAAAACATTCTGTTACGAACTACAAATCATTTTATTTTCCAAATTTGATATTTTTATTAAATTATTGAAACTTGTAAACAATTTTCATTACATTTAAAGATAAATATCTTCAAATATCAGATTTTTATCTTTAAAAATTGTATATTTGTAAAATTTATTACTAAATTTAAAATACAGTAGGGAACATAATTATAAACAGAAAATAATATAGGTAGTAGCAGTGTGAAATTGTATCAGATAGAGTTTTTGTTCTCATATTAACTATCAATAACATTTATATACTCAAGCTATGCAAATAAATAACATTCTATTCTCCTTAAACATGTCATTATTTATGCATGGTCCAAATAAGGTTGTGTTTCATATATGTGTTATCTCTGAGAAACTTTCTTTTATATATGAAATTAAATTTTATTAAGAACTTATAATAGCACCATTTATTTACACCAAGCAATGCTTTGTTATCCAAGAGCTAACTAATAATATTGCCACTGATATCTCAAAACTGTTGTTTTGTTTGCAGATGCTGGACTTTCCTTAATATTTGTCATCTAGTAGCAATAGCATTCCAATCTTAGCACACTAGTTGGAGGAAACCTCGGATGAGTCATCTTCAAATTTGATTTCTAATGGAAGCATTACTTTGTAACACCCATCTTTATTTACCATGTCATTAGAAAAAATTTTAATTACTTTTTAAGAGGCAAATAATATATTATTTTAAGCACTTTTTCTTTAATTTTAGATACCTTTCTATTTAAGCTCGCTTTTATTGTTTATTTGTTGGAAAACAAGTAGTTTTAATATAAAATAAAAATATGCAATGTGGTTTATATGCAAGCCAGGACAGTTTCCATTGCAGTATTATACATAATATTGAGGCTAGATACATAAAGGTAATGTCTGCAATTGCTAATGGATCGGGACCCTTTAGATAGCCAAAGGTGGCAAAGCAGTATTAGAGAATTAAAAGCATCATTATTAGACTCACAGGACAGTACATGCCCAACTAGGTAGAATGCAGAACAGACACAAACCTATTCCATTTGCTCTGATGAAGGAAACCGACAGGTCCGAAACTTCCTACACTGGATGGGGATTTGGCCGTTTTTAACAGACTTCAGGGAAAGGAAGATTCCCAATTTGTTTGTTTTTTAATGTTTCTTGGCTCAAAATTACAAATTAATCTGTACAAAGTTAGTGTTCTTGTTTGTTGTCAGTGTTGTCCCTTTTCTATATATATATATAAAAATATGGTTAAAAAATACTATGTTGATCTATTATAAAATTTAAAGAACTGTTCTGTTCAACAGTGAAATTTTGATAGGCTGTAGGAGTGTTGTCACTATAGGTTTTTTATTATCATATATTTCATGGTTATCCATCCCATTACTGCAATGAAATTGGAAGAATAATGAAAAGGGAGGCATATGTGATATAATAATAAGTCATTTTTTTTAAATAAATGTTTATTAGACAAATATCCCAGAGGTTTTATAGTAACATATGGCGAACTTTACACATACAAAACACAATTTGTAAATGTTTATGTGTAAAAATACAAAACTCTGGAAAGATTCAATAGTCTTACTTAAGTTTGCACAATAAATTAATAAGAAAACGTAATAATAACTTTTACTGGTAGGTTCTGTATACTAAAATGTATACATGAGATAGGAATCTGTATAGTTTATTGTCTACAGATATAACTACATTTTCAGCTCGCAGTACTCTCGAGATGTACTTAACTACAAATCATTTTATTCTCCAAATTTGATATTTTTATTAAATTATTGAAACTTGTAAACAATTTTCATTACATTTAAAGATAAATATCTTCAAATATCAGATTTTTATCTTTAAAAATTGTATATTTGTAAAATTTATTACTAAATTTAAAATACAGTAGGGAACATCATTATAAACAGAAAATAATATACGTAGTAGCAGTGTGAAATTGTATCAGATAGAGTTTTTGTTCTCATATTAACTATCAATAACATTTATATACTCAAGCTATGCAAATAAATAACATTCTATTCTCCTTAAACATGTCATTATTTATGCATGGTCCAAATAAGGTTGTGTTTCATATATGTGTTATCTCTGAGAAACTTTCTTTTATATATGAAATTAAATTTTATTAAGAACTTATAATAGCACCATTTATTTACACCAAGCAATGCTTTGTTATCCAAGAGCTAACTAATAATATTGCCACTGATATCTCAAAACTGTTGTTTTGTTTGCAGATGCTGGACTTTCCTTAATATTTGTCATCTAGTAGCAATAGCATTCCAATCTTAGCACACTAGTTGGAGGAAACCTCGGATGAGTCATCTTCAAATTTGATTTCTAATGGAAGCATTACTTTGTAACACCCATCTTTATTTACCATGTCATTAGAAAAAAATTTTAATTACATTTTAAGAGGCAAATAATATATTATTTTAAGCACTTTTTCTTTAATTTTAGATACCTTTCTATTTAAGCTTGCTTTTATTGTTTATTTGTTGGAAAACAAATAGTTTTAATACAAAATAAAAATATGCAATGTGGTTTATATGCAAGCCAGGACAGTTTCCATTGCAGTATTATACATAATATTGAGGCTAGATACTTAAAGGTAATGTCTGCAATTGCTAATGGATCAGGACCCTTTAGATAGCCAAAGGTGGCAAAGCAGTATTAGAGAATTAAAAGCATCATTATTAGACTCACAGGACAGTACATGCCCAACTAGGTAGAATGGAGAACAGACACAAACCTATTCCATTTGCTCTGATGAAGAAAACCGACAGGTCCGAAACTTCCTACACTGGATGGGGATTTGGCCGTTTTTAACAGACTTCAGGAAAGGAAGATTCCCAATTTGTTTGTTTTTAATGTTTCTTGGCTCAAAATTACAAATTAATCTGTACAAAGTTAGTGTTCTTGTTTGTTGTCAGTGTTGTCCCTTTTCTATATATATATATATATATATATATATATATATATATATAAAAATATGGTTAAAAAATACTATGTTGATCTATTATAAAATTTTAAGAACTGTTCTGTTTAACAGTGAAATTTTGATAGGCTGTAGGAGTGTTGTCACTATAGGTTTTTTTAGTATCATATATTTCATGGTTATCCATCCCATTACTGCAATGAAATTGGAAGAATAATGAAAAGGGAGGCATATGTGATATAATAATGTCATTTTTTTAAAATAAATGTTTATTAGACAAATATCCCAGAGTTTGTATAGTAACATTTGGCAAATTTTACACATACAAAACACAATTGTTAATATTTATGTGTAAAAATACAAAACTCTGGAAAGATTCAATAGTCTTACTTAAGTTTCAACAATAAATTAATAAGAAAACGTAATAATAACTTTTACTGGTAGGTTCTGTATACCAAAATGTATACATGAGATAGGGATCTGTATAGTTTATTGTCTACAGATATAACTACATTTTCAGCTCGCAGTACTCTCGAGAGGTACTTAAGGGGTTTAAGTTTTACAAAAAAACATTCTGTTACGAACTACAAATCATTTTATTTTCCAAATTTGATATTTTTATTAAATTATTGAAACTTGTAAACAATTTTCATTACATTTAAAGATAAATATCTTCAAATATCAGATTTTTATCTTTAAAAATTGTATATTTGTAAAATTTATTACTAAATTTAAAATACAGTAGGGAACATCATTATAAACAGAAAATAATATAGGTAGTAGCAGTGTGAAATTGTATCAGATAGAGTTTTTGTTCTCATATTAACTATCAATAACATTTATATACTCAAGCTATGCAAATAAATAACATTCTATTCTCCTTAAACATGTCATTATTTATGCATGGTCCAAATAAGGTTGTGTTTCATATAGGTGTTATCTCTGAGAAACTTTCTTTTATATATGAAATTAAATTTTATTAAGAACTTATAATAGCACCATTTATTTACACCAAGCAATGCTTTGTTATCCAAGAGCTAACTAATAATATTGCCACTGATATCTCAAAACTGTTGTTTTGTTTGCAGATGCTGGACTTTCCTTAATATTTGTCATCTAGTAGCAATAGCATTCCAATCTTAGCACACTAGTTGGAGGAAACCTCGGATGAGTCATCTTCAAATTTGATTTCTAATGGAAGCATTACTTTGTAACACCCATCTTTATTTACCATGTCATTAGAAAAAATTTTAATTACATTTTAAGAGGCAAATAATATATTATTTTAAGCACTTTTTCTTTAATTTTAGATACCTTTCTATTTAAGCTTGCTTTTATTGTTTATTTGTTGGAAAACAAATAGTTTTAATATAAAATAAAAATATGCAATGTGGTTTATATGCAAGCCAGGACAGTTTCCATTGCAGTATTATACATAATATTGAGGCTAGATACTTAAAGGTAATGTCTGCAATTGCTAATGGATCGGGACCCTTTAGATAGCCAAAGGTGGCAAAGCAGTATTAGAGAATTAAAAGCATCATTATTAGACTCACAGGACAGTACATGCCCAACTAGGTAGAATGGAGAACAGACACAAACCTATTCCATTTGCTCTGATGAAGGAAACCGACAGGTCCGAAACTTCCTACACTGGATGGGGATTTGGCCGTTTTTAACAGACTTCAGGAAAAGGAAGATTCCCAATTTGTTTGTTTTTAATGTTTCTTGGCTCAAAATTACAAATTAATCTGTACAAAGTTAGTGTTCTTGTTTGTTGTCAGTGTTGTCCCTTTTCTATATATATATATATATATATATATATATATATATATATATAAAAATATGGTTAAAAATACTATGTTGATCTATTACAAAATTTAAAGAACTGTTCTGTTCAACAGTGAAATTTTGATAGGCTGTAGGAGTGTTGTCACTATAGGTTTTTTATTATCATATATTTCATGGTTATCCATCCCATTACTGCAATGAAATTGGAAGAATAATGAAAAGGGAGGCATATGTGATATAATAATGTCATTTTTTTTAAATAAATGTTTATTAGACAAATATCCCAGAGTTTGTACAGTAACATTTGGCAAATTTTACACATACAAAACACAATTGTTAATATTTATGTGTAAAAGTACAAAACTCTGGAAAGATTCAATAGTCTTACTTAAGTTACCACAATAAATTAATAAGAAAACGTAATAATAACTTTTACTGGTAGGTTCTGTATACCAAAATGTATACATGAGATAGGAATCTGTATAGTTTATTGTCTACAGATATAACAACATTTTCAGCTCGCAGCACCCTCGAGAGGTACTTAAGGGGTTTAAGTTTTACAAAAATACATTCTGTTACGAACTACAAATCATTTTATTTTCCAAATTTGATATTTTTATTAAATTATTGAAACTTGTAAACAATTTTCATTACATTTAAAGATAAATATCTTCAAATATCAGATTTTTATCTTTAAAAATTGTATATTTGTAAAATTTATTACTAAATTTAAAATACAGTAGGGAACATCATTATAAACAGAAAATAATATAGGTAGTAGCAGTGTGAAATTGTATCAGATAGAGTTTTTGTTCTCATATTAACTATCAATAACATTTATGTACTCAAGCTATGCAAATAAATAACATTCTATTCTCCTTAAACATGTCATTATTTATGCATGGTCCATATAAGGTTGTGTTTCATATAGGTGTTATCTCTGAGAAACTTTCTTTTATATATGAAATTAAATTTTATTTAGAACTTATAATAGCACCATTTATTTACACGAAGCAACGCTTTGTTATCCAAGAGCTAACTAATAATATTGCCACTGATATCTCAAAACTGTTGTTTTGTTTGCAGATGCTGGACTTTCCTTAATATTTGTCATCTAGTAGCAATAGCATTCCAATCTTAGCACACTAGTTGGAGGAAACCTCGGATGAGTCATCTTCAAATTTGATTTCTAATGGAAGCATTACTTTGTAACACCCATCTTTATTTACCATGTCATTAGAAAAAATTTTAATTACATTTTAAGAGGCAAATAATATATTATTTTAAGCACTTTTCTTTAATTTTAGATACCTTTCTATTTAAGCTCGCTTTTATTGTTTATTTGTTGGAAAACAAATAGTTTTAATATAAAACTTATTTTTTTTATTTCATGTGGAAAAGCAGACAGACAAGTATTTTTTATTTTCACTTATAAATATATGATCTAAATTTGTATTGTTCAATTGAAGAGTGAAATAACTGAAAATTGTCTGTCAGTTTTGCACAATAATTGTTGGTGTTATAATTGTAAAACATAAAAGATATTGATATTGTTTTTGATTGACAAAAACATTCCAGTACCTGCACAGTTTTACACCAAATATTATATTTATTTTGCTTAGTTGCCTCTTGCTGCTGATGGGATGTTCGTAGGCGTAATTTGCAACGTTTAGCTCTATGGCGCGGTTCCTCATCTGATTCAGAGCCCGAGGATTCCTCTGGTGATGGTTCGTCACTTAATTCATCCTGAATCTGCATGTTCACTAGTGACGGAGGGTTGAAGGCCTCTGGCCGCGAAAGCGGAATGTATGTGCCATCTTCTACGTCAGAATCCTCCAACTATAAGAAAAAAATTATGAATCAGCCAAACAAGCACAGCTAAGCGTCTATAATTTCATTGCTAATAAGTCACTATCACTATAAAATATATGATTGTTTTAGAGACTACATCTAGTGCAATTTACAGAATTATAGTATCTGATAGAAAAAATAAAAACGATAAAATTTTCGGCATCTATCTTAATAGTTTTCTTACCTCGCCTTCTTCCCGTTCTTGGGACACTTCGACGTCTAATTCTCCCTCTGTAGTTGACATCATCTTCCGCAAATATAATTACAGCTAAACGATAACAGCACATGAAAGAATTTTTTGCAAGACAGTAATTCCGCCTTTAAAATTCCTTTGAGTTTTATGAAGAAGTAGACAATAGACGCTACTGTCAGTTGTCACTTCAAAAAAGTCTGGTTTTTTTGAGGCTCTAAAATCTAATGGCGACGGTGTTTAACTATCTGTCAATGTCATAGGAAGTAAGGAAGGTTTAGTTTTAACCATAGATTAGTGATCAATAGTCAAAAATCAACACAGAGTACACAAATCTTAATTTCTATTAAAAAGTTTTTTTTTTTGCTGCTTAATAGAAGTACTTAGCCAAAAAGCCGCACTTCAGACACTAATAACTAATAAAAAAAAACCCTTTAGATAATTCTTCTATTTTATGGTGAAATTTTTTATCAAAATCCGTACCGTATTTACCGAGAGTAGCCTGAATACACATAAACTCAGTAGGCCAAGGAAATTTATGTGTTAATATACGACCGATAAAAAAACAAATTTAATATATACGGAATAGATATAACAATATTTTAAAAAAAGTCACGATAGCCCAGTGGTTGAGTGATCGGAATTCGATCGGATCGGAGTCCGATGGAATTCCGATCACCCAATCCAATGGTCCGTCACGAACGGGGTTTTTCAAAAACATATATACGACTTATATCGTTGGCTTCGACATTTGAACTTAAAGACGGGCTCACCTCACCACCCGTTGGTTCAGCATTCAGGTTCGCCTCAGGTTGTCCAGAAAAATGTTTTCGGTGGAAGGTGGGTCGAAGGGAATTAATTATCTACTACTAGACCCCTGTCTATTGGGAACTATATTTAAATTGTAACAATGCACGTTATTGATTTTTAAGTCTAGATTTTGTGTTATTAAGTACATGAAAATTCAAAAAATGTTACGGACACGGACAGGATTTGAACTCGTGACCTCCGCCGTACGGGCTGCCGAAAGCCACACGGGACGGTTCATTGTTTAAATTTCTCATACAACTGCGACTGGTATTATATATTAATCTGAAATGGAAGTTACACACAAATATTCACATTGTCCATCTTCATCTTAAGACCAACTTGTAGTGAGATACTGTTGAGATCATCTCTGGAGAAAATGTAGCACCGCCCAAATTTTAATATATTATATTTATTTATTTATCTTCACGCACAATCCCTGACGGGGTAGCCAGAGAGAACAGATCGCCAAGTGTCACGATCCCAACATACTTCTTTCGCTTCTTTCAGATTCATCATCTTCTTCATACATGCACGTCTAGGTATCCGAGTACTCTTGACCCTCCCCTCTTCGAGCAATTTGCTCACATGGTCTTGGAAAGTTAGTCTCGGTCTACCTCGACACCTTTTAATATTAACTTTCGCACTATATATTTTTTTCACTCATTCGCTCAACGTGTCCAAACCATCGAAGCACGCCCTTATCCATTTTGAGACAAGATCATCTCTCAAACCCAAATTTTAACTGAATTGAAATCGATTTCTCATTATCCACTCATGCCAGACGCAAATGAAGATTATACTTTTCAGTTTTTTGTACAATCGGGCGATACTGTGGTTTATTATACTATAGCCTTATTGGAATCCGGCTTGTTTGAGAAAAACTTTCAGTATTGGAATTACCGTAAATTCGGAAATACCGACTATGAAAGCAGACTATCTGGAATTGTATTATTAGAAAATCGTTTATTTGCCTATAACTCCCTGATATTTGCAAACTTCGTCCTTTGTCGAAGATACTTATTCATTGGAGTGTCGACAGCTGAGTTTGAGTAACCAGTATGATTCGGATAGGTCAATGTAGAAAACTACTTTACTTCTCTCAGATCTGGGTGCTTATTGTACCTTCGTTATGCATACCTTGCAATACATAACGCAGTGTTACTACCGAATTTGTTATATGGAAGCGAAACCTGGGTATGCCAGTGGAAGCATAAAAGCAAGTTGAATGCAGTGGAGATGCGGTCCCTTCATAAAAAGTGAGCCGTTATCTTGGCCGACCGCAAAACGTAACGATAAGATTCCCTATATGGCAGCACGAAAGTTGATATTAAAAGGAGTCGAGGTAGGTCGAGACTAACTTCCGAAGACCATGTGAGCAAACTGCTCGGATACCTAAATGTGCATGTTTGAAGAACATGATGAATGTGAAAGAAGCGAAAGAGGTATCTAGGTATCGTGACTCTTAGTGATCTGTTCTCTCTGGCTACCCCGTCAGGAACTGTGCGTGAAGATAAATAAATACAAATAAATAAATAAATAATAATGATGTGAATGAATTAATATTATTTATGATAATAATGATAAAAATTGCAATTCACCTTAAGCTTACATTACACCTGGCATAAATCATGTATATATACGATAATTAAGTTAGTAGGTTATTCGTGAATAATTGTGATGGACCTAATAAATAAAAAATATGTACTGTTTTTTAATTAATATAAAAGGAAATAAGAGCAAAAACCAAAATTGTTTCAATAAAGGTTTTTTTGCGTTGTGAACTTAAACGAAATAACACTCTTTACCTTAAAATTAGTATGATATAATTTAACGGCAGGTGTAAGTATTTTGGGTGCACCACATAGACCAAATAGGTTCTGCTTGAATGTTGTGCCGTGTAATAAGACGAGTGCGATGTACATCTAGGCGAGCTTGTACCGGTCTTGTGGCTCCTTCTGGACGGTCTGACCAAAGACGCTCTGCTAAAGCGGCGGCTCGGGGCCAGACTCGAGCATCCAAACCTCCTGCACTTAAAGTCGAAGACCACACAGTCGCTTCTCCACCCTCTAAGCATCCTAAAGAGCTCCGAGTCCAAGGCCGGTGTTCATAAATTCGCTGCCAAGAATTATAAGGCGCACCTTCTGAATCTTCATACCATGCGCCCATTCCACTATTCAAGTCCCAAGCGTCTTCGTTTGATAAAACAGTTCTCAAACCACTGATATAGTTTTCATTCCATGCCACATTACGAGCTTGTAAACCTATGCCATGCACGTAACTCTTTAAATCGGATTTAATTCTTTCGCACAACTGAGATGACCAGATCAACGTGAGATTTGGTAACTTTCCATTTGCTCTTTCTAAACATTGAAAATTATTGCGTGTAAAATGTAACCAAAGTTCCATAGGATCTGTATCGTTGAAGACTTCAGACCAACAATGTTCAGAAACTCCATCACCTCCTATATGAAACAAGTCGTCTACGCCAGTGAGTTGAATGATTTCCAAATACAAGCGTTCTAATATCTCATACACGTGAAGATTACGAGGATTCAGTTGACCGCATGGCGGTTCGTCACAATAAGCACTCCACGGTTCTGATTCCATGCAATTTGCCAGTTCTCCAAGACCAATAGTAGGACCCCAGTCCCATGCATGACCCACTTGTGCTGGTATATCCACTTCTAAAAGAACTCGAATGCCTCGAAGACGAGCATGACGTGCGATACCACGTACATCTTCTGGAGTGTACATGGCAGCATGTCCATAAGCTCCATACTGTGCTAGCTGAGGTACACTACCAAACATTATGGAAAAGGCTTGAGCACCGGTAGCATGCCAATGGAACGTATTTAATTTGCATGTTGCCATTCCGTCAATAGTGCGGATAATTTCAGTGACAGGAAAATAATTGTGAGAGGTGTCAACCATCAGACCACGGTAACGAAATCTTGGCGCATCTTCCACGCTTGCTGCTTCCATCATTAGCAACGATCCAGCGTAAGGATCAAGCCATATAAGCTGGGTAACAGTTTCAAGTGCATGTCGAGCTCCACAAAAAGATTTTGCAGCTATATCAACAATCATGGTACCGCCACTGTCTTCTTTAGGTTGTATCGACAATCGGTAGCTTTCATCAGTGTCGAGGCGCATGCGGGGATCTGCACTCCCATTGATACTCACTCGCACCGTCACCCTTTGCCACTCCTCAAATCCACGCATTTTTTCTTCAATGAAACGCAATTCTTGCCGAAATATATCAAAAGCATCCTGGAGATGTTCGTGAACCGCTCGGGAACTAATATCTAAAATTTGAAGTTGGAACAAATCGGCTCGCACGGGAACGGCTGTAGTTGACAAGCTTACAGATCCGGTAGGTTGAGGCCATAGTTGAATAGTTGAACACAACATATTACACGTAATTAGAGATTGAAGTTTTCCAGAGATGGTTGCCTTTATTGGTAAACATTTTTCATTCATGCATTCCCAAGTCCATAGAGGAAGTTGGTTACTGAAAAAAAGTGAAAAAATAAATCTTTGTGCATATAAAAGTACACTTTAAAATTTGTTGTGCAAACTTACGATGTTAAAGTGGCTTCACATTTGTTTTGAAATAATATTGACATTAATAAAAATAATGTAGTGTAATTTATAGTTACAATACAGCTCATCGTCTGCTCAAATTTTATAGTAGCTAAACCATTTCAGTTTAAATTTTATTCAAGGTATAACCACAACGTATGCAAATTTGATAAAAGTTGTGACATTTCATATTTGGTTAATTAGTGGCTATTTCAAAGAATGGTAATAGATGTTAAAAGATTATGTTCTCTTTGGTGTCAACTGCACGCATAGAAGATTTTTCCTAAGTATACCAGTAAAACATTTTTCTCTGTCTGTCTGTCACTTTAAGATACTGTTTAAAATATCTTGATAAATTGTGATTATAAGTTATGGTATGTCACCATATATTTTATTTTGTCGAAGAGTTCTGAAAACTTGAAACGTGTCAACCAAAGAATAAAGAATGTAGGCAATAGGGGAAAACTGTGTATTTCCGCCCAGAGGACGCCAAAAGTTTGTTACCAATGAAATGTTAATCTCTGTAGATTTTGTTCAAAAAAGGACTAAGAATGTTATTACTACAATACTATTTAAGAGAAATACACTTTGAGGTGACTTTTAAGGATTGCTCTACACTTCGTAGCAAAAACACAGCGCCATCTGCTTAGAGGTATTCATGTTTATTCCCCATTTTATAAATAACATTTTCCAGAATATCTTATAGCCTGTTTAGTATTAGATCTTTGGATCAAACTTCTATGGATCTAAAAAAAAGGGTAATAAATGTAGTAATTGTGTGACAGAGTAATTTGATATTTTTAGCTAAGAGTAAATAACATGGATGAAATAGTAAAAGCGTTGAAAAGTATGAGATTAGGTAATGCAGCCTACCGTCGAGATGCTGAAGACTGGACAAGGCATAGTGGCTAGTCAGCTGTACCGCCTTTTCAATTTGTGCTGGCGAAATTGGCAAGTACCGGGACTCTGGTGCAAAGCCGTAATCGTGCCATTGTATAAGGGAAAATAGTCACGGCAGGAATATGTAAATTACCGCGGCATGAGCCTTGTCAGCGTTGTCGGTAAATTGTATGCGAAAGTATTGATTGAAAGGGTTGTGAATGAACAGACGAAAAAGTATGGGATGCACAAGCGGAATTTAGAAAGGGAATAGGATATACGACTCAGGTCTTTTCTAAAAGTGTCTGGCTAACAACCAGAAGGTCTATTGCACGTTCGAGGATCTAGAAAAGGCCTATGATAGAGTGGTGACGAATGAATTGTGGTCAGCATTATGCGTGAACGGTGTGAGCAGTATCTTCATATGGGCATTGAACCGTGTGACGAAAGTGATGGTGTTTGAAAGAGATGAGGCAATGACAGACTGCAATATCATAATTGGAGATGAACTTTTTTTAAAGAAACGGGAGGCAAACGTGCGGGTGGCTCACGTGATAGTAAGTGATTACCGCCGCCCATGAACATCTGCAATACCGTTCAACAGTGGTAGAGCCACGCATCAGCTTTTGTTGTTGCATGTATGGGTCGGCTCGACTGGGGAAGTACCACGACCTCACAGAATACCGGCGTGAATTAGAAGTCTGACAAACTTCTGCGTTTCGTCTGGTGAGTGCAGGTAACCGGAGGCCCACACAGCCCCCTCCCCCAATTCTGGGAAGGGCACCCTAAGGCCGGCAACGCATCTGCTATGCCTCTGGTATTGCGGGTGTTCATGAGCGGCGGTAATCACTTACCATCACGTGAGCCACCTGCTCGTTTGCCTTTTCTATAAAAAAAGGAATAGCAGATGCGTTGCCGGCCTTCAATAAAGGTATAGGCTCTTTTCTTGAAGGTCCCTAAGTCGTATCGATCCGAAAAAAATGCTGAAGGCAGCACATTCCATAAAGTGCAATTGCGTGGCAGAAAATTCCGCGAAAAATGCACTGTGGTGGATTGCCAAGCATCAATATGGTGTTTATGGAATTTTTGACTATGCCGTAAGGTACGATGGTGAAATTCAGCGGCTGGGATTAATCCGAACAATTCCTCGGAGCACTCCCCGTCTTGTAAAAAAAGCAAAGAGATGAAATGTCTCTTCGCAATGCCACTAGACTACCCACGTCACATACATTGCTCTGATCCCAAAGCAAGTATTCCATAACACAAGTGCTTTATACTTCTGTTATGGAATCGGAAACAAAAAATTTATCTAAAACGCCCAGACACAAGACAATGTGAAAAGTGTTTTTTTTTCCAGGACCCGAACCAAAATCTAAGCTGGAACTTCAAAGCTGGCGATATTAAATAGACCGGAGCAAGCTCAACGGTGTATACTTTAGCCGTTCACGACGTGGACGACTAAATTATACAACCTTAGTCGTTCACGTCGTATTAATTTTTATTGAGATTTACACATTATATGTGTGAGTTGTTTACTATATTTCAAGTCAATCGGCTGTACGGCATTTTTATTATTTAAAAATAAAGAAATACAAACATAGATAGGGACAACACCACATACGTTGCTCTGATCTCAAAGTAAGCAGCTTAAGCACTTGGAATCATGTAAGACACACAACACCCAGACCCGGAGATTTTACATTGACCCGTTCGGGAATCGAATCCGGGACCACAAAGATAGTGACTTTGGAAAGCTGTGTGTACGCCACTCGTCCACGGAGGTCTTTAAATGTTACATATATCTCGTGATGAGCGGTGTTTTCCCTAATAGAAATGTAAGATAGTATAAGTATGACGAGCTTAAAACGATTATATGTATAACAGCCACAATTTTTTTTATTTTTATCGATCTCGACCACTATTTACTCACGTCACTAGTGATGGAATGAAGCGTCGAGTCACGGTAGCCGAGTGGTTGGGTGATGGGAATTCGAATCAAGAGACTCGAGTTCGGTTCCCAGGTGGTAGGCTCGATCCGAACAAATCATTTTTTATTTAAAACTTATGTACGATTTATATCGTTGGCTTGGACATAGAGACGGCGACAGGCTCACCAGCTGTTACGTTGTCTCAAAAATGTCTTCGGTTAAAGGTAGGTCGAAAGAACTTAGTTGTCTAGACCTCTGTATACACTGTATTTGGAATGGCTACTGTTGAAGATATTTTTTAAGACTTTCAAAGTCTTTGTGCACACCCTTGCATATATTGAGACCAACTTGAAAAAAAAACATTATATCTATAAGGCAAAGTTTAGGCAACAACAGTAAAAACATATTTATAAATATGACATCATATATTTCATAAAAAAAATACAATTTTAAAAATAATCAATATCATTAGGCGAAAGCTTGCTCAAAAGGCGTACGTAAATCAGGTAGCCGATAAGTACGATACCAAATACCGTACACACGAGGCCAATAGTTACGATGAGTAAATCCTTGATGAGGTAGAAGTTTTTCTCGCCGTAGTTGTTTGGGTACAAGAGGCAGAGCTCCATGAGTGCAGGGAAAACGAGAACGAGCATCGTGGTACATAGATTACCCACAAATGCCATGAAAGGAGATTGAAACGGTATTAAGTAGCAGACAAGAACTGAAATCAAGAGTATGTTTTGAACGTTATAACATCAAGTTGTCAAAAATCACAAGTCCGTTGTCAACTAATATAAACTATCTGGCCAGATAAACGTAATAGCCTGCATTATAATTGATAAAAAAAGTGATTTACATGCCAACAAAACATACATAAAAAACAAGAAAATCGGTTAGATATTTTTGGAGTTCATCATAAGTAACAATGTGATACGAGAATTGTATATAATAGATAGTATGTAAGCCGTTCGTGTTGTTATCTCGTAAGAATATACTACACCCTATACTCCCGTGTGTGTCCCAAGAGATGACTAAGAGGAAAGCCTTTAAAATACTTTTGCTACCGACATATGGTCGAGATGACGGTACAACCATTTCGAAATAATACCAGACCAAAATTCAACATTCACCAATTGCTCTGATCTCAAAGTAAGCAGCTTAAGCACTTGTATTATGAAATCAGAAGCAACGAAGGTATCACAAACACCCAGACCCGAGAAAATGAAGAAAAAGTGGTTTTTCTACATCGACCCGTCCGGGAATCGAACCCTGGACAACGACATCTTGAAAGCCTATGTTTACGCCTCCCTCCACGGGAGTCGTCGATACTGAAAGTTAAAAAGTTTGTAAAAAGCACTTACATGTGATAAGAACGAAAGTCGGCCTAGCGTAGTACTCTATCGTATTAAGAGTATCTTCAGAAGGCGGTTCTAAAGTATGGTTCCTGATCACTTCCACTAAAATCTTAATTGCCGGATAGCAATGGAGAGGGTACGCAAAACTGACAGCGATCAAATACATCCCTATTGCTGCCATTGTCGAGCTACAATGAAAGAAATCATTTAATAAATATTTAGCTTCCGTCGCATCTGGCTATAAAACTTAAAATGTAGTCGATTACTTTTAACACATACATACATAGATATAGGTACAACGTCACATACGTTATCCTTATCCAAAGTAAGTAACTTAAGCATTTGTATTATGGAATCAGAAACAAAGAAGTTATCAAAGGCACCCAGACTTAAGAAAATGTAGAAAAAGTGATTTCTACGTTGACCCGACCGGGAATCAAAACTGGGACCTCAGCTGGCGAAATCTTGAAAGCCGGCGTGAACGCCATCACTCATCACTCATCGCTATCGCCAACACTTATCCACGGAGGCCGTCAAAGGAGTTAAGCGATTCAGAATAATTCCTATCAAATTGAGACACAGCAAAGCGTGAATGGGTAGGAGTAATTGTCAAACAAAAATTTCTTCAGGCCATTCTCAATACAGGGGTAGACAAAGGTCTAGTCTAGATAATTGTCCCTTCGACCTCTTACCGAAGATGTTTTGGGACAACGTGACAGGTGGTGAGCCCGTCGCCGTCTTTATTTGCTCTAGACAATTAAGTCCCTTCGACCCACCTTCCACCGAAGATAATTTGGGACAACGTGACAGGCCGTTACCATCTTTATGTCCATGCTAACGATATGAATCGTATATAGGTTTTAAAAAACCCGTTGGTACGGTGCTGTTAGTAACTATTACCTCGTCCCAAATCAGCTACGATGGAATGTGGGTCGAAAAGACTAAATAGTCTAAACATGTCTACCACAGAATTGGGAAACGTGATAAAATCTTACTCATCGTCGTAAGGAAGCGATCGCAATATGTTCTCCTCCATGGTACCAAAGCCCAAGTATCCGAGAATACCGAAGACAGTAGACACCACTGTATTCACAAACATACTAATGTTGAGGATGCCATAGCGCTTCGTAAGCGCAGTGGGATTTTGAAGATTTTTTTCCAAAGATAAAATCTGAAAAATCAATAAGCATAATTATCTATTAAATTTGGTCGAAAAACTTATTATTTCATGTAAATAAATATAAATATCTTCACGCAATTCCCAATACAGGGGTAGACAGAGGTCTAGTCTAGACAATGAAGTCCCTTCGACCCACCTTCCACCGAAGATATTTTCGGGACAACGTGACAGGTGGTGAGCCTGTCGCCGTCTTTATGTCCAAGCCAACGATGTAATTCGTACATAAGTTTTTGAAAAACCCATTGGTAAGAGCCACCTAGGGATCGAACTCGGGTCTATTGACTCGAAATTCCGACCACCCAACCACTCGGCTATCGTGACTTTTTATTTCAAAAAAGGAAATATTTTAATTTATAGATGTCTTACGCAGTTTCTACGGGTCGTACGAAAGCTATAAATACTGTATATGTGTAATATAAATATATGCTATAAATATGTATATACCGAATATACCGAAAGATGTAAATCTTCTAATAATTCTTAAATCCGCAATAAATATAAAGTTAAAATAAAATTGAACATGACAAGAACTTTTAAGAACATTTATACATTTATATTGCAAAAGCTCAATGCGAACGCTAATGATATAGCTTAATCCGCGTGCAAGCACCGAGGAACAGAGGGTTGGGGAAACAGACAATATGGCTCTGTGCTCGTCAGTCGCTCCATACAACACCCACCTCACCCAAAGGAGTGTTACTCTCTCCTTAAACTCTCTCTCTCTCTCTCTCTCCCTAAAAGGGTGTCCATTACGAGAGCATGCTTTAAGATGTCGTAGTTAATCAAGAAGGAATTAAGAAGAAATACTTCCAGAAATTACAGCTGCAACGCGTTTTGCGTCATATTTTTAAGTGTATGAAATTTTTAAATATTATAATAATAAAATAATAATATATCTTCACGCAATTCCTAATATAGAGATAGACAGAGGTCTATTTCAGACAAATAGAGTGGTTAGAATTAGAGAGGTCTAGTCCAGAAGATATTATTAGGATAACGTGACAGGTGGTGAGCCCGTCGCGGTCTTTATGTCCAAGCTAAAAATATAATTCGTAGATAAATTTTTGAAAACCCCATTGGCCCGAGCCTTCCACCTGGGTATCGAACTCGGTTTTCTTGAAACGGTTTTACGCAATTTTTTTTTGCGAAACACCTTTTGTCCTTTATACTATAAATACTTTACTATTTGCATCGAAAGCATAATTCATCCGAAAGATGGTAGATTCCTAGACTGCTTAGGAGTCGCCTGGGTCAGCACCACTCTCCACTCATAAACTAGTGTAACAATTGTTGTATTTCGGTTTGAAAAGTATACAAATCAGTGTAATCTAATGTATAACCCCCAGTAGGGTTATGATGCATCTGTTTTTTATGTATCGAACGGAAATAAAACCCATTAAAGGCTGTAACAACTTACCACAGCAACAGCACTGTAGTTAAACAGGCACGAACCGAAAATCAGGATCCAAGCAATGGCACTGTACGAAGCAAGAATTATTTCGTCGTGGCGGGACATTAATACGTGGTAAAGAGTGAGTATTAAGCCAATTAGGTTTAAAACATTTCCTGTTAATAATATAAATATTCGACCATGTTACTTAAGTGCTAGTATTGTATTATTTTTAAAATAAATATCATGTAAAATTCCTTGACTAACGTACCCATCATAGAAATGTAGCTGACCATTTTTAAAGTATTCGCAAATGACTCCAAAAATATAAAAGGCAAGAGCAACGACAATATAGCCGGTTTCGAGCTCTGCCAGTCCATTATCTAGAAGCATGATTTATATTAATAGGTATGATTTACATAAGGTATCATTGTAACCCGTGGAATACAACAAGTAATAACCATAAGTGCTAACCACGGACTTGTAGATTAATGTATACGAAGAATATTTATTTTAACAATATCGGTAAAGATAAAGCTATAATTTTCGTTGTTGAAAAATTTTATATTTATTTAATTTTCCAACGCTGTATCTATAAAAATAGTTTGTTGCGATTCTACATTAGATATATCCCATCTCAATATCTTAATAGATATTAATAGATATAATAGATAACTTAATAGATAGAATATATATAGAGAGATCGGTATTCCGGATTTTTGTAAAACTTTTTAAGAGAAACAATACCTATACATTATTTTCGAGTAACTTTAATTATCAAGGTAGCGCACGCCACAAAATATCTCCGAAGGAAAATATTCTTCCGGTTTTTGAAATCTTTTTCTCATATTGTATCTCGACTATTGGTTTTTGTTGGATATGTTACATGCTTATGCTTTCTTCCAGGAAAATGCTATATCTAACCCAAAAAATGTCTTGATATCGGACTGGTGGTTACCCAAAACAATAAAAAAAACAAAATTTCTCTTAAGAATAATATTATAGCTAAACCCGGCCATAATTCGCGTCAACTCAGCCTGTTATTAAAATTAGTAAACCTAGTCAATAATCTTTGAAGATAGAAAATAACAGCAACAACGGTCTATGCCACAGATTACATACTCATAATTTTGTTTTAAAACAATATTTCCCATACAGTATTTCTCAGGGCTAGCCAGAGCCTTTCAACCTTCATTTCGCCGGAGCTTATTTTGGGACAGCGTGACTGGGGTGAGCCTGTCGTCATAATCTTAAATGCTGACTTTTTAAGAAATATATTCCGATCCCGTAGAAGAAATCGGGATACAAACTATTTATAAGCTGTCATGGGTAAAATATGGGCTACTCCATACATACGGAATATGCCATCCCGTGCAGCCATTTTTTTTCAATAGAAATTTGAAATAAAATTTGTTCCCATTTTTAAACAGTGATGAAATCACAGACAAGCAATAAAAACTTTAATATATTAATTATAATTTTTAATATATAATTATAATTCAATTATTTATATGTAATTGGTGATGAATTATTACATACGTCACGCAAGCTATCCGTTGTGAAAATGACGAACACCGTGCAAATTCCAATTTGGCTTAATATCATAAGTACAGCGATGATTGTGCTGCGGAAGGAAGAAGAAATGTTAACTACAAATGAAAACAATGTTCATGAGTTACATCCGCGTAAGACCATTTCTTCATGAGGGTGTGCGAAAGTGTAGTAGAAGGTTAAGGGAAAAGCAAAATCATAATTGCAAAATAACCATCTCAAAATCCTACTCGAACAAAAATAAGAGCATCGATGACGGGAAACACGGACAAGCGTAGAATGGCCAGCGTGATAATAATGGGAAAGCCTTACTTCTTAATGTTCTATTTATGGGATTTTATTGCAGAGTGCTATCGAAATGGCAATGTTCGGTGTTTCTCTGCGTGATACAGCCCGTAGACGAAGACATCCGCAGCAGAACAAGAGAACTGACATTGCCGTAAGGATCAACACGTTGAAGAGGCAATAGGCCACATAGCTTGTAGCACTGACAACCATTGAGGATGAAAGGTTTTCGAATAGCAACGTCGAAGACGTAGACGCATTGTAGGACGATTGCGGGTAGTCGATGGTTGCAAATGCCACGAGCCCGTTCTCTGTCTTTCTTCTTTGGGGGAGGCCCACGTTCAGCTGTATAATTTTGATACGCTGATATGATAAGGATGTTGATGAATATAGAATTATTCATTATTTATTAAGAACCATCATTATTGCCGACGCGGCTTCTCGAATAAATCATTAATTAAGTAGTCAAAAGCGGCTCCCTCACAGCGCTTCATAGATCGTAGAGGTTCTAAAAAGATAACTTTAAACAGACTTTTTATTTAGCCTTTTTTCCCAAAAGTGAGCTAAGTGGCCACCGCATTGCTTTTTCTTTCAGTTACATTCGGCTTTTGTCATAAGGTTTTTCTCTCGGTTACCTATTACAACAACCACAAACGAAATGGAAAGCGAAGGGTTGTGCCTAAATGATAAAATTCAGACTTCTATTAATATTTCACTGAAAACAATGTTGATTATATATCCGAAAATATATTTGAATCCGAACTACTTACGGGCCACGACTTCCTAGTGCTTGACAAATGGGGGGACCGTGCAGCAGAGCTATTCGGAAACCATAACGGTAAGATATATAAGGTATTTTTAATTGCCTGCTGACTTCGTTCAGACACCACAGCTGTAAATTAGAAAGACAGGGATTTGAGAAAGATAATTGAGGAAATAATTAAGGCTGGGGATGACTGGGGATTCTAGACAACAATTTCAGACTGTTGTTAGTAGTTTCAGGATGTTAGATAAAAGTTTCTGCCCGCGAGAAGAACAAACGTTATAGCATATGTACAAACAGAGTTATTTATATTTATATTATTACTAGAAGCAGCCCGCTTAAGTGCCTTTTAAATTTTTTGTACTAAACATCAACTTTGCCTATTTACATTTATTTTAGAAATATAATAGCAGATCCTTTACGCAGCCACGTTTTAAATGTTTAGTTACTTTGATAATCTCGCAGGAATAATAAATTTAAAGGAGTTATAGCCTGTGATGAGTAAAACCAAACTCCAATTTGCGAATTAACAAAAATACATAGTCAAAAAACAAACGACAAATGAATTAAATTAGTACCCAATAATATTACCAAAGAGTTCTACTTTCTGAAATTTAAACTTATTTTTTAAATTTTTGTACTAAACATCAACTTTGCCTATTTACATTTATTTTAGAAATACAATAGCAGATCCTTTACGCTGCCACGTTTTAAATGTTTAGTTACTTTGATAATCTCGCAGGAATAATAAATTTAAAGGAGTTATAGCCTGTGATGAGTAAAACCAAACTCCAATTTGCGAATTAACAAAAATACATAGTCAAAAAATGAATTAAATTAGTACCCAATAATATTACCAAAGAGTTCTATTTTCTGAAATTTAAACTTATTTTTTAAATTTTTGTACTAAACATCAACTTTGCCTATTTACATTTATTTTAGAAATACAATAGCAGATCCTTTACGCTGCCACGTTTTAAATGTTTAGTTACTTTGATAATCTCGCAAGAATAATAAATTTAAAGGAGTTATAGCCTGTGATGAGTAAAACCAAACTCCAATTTGCGAATTAACAAAAATACATAGTCAAAAAATGAATTAAATTAGTACTCAATAACATTACCAAAGAGTTCTATTTTCTGAAATTTAAACTTATTTTTTTAAATTTTTTTGTTTAGACAACAATTTTTAGCTTTTTTTAGCCTTTAGGCCAATTATTTTTTAATATATTCTAGAAAATTTGCCAGTTCTAAAAACTATCGGTGTCGTCCACGTATAATCTCTTCCATAACCACACTGCAAAATCTATATTTTTATTTAAGTCAAGAACGATAATGAAAAATAGAACATAAACTGTACCAAAGTTACATGCATGTGCATTACTATAATCCCAACAGCCAGCGAAATCATAGGTCCTAGTATAATTCCACCTTGACTTATAGCAAGAGGCAGACCCAACATTCCAGGTCCGAACGAAGTCCGAAGAAGATTAAAATAGGCCATCCATAAACTGGTAAAACAAAAAAAACATCAAAGAATATAATCTCTAGCGGTGACGTAGAAATATTTACGTAGTAATAATATACATGAGTATTGTTTTATCATATTTATTTTACAACCGAAAGCTACTCTATGTTTTAAGGTAAAAATGAAACAATATTCTGAAAGAAATCCATCCAAACATCATCCAAACTAAGATGATAATGTATATTAATATGAATAAAAGAAAAAGACATCTACGAACATGGTATATATAGGTACAATTACTATATGGGTGAAAAAATTTGCTAATTTGTAGCACGTCGTTAAAAAACTCAGATATATTCATTTTTGATTAGTAAAAGATTCTATTTATTTGATACCCTATCTCACTACTACCTGACCTCTGGGCGCAAACTGTAACATATACAAAAAATATAAGAAGGAGCGGTTTCTAAGTTTAATTTTGATATTATGAATATATTATGAGGACTTTGTACCTCACTTGACACTAAGTATAAAACATCGTTCAAATTGTGATTTCTGAGATTTATATGTTGTATTTTAGCTCTATCTATTGTGTGGCTATTTTACTATAATTAATAAGTGTTTGAAATTACTTAATTGGATCTTTGGCCGTTCTGTGCTCTCTGGGGTCATAGTCATCTATACTCGACTTCTTCAAAGGTAGTCGTGCAACTCTTACGTCCAGAAAAGATTCACGATTCTGAGGTCGTATTGTAATATTACTAATAGCTTCAAAAGCGGCCCTGTAAAATTGGAATAAGTCTTAAAGTAATTAATAACATTACTAAAGAGTTCTATTTTCTGAAATTTAAACTTATTTTTTTTTAATTTTTTTGTTTAGACAACAATTTTTAGCCTTTTTTAGCCTTTAGGCCAATTATTTTTTAATATATTCTAGAAAATTTGCCAGTTCTAAAAACTATCGGTGTCGTCCTCGTATAATCTCTTCCATAACCACACTGCAAAATCTATATTTTTATTTAAGTCAAGAACGATAATGAAAAATAGAACATAAACTGTACCAAAGTTACATGCATGTGCATTACTATAATCCCAACAGCCAGCGAAATCATAGGTCCTAGTATAATTCCACCTTGACTTATAGCAAGAGGCAGACCCAACATTCCAGGTCCGAACGAAGTCCGAAGAAGATTAAAATAGGCCATCCACAAACTGGTAAAACAAAAAAAAACATCAAAGAATATAATCTCTAGCGGTGACGTAGAAATATTTACGTAGTAATAATAAACATGAGTATTGTTTTATCATATTTATTTTACAACCGAAAGCTACTCTATGTTTTAAGGTAAAAATGAAACAATATTCTGAAAGAAATCCATCCAAACATCATCCAAACTAAGATGATAATGTATATTAATATGAATAAAAGAAAAAAAACATCTACGAACATGGTATATATAGGTACAATTACTATATGGGTGAAAAAATTTGCTAATTTGTAGCACGTCGTTAAAAAACTCAGATATATTCATTTTTGATTAGTAAAAGAGCCTATTTATTTGATACCCTATCTCACTACTACCTGACCTCTGGGCGCAAACTGTAACATATACAAAAAATATAAGAAGGAGCGGTTTCTAAGTTTAATTTTGATATTATGAATATATTATGAGGACTTTGGACATTTCCTTCTTAAGAGTCGACCAAACGACTTAACCTTAACTCAACGGCTGCCGACTGATGGTGGAATAATCATCTCGAAAATTATTATTAAATTCGAAAAATATTATTATTTAAAGGCTATATCATGCAGTGGAAGAAAACATATTTAATTTACAGACATTTTTGACGATTTTCCAAATTTTGTAAATATTATTTAAAACATTTAGTTGATTCATTCCATTGGTCCAAAGGCGTAGAATACTAATCTTGATTTTTAAAAACTAGAATAAACTGACGCTAATGTTATATACATACACCGTATTTATACAAAAATATAAGAAGGAGCGGTTTCTAAGTTTAATTTTGATATTATGAATATATTACGAGGACTTTGTACCTCACTTGACACTAAGTATAAAACATCGTTCAAATTGTGATTTCTGAGATTTATATGTTGTATTTTAGCTCTATCTATTGTGTGGCTATTTTACTATAATTAATAAGTGTTTGAAATTACTTAATTGGATCTTTGGCCGTTCTGTGCTCTCTGGGGTCATAGTCATCTATACTCGACTTCTTCAAAGGTAGTCGTGCAACTCTTACGTCCAGAAAAGATTCACGATTCTGAGGTCGTATTGTAATATTACTAATAGCTTCAAAAGCGGCCCTGTAAAATTGGAATAAGTCTTAAAGTAATTAAGTAACAGACTTTAAATGTCTTCACATCAAGCGTTATACTCAGAGATGCGTTATTCTCTACCGGTTCTGGTACCAATATTTTCATGGGTACCCGAACAACGCAGAGTTCATTTGACCAATGGTTTTCGCTGCCAGAGCAGGTAGCGGTCTCCAGATCAAGTTAAGAACATAGGTACTCAGATTATATTACGTCAGCTGCATATTAATTTTTCATATTGTTTGATAAATTGAAGTAGAAGAAAGTGGGTAACACTCAACTTTACTTGAAGACAAAGAAAGGTAGGAATATCATACTGTAAAAATACATATACAGTAAAGTTATAACTTGCTTAAAACAGTGAATTTCTTCCTTCCCCGCTTGACTCTACACTTTTGAGTAGATTAGCCTCTAAATATTAAATTGCATTGCAGGTTTAAGCATAACAGATTTATTTATTAGTGTAGGTACACAAGGAATGTTCCTAAGGTAATAATTACGAATTAATCACATAAATTATGCAGCTAGTACGCTTGTACTGTAAATAAAGAATTATAGTATCTTGTATTATCTTCTGAAAAATGAACCTTAAGTTTATGGTATGAGGACTTTGGACATTTCCTTCTTAAGAGTCGACCAAACGACTTAACCTTAACTCAACGGCTGCCGACTGATGGTGGAATAATCATCTCGAAAATTATTATTAAATTCGAAAAATATTATTATTGAAAGGCTATATCATGCAGTGGAAGAAAACATATTTAGTTTATTTAGTTTAAAAACATATTTAATTTACAGACATTTTTGACGATTTTCCAAATTTTGTAAATATTATTTAAAACATTTAGTTGATTCATTCCATTGGTCCAAAGGCGTAGAATACTAATCTTGATTTTTTAAAAACTAGAATAAACTGACGCTAATGCTATATACATACACCGTATTTATACAAAAATACTGTCAATTTTAGCACAATTTTAACCAAAGATTAGTTTTAGACATTAGAACAAACGATGTTGTTATTTTCTCTTTGGAGTATATACTCTATTTAGAAACAAAGAGTATATAAAATAATGCTTCAAAACTACAAAGTTTTCTATTATATCGCTGCATAAAAAGTTTTTTTTTAAATTTATTATAATGATTTCTAAGCCACATAAGTCATGAATGTCACGATAGCCGAGAGGTTAGGTGACTGGAATACGAGTCAAGAAACCTGAGTTCGATTCCCAGGTTGCTGGCTCATGCCAATGGGTTTTTTCAAAAACTTATGTACGAATTATATCTTTGGCTTGGACATAAAGATGGTGAAGGGCTTACCGCCCGTCGCGTTGTCCCGAAAAATGTCTTCGGAGGATCGATGGGACTTAATTGTCTAGACTAGACCTCTATATACTGAAGTATGAAAAACCATATTTATACAACTATACAACACACCACAATTATATACCACATTCATACAGATGTTAGACCCTTGCGATATTTGAATCTGCAACCATTCAAAGCAAAGGTGATTACCTATTATAAGCCATCAAAATTAGGCAATACGTGATTAATCTTTTACCTTCACGCCTATCCTATCCCAATACTGGAGTAGACAAATGTTTAGACAATAAGCTTATTTGGTACAAGTCGGCAGGTGGTGTATCTATAGCCATATTAGTGTCCAAACCCACGGTACAATATAAATATATCTTCACGCCATTCACAATACAGGGGAAGATCGAGGTCTAGAAAAATATCTTCGATATTATATTTCAAAGATATTATATATTGCGTGAAGATATTATAAAATAATAAAATAAATAAATAAATAAATAAATAATACATATACAGTAAAGTTATAACTTGCTTAAAACAGTGAATTTCTTCCTTCCCCGCTTGACTCTACACTTTTGAGTAGATTAGCCTCTAAATATTAAATTGCATTGCAGGTTTAAGCATAACAGATTTATTTATTAGTGTAGGTACACAAGGAATGTTCCTAAGGTAATAATTACGAATTAATCACATAAATTATGCAGCTAGTACGCTTGTACTGTAAATAAAGAATTATAGTATCTTGTATTATCTTCTGAAAAAATGAACCTTAAGTTTATGGTATGAGGACTTTGGACATTTCCTTCTTAAGAGTCGACCAAACGACTTAACCTTAACTCAACGGCTGCCGACTGATGGTGGAATAATCATCTCGAAAATTATTATTAAATTCGAAAAATATTATTATTGAAAGGCTATATCATGCAGTGGAAGAAAACATATTTAGTTTATTTAGTTTAAAAACATATTTAATTTACAGACATTTTTGACGATTTTCCAAATTTTGTAAATATTATTTAAAACATTTAGTTGATTCATTCCATTGGTCCAAAGGCGTAGAATACTAATCTTGATTTTTTAAAAACTAGAATAAACTGACGCTAATGCTATATACATACACCGTATTTATACAAAAATACTGTCAATTTTAGCACAATTTTAACCAAAGATTAGTTTTAGACATTAGAACAAACGATGTTGTTATTTTCTCTTTGGAGTATATACTCTATTTAGAAACAAAGAGTATATAAAATAATGCTTCAAAACTACAAAGTTTTCTATTATATCGCTGCATAAAAAGTTTTTTTTTAAATTTATTATAATGATTTCTAAGCCACATAAGTCATGAATGTCACGATAGCCGAGAGGTTAGGTGACTGGAATACGAGTCAAGAAACCTGAGTTCGATTCCCAGGTTGCTGGCTCATGCCAATGGGTTTTTTCAAAAACTTATGTACGAATTATATCGTTGGCTTGGACATAAAGATGGTGAAGGGCTCACCGCCCGTCGCGTTGTCCCGAAAGATGTCTTAGGAGGATCGATGGGACTTAATTGTCTAGACTAGACCTCTATATACTGAAGTATGAAAAACCATATTTATACAACTATACAACACACCACAATTATATACCACATTCATACAGATGTTAGACCCTTGCCATATTTGAATCTGCAACCATTCAAAGCAAAGGTGATTACCTATTATAAGCCATCAAAATTAGGCAATACGTGATTAATCTTTTACCTTCACGCCTATCCTATCCCAATACTGGAGTAGACAAATGTTTAGACAATAAGCTTATTTGGTACAAGTCGGCAGGTGGTGTATCTATAGCCATATTAGTGTCCAAACCCACGGTACAATATAAATATATCTTCACGCCATTCACAATACAGGGGAAGATCGAGGTCTAGAAAAATATCCTAAAATATCTTCGATATTATATTTCAAAGATATTTTATATTGCGTGAAGATATTATAAAATAATAAAATAAATATCTTCACGCCATTCCCAATACACGAGTAGACAGAGGTCTAGTCTAGACAATTAAGTCCCTTCAACCCACCTTCCACCGAAGATATTTTGGGACAACGTGACAGATGGTGTGAGCCCGTCGCCATCTCAATGTCCAAGCCGACGATAGAATTCGTCCATAAGCTTTTGAAAAAAACCCATTGGTACGAGCCTGCCTCCTGGGGATCGATCTCGGGTCTCTTGGCTCGAAATTCCGACCACCCAACCACTCGGCTATCGTGACTACTATATAAATAAATAAATAATACATAAATAGATAGAGACAACATCACATACATGCATTGCTCTGATCCGAAAGTAAACAGCTTAAGCACTTGTGTTATGGAAGAAGGTACCACAAACAACCGAAAAAACGTGTTCTACATTGACCAGACCGGGAACCGAATCCCATCAACGAATCCCATCACCGAATCACAAGTATTTGATCTTTTTTAAATTATCATATTTTATTTACTCACGATAGCCGAGTGGTTGGGTGGTCGGAATTTCGAGTCAAGAGGCCCAAGTTCGATCCCCAGGTGGCAAGCTCGTACCAAAGGATTTTTCAAAAACTTATGTACAAATTATATCGTTGGCTTAGACATAAATACGGCGACGGGCTCAACACTTGTCACGTTGTCCCGACGATAACTTCGGTGAAAAGTGGGTACAAGGGACTTAATTGTCTAGACTGCACCTCTGTCTACCCCTGTATAGTATACTTCTTTATTTATAAACAAGTTCAAGTAAAAAGTACGCTTAAATTTTTTAAGATCAAAAATTTTTAAGATCAAGCATGTTGAAGTAAAAAATCAACAAAAAAATGGTATCTACAGTTTACTACTATCACAACTAAACGGCCTAAAAAGTTCAGTGCTGGACAAAGGTTCCTAAGAGTATTTGAAATAATCGTCACACTTGGTTAGCGGAATGGCGATCACAGTACCAAACATCGTACTTGAGGCGCTGCTGCCCATCACCGGTCTGCCACATTTTTGATTTGGTTTTTAGTTGGGGCCAAATTTTGATAAATTTGTAATATTTGATTTATTACTTATTTTTGGTGATGGTAAATATACGAAACGTAGTTTATTCAATATTCTTTATAATTTAATTTTATTTACATAATTTAGATCCATAAATTAAGGACATATGTGAAGATTCATTCACATGTTGTTATTGTATATATTATAAATAAATAAACAAATTCACGCCATTCCCAATACAGGGGTAGACAGAGTTCTATACACTTAGTCCTTTTGACCCACCTTTCACCGAGAAATTTTTGGTATACATATTTGATTATTAATCATTAATATTATATTTACAGAATTTTTTCGATACACTATACACAATATTCCGTTAAGTCAGACAGTTATATCGCTATTATTGAGTTTCGAACTACCTTCAAATACATCAGTAACTAGTATTAATTAGAACGTAATATTTTATTTAAATTAGCAAGAAACAAGTACCTCAGAAAGTTATTCTTTGCTTTTCTATTTTTAATTATTCTTCTTTTTCTAATTTCTTCAACTTTTCTGATCAACTTTTTAAAAAATTGTAACAGCAATATGGAGTATTAGAGAAAGAGCTAAAACACCTATTCAAAATTAGAGGAACTTTGTTTCCAAAACTTTGTGACGATGAGGTAATTTTGGTAGTATTTATAAAATATCTTCACGATATTCCCAATGCTGAGATAGACAGAGGTCCAGACAATAAGGCCTTGCCAACAATATAAATCGTACATATTTTTCAAAAAAAAAAAAAACCATTCGATACGAGCCTACCACCTAGAGATCGAATTCGGGTCTCTTATCTCGAATTCCGATCACCCAAGCATTCGGCTATCGTAACAACTATTAAGACAATCGGCTAGAGGTAACCTTTAAAAATCTGATTGAAAATATCCTCCTTTTTTCTAGTCGGTTAAAAATATCCTTTTATTTTTAGTGAAGGTAAAAGTGAGTACTTAGAAGTACGATAATATTATACAGCGGCAGTAGGTGAAGAAGGCAGTCTGGATGATGATATTATAATGAGTAAGATTGACATTCGAAAGTCTTGCTAACCAGCTGGTGAAAACCATTGAACGTCTAAGTCGTCTCCTATTATCCAATACCTAAATACCAGGCAGTTTCTTTCAGCAAAGCGTATATTACTGCCTAACTCCTAATCATTAAGGAGTGCAGTGGCTTCTGTCATCAGCTCAGCATCCTTATACTAAGATACCTATATAAATATAAACTAAATATATACTAAGATACCTAAAAGAAGTGAAATATTAAAATGGTAGTAAAGTGTGAAGCATTTTCTTTGATTTTTCAGAATTCCATCATCAGATCATGACTTGATGATTGCAAGTATACCCTTTCAAATAATTTTTGAAATCGAATTGCATATGCCGGAGTTATGAGGTACGAAACATTATAACCTTACTGAGAACCTCTTCCTTTTTAGAAGTAGGTTAAAAAAATAATCTTCTGTCACTATTATTTAAAATATACAATTAATACGCATATATTAAAATGTTTACACTGTTCCGAATATACCGTAGCTGATGGTGGTATCGGCCATCTCAGTACCATTTTATAGAAAAGGTGGCTAACAGGGAATCAATTCACTTGATGATAATGTAATGTCTACCAATACCTATATAAATAAAATATAATATCTTCACGCCATTCCCAATACAGGGGTAGACAGAGTTCTATACACTTAGTCCTTTTGACCCACCTTTCACCGAGAAATTTTTGGTATACATATTTGATTATTAATCATTAATATTATATTTACAGAATTTTTTCGATACACTATACACAATATTCCGTTAAGTCAGACAGTTATATCGCTATTATTGAGTTTCGAACTACCTTCAAATACATCAGTAACTAGTATTAATTAGAACGTAATATTTTATTTAAATTAGCAAGAAACAAGTACCTCAGAAAGTTATTCTTTGCTTTTCTATTTTTAATTATTCTTCTTTTTCTAATTTCTTCAACTTTTCTGATCAACTTTTAAAAAATTGTAACAGCAATATGGAGTATTAGAGAAAGAGCTAAAACACCTATTCAAAATTAGAGGAACTTTGTTTCCAAAACTTTGTGACGATGAGGTAATTTTGGTAGTATTTATAAAATATCTTCACGATATTCCCAATGCTGAGATAGACAGAGGTCCAGACAATAAGGCCTTGCCAACAATATAAATCGTACATATTTTTCAAAAAAAAAAAAAACCATTCGATACGAGCCTACCACCTAGAGATCGAATTCGGGTCTCTTATCTCGAATTCCGATCACCCAAGCATTCGGCTATCGTAACAACTATTAAGACAATCGGCTAGAGGTAACCTTTAAAAATCTGATTGAAAATATCCTCCTTTTTTCTAGTCGGTTAAAAATATCCTTTTATTTTTAGTGAAGGTAAAAGTGAGTACTTAGAAGTACGATAATATTATACAGCGGCAGTAGGTGAAGAAGGCAGTCTGGATGATGATATTATAATGAGTAAGATTGACATTCGAAAGTCTTGCTAACCAGCTGGTGAAAACCATTGAACGTCTAAGTCGTCTCCTATTATCCAATACCTAAATACCAGGCAGTTTCTTTCAGCAAAGCGTATATTACTGCCTAACTCCTAATCATTAAGGAGTGCAGTGGCTTCTGTCATCAGCTCAGCATCCTTATACTAAGATACCTATATAAATATAAACTAAATATATACTAAGATACCTAAAAGAAGTGAAATATTAAAATGGTAGTAAAGTGTGAAGCATTTTCTTTGATTTTTCAGAATTCCATCATCAGATCATGACTTGATGATTGCAAGTATACCCTTTCAAATAATTTTTGAAATCGAATTGCATATGCCGGAGTTATGAGGTACGAAACATTATAACCTTACTGAGAACCTCTTCCTTTTTAGAAGTAGGTTAAAAAAATAATCTTCTGTCACTATTATTTAAAATATACAATTAATACGCATATATTAAAATGTTTACACCGTTCCGAATATACCGTAGCTGATGGTGGTATCGGCCATCTCAGTACCATTTTTATAGAAAAAGGTGGCTAACAGGGAATCAATTCACTTGATGATAATGTAATGTCTACCAATACCTATATAAATAAAATATAATATCTTCACGCAATTCCCAATACAGGGGTAGACAGAGGTCTAGTCTAGACAATTAAGTCACTTTGACCCACCTTCCACCGAAGATATTTTCGGGACAACGTGACAGGTGGTGAGCCCGTCGCTGTCTTTAGGTCCAAGCCAACGATATAATCCGTACATAAGTTTTTGAAAACCCATTGGTACGTGCCTGCCACCTGGGAATCGAACTCGGGTCCCATGACTCGAAATTCCGACCACCCAACAACTCGGCTATCGTGACTATATATCGTGATAATACCTATATACATACGCAATACTAGAGTTCCTTAATAAAGGGGGTAGGAGAAGAGGGAACGCATCTGCTATTCCTCTGTCATTGGAGGTGTGTTATGGACGGCGGTGATCACTAATCATCACGTGAGCTACATGAACGTTTATCACTTATTCAATAAAAAAAAAGTTGGAGGTGTGGTCCTCCGGCTACCTCACTCAATATGAAGGTCAGGAGCACAAGGCCTCTAAAGTGTCTCCTTAAAGGTCGTGGTCCCTACTCGGTCGAGCGCACCCATTCATGCAGATGCAGAAGATGCCACTTGGTTTTCCTGTATTACAATATTGTGTATACCAATTACTTAATTAATTTAAAGCGGTAATAGAATTATGAGACTGAGTTATCCCCTTCTTTCCGCATAAGTGCTTCTAAATTAGCAATGGTCACCGACCGATGGCGACTTTTGTCGTACAGAAGACGCGCCTGTCCTACAGTTTATTGGTAAAAGCCATTATTAAGTAAATATGTTAAGTAAATACAAAAGTTATTCATCTAAGTAATATTCATCCTAATTAATTTTCGTACAAAAATTGGTATTGTAAATTTTTCTCAGTCTTACGCCGATATTGTACGTCTATAATAAACACACAAAAACTAATCTTACAAAATAAATAAACTTTAACTAGTACTTAAAAAAATATTTTGAATTGTGTGTACATATAAATTATATACTTAAGTATTATTTGTTTAAATTTCTAATACTCTGATAATTATACTCTTCGGAAATAAAAAGTGTATAATTTTGCAATAATTTTCGATCGTGCTTCTTTGTACAGCCCTAAATATTACTTTTACCGTATGTACAGCCCTAAATTCTAGGAAAAGGAAATGAGGTCTATCTTCTAGTTTAGTTTATGATATTTTCGCTAATGCGTAACAGCTTTATAATTAATAATTTTTTTTTTTTTTTTTGGTGATGGTAAGTATATGAAACTTAGTTTATACAATATTATTTCCAATTTAATTTTATATACATAATTTAGAATTATAAATTGGCGACATATGTGAAGAAAACTTTAAAATTGTGAAACCGTTTTGATAATAAAGCTTAGTATACATTAGCGAAAAATATTTTTGTCTATGTTTAACCAATGTGGCGACTGAGGCACTAAGCGTCAAGTTATGGCGTTTTGTCTTACACGTTCCTAAATAGTTTTGTACTTTTATCTAAATGACTGTGTATTTTACTTATAATTGAATATGAGTAGATATTACGATTACGGTAATGCGATATCATGGTAAGTAAAGTTCTTCGAACCTTTCTGTCATCCATATTGTTGTATCTTACGTTTTTATTCAGCAATTTTACATAAATTTATGATTATTTTTACTTGTTTATTACACTAAAACCCTCGTCAACTTCTTGTTAGAGCATAAACTTAAAAGTGAAGGCTATCATAAGTTACCGATATGTAATATTTAGAATTTATATGATAGCTCATGCTGATCTGTTCGTGGTGCTCGTTCCATAGCAGGAAATTAGCATGGTCTTTTAAAAGTCGCAGTAATGATCTTCCTTATTTATGTATAATAAACGTCCTTAAATTAGTCTGCTGTTACTTTATATTCTATTTAAATTTTCAGCTTTTTTCAACTCACCTATATGAATATTGTTGATATTTTCATACATATTTATTTATTATAATATTTTAAAAAAAAGAAAATATCCAATAAATCATATAAACATTTAACTTTTAATTAATAAAATTTGTTTTATTTGTTGCTAATAGCTAAGTAATTGTGCACATGTAAAAACTGCTGTACTTATGGCTATAAAATAATTTCATTAATGAAATAATTCATTAATTTCCTGTTTCATATTTACTGATTTCTCAGTCTAATTTCTACAACAGACACACTTGACATTTGTTTCAGTGAGTTGTTATTTACTACAAGATATTTTTGCAGTACATCAAAAGTACTCAAAAAGCATTCCAAACATAAAAAAATACTAGTATTGCATAGAATTCTAATGTGTGGGTCAACAGTTTGGCATTGAAAGCTGTGCATGTACAGACTACTTTCTTCTCAATAGTTTTAACAAAAATATAAACACTTTAACAAATTTATCACTGTAGCAATATAAAAATAGCACTGTATCAATATGAATGTATTTAGAATTTTTGTACAAAATGAAATACAAATTCCTTCTTCCTGTAATAAAAGCTACCATATTAATACAGGACAGGAAGAAAAATGTGGGACTGTGGCTAAATAAAAATAAATGCAAATTTGCTAAAGAAAAAGTTGAATTTTTAGGATTTGTTATTGATAAAGAAGGTATCAATCCCGCTCCCAGCAAGGTGGAAGCAATATTAAAAACCCCTGAACCTAGAAACAAGCATGAGCTACAAGCATTCTTAGGCCTATACAATTTTTATAAAAGGTTCATACCAAATAAAACCACAATACTTGAACCTCTTCATAGACTCTTAGAAGAATTTTTGTACAAAATAAAATACAAATTCCTTTTTCCTGTAATAAAAGCTACCATATTAATACCAAATTAAATAAAAAAAATGGGTTTATTTACTTAATGGCCTGAATAAGTCTGTTGCCAGACATATACCTCTCCTTTTTGTGAGGATTTGCCATAGTGCAATGCATTGGCTCAGCTACATCAGTCTGCTGAATTTTGGTCTGGTATATTATCCCGCTCCCGCATATGGTATCAGTATACCACATGGCAAATATAAGTTTAATATTCGGTAAATAATTGGCATCTAAAGCATAAATATAATTATAGTGCTATATCTTAAAAAAAATCTGTAAGTCTCTAATCATCAACAAAGGCAAAGTAATGACAACAATTAAAAAAACCTGAGTAGATGATTGCAGGTGGAACAGAACAGGGATACCTAAGTTTTGCAATGGGCTTTTGATAGGCTGTAAAGAAGAAGAAAGATATAATGCTCGTAATGTTTTTATATATGTACAATACAATTTATACATATATATTTAATATGTACATTTACATTTAAAAATAACTCAAATGTAAACCAGAATAACTTGGTTCACTTTTAACTGAATTATTTTAGATTTATCTGAAGTATTTTGGAATAGTTTGTGGTGGTCCTAAACCTTTCTAATTATTGTAAGTTTCTGTAATAATGTAAACGTAAAAACAACTTGTTATGTTTTAACGCACTAACAAGTTTTTATTAACACTTTTCTGGAAAGTTTCCGCGACAGGATAATCAAACTTATTTCTCTTACTAGTTAGGTCCTGTCAGCCCTGGTGCTTCTTAATTTTTCAGTTGTTTAAAAACTGTTAACATACTTTTTTTCCTAGCGATGCCCCTTCACAGCTGCAGTGGAATAATTTACTTTACAAAACAAAGGACCGCCATCATTGCTTAAAATATATACTTGTTTAAGATTAGTGGTTTGTCGATTATCAAAGCTGTAAGACATGTTTTAACCATTGTAGACTATATAAGATAATTATTCAATTGCAGATGTTGTCTCGTTCCCCATTCCCCATATTTTCCCTTTTTTCAGTTGTGGTAAGAGAAATAAGGATGCCTCCGACCCAATGTTTGTAATGTTGAAGAAATTTTCCAGAAAACCTCTTCATATCGTATAACTGTTTTATGATAGTGATTTCTGTCCGTTTTCGGACAACTGAATTTCAGTTGAGATGAGACTGTCGCTCGTCAACAATGGTTAAAACACGATCTTCAGCGCGGGTAGATAACGCGGCCTCGAGTGCTCCCGCTGAGAATGGAAACTCGTCCGAAATTAGGACGCGCCACAAAACTACTGAGAATGGACATCGCTCGCAAAAGAGTAACAGTTCTAGGCAAGTGTCAAGTCCTCTCGCGTTTGTTCGCAATTTCTCTAGCAGCATGATGACTGGCCAAAAAAAAGCTGCAATTTTCGAGATCTCTTTTTCAATTTACTTAGCTAACAAAATTACAATGTTACAATGATGTATGGATAGATGAACAATATTCAATATCTCGATCATATTTTTGGTTGCATGGGAATTTATGTAGGCTTCTGGTGTTGGGTTAAATCTAAACTGTTGTGTGGATCATGTTGTCCACATGAAAGTTGTGATCGAAAATTTTTTTAAGTTTTGTATTTAGTAGTCGGTTTTTGTGCATGTTAAGTCTAGCAGTTTGTTTGATCTTGTCCAATGGAATCAGTGAGTCTGGTTGATCAACAGGAACAGCCAGTTGCCTACAAGTGGTGTGGGCCCCGGCGGTGGGTCGCAGGGCAAGGACCCTTTGGCGCCCGGATTACCGGGTTCCCGCTCCATGTATCAGCACCCGGCCGTTACCGGATACAATCCCCAGGACTCTCGCGCTCAAGCTCTCCCAGTCACGGTAATTAGCGTGCTGACCATTGGCATTGCGCAAGACATTATCTAGTCATATATTTCTTTTACATTCCTTTATTGTTTTATTATGAAAATAATTTTTTATTTTTTTTATTTTTTATGAGATTAAATTAAGAAGAAGAGAAAAAATTTTATATGCCTAAACAAAATGCCATATATGCGATGCCAAAACAAAGCATAAGTAATGAAAAGAGAATACAGATTTAAAATTTCAACTGATGCGTGTAAGACAGGGTGGCTCGGAGGTAAGAGTGTTGCTACGCCCATGTCAGTTGAAATTTTAAAAACATTTTTTCTCTAGAATTTAATCACATGAAATTAATTTATATTACTTGTAAAAGACTGACCTGACTTACCTAATTTATATTATACTTTACATACTATGAATCCATGGGCCTTTAAACTAGTGAAGACTGCTTTTGAGGGTCCAGAGGTTTCTCCCATAGCAATAATGCTATGTATTTCTGTCTTCCCTTAATTTAAATAAGAAATAAGATAAAGGTAATTGATGATTGGTAAGACTAATAGGTCTTAAAATATACAACTCCCTTCTCTTCCGTTAGCGTTGTAAGAGCAGACTAAAAAAAATACAACAAACATAAGATAAACTGACAGACACTACAAATGATACAACTGATAGCAATCAGCTGTTGGCTAAGTTGTGAGGTGTCTGGTACCGTCCAATCCACTTGCTTTATAAAAATACTCCATTATAACGTGTCTCGTAACGATTCGGTCGCACAGATCTGTCAAATTCCCCCAGGATATGTATTGACCGTAACTGAGGGTTTTGATGGTGGTGGTAGATATAGCTAAGGTTGTGATAGACATGCTTGAAGTGTAAAGATGTATACGAGCAGGCACGCACTGCGCAGGCGCGGCAGAGTCCCATGTACGCGGGCGGCATGTACGGCTATGGGGGGGCTGGGGGCGCCGCCACTCTCGCGCCCATGCCCTCCCCTTCGCCCACCGCGCCCCTGCCGCCCTTCCCAGTGCATCCCGATGTTAAGTTCAAAAAGTAAGTTGCGTCATTTTTGCACATAGCCTGATAATAGGGTAGTATTTACATAACTGTACAAGAACTTGCCAATATTATCTGAAAGGTGAGACAAATGACACGATAGCCTAGTGGTTGGGTGGCTGAGTCAAAAGACTCAAGGTAATAAGAGACAAGGGGAGTTTGGTCCCCAGGTGGTAGACTCCTGCCAATGGGTTCTTTTCCAAAACTTAGTAAGATTTGTATCTTTGGCGTTGACATAAACGGCGACAGACTCTTCACCTGTCACATTGTCCCAAAAAAAATGTTTTTGATGAAAGGTGGAGTCTCAAGCCTTACAATTCGTGTCAAAAGAACCGAGTTTGATCCCCAGGTGATACACTCGTGCCAATGGGTTCTTTTCAAAACTTATGTAAGATTTGTATTGTTGGCTTGGACATAAAGACGGCTACAGATTCATCACCTGTCACATTGTCCAAAAAAAAATGTCTTTGGTGAAAGGTGGAGTTACAAGATGACGTCTATTGTATTTATACCAATGTATATTGTGATGTGTATTTTCTTTCTTATTTTTTAGTGTCTTAAAATAAAAATTATTCAACAAATTTTATTTCTAGGCTCCCATTCTACGATGTAATGGCGGAACTAATGAAGCCTTCCACTATGATGCCAATGCAAGCTGGTCGGATGCAAGAAGGCACCTTCATATTCCACCTCACGCCGCAGCAAGCCACCGAGATAGCTTGTGGCAAGGATATTGTTGGAACTAGTAATAAACTTGATTACGTGGTACAGGTAATATTACTGTTATGTATATAATCTACATAATTTAAAAATACCTTTTCAATCATTATCAATTTTTTGTTCATTGTCTATTTATTTTAGGCCCAGTTGAGATTCTGCCTTCTAGAAACTTCGTGTGAACAAGAAGATTATTTCCCGCCTAGTGTTAATGTTAAAGTAAACAATAAAATGTGTCCGTTACCAGTAAGTATACGAATATCTGTATCTTATGTAAAATTATTAATTAAGGTATTTTTTTTTCCACATTCACGTATTTCCCAACACACTATTGTGCCAGCCAGAAGTCGGAGCCCTTTTTGGGAAATCGTGATAGCCTGTCGCCGTCTTTATGACCAATCCGACGATATACATAAAAAGTTTTTGATATAAGCCTGTTAATCTCTAGAATCTAACATGGATCTCTTGATTCGAATTCCGATCAACGAACCACTTGGCTATCGTGACTTACATAATATTAATTATTAGTTAGTATTTAAGAGCTATATTGAATGAGTGAAGACCGAAAGGTGAGAATATATAGCGCGAAAGTTAATATGAAAAGGTGTCGATGTACTAACTTTCAAAGACCATGTGTGCAAATTGCTCGAACAGGGATATATGGAGAAACTGATGAATCTGAAAGAAGCAACAGACGTATATATGTAAGGATCTTGACACTTTACGATCTGTTCCCTCTGGCTACCCTGTCAGGGACTGTCCGTGAATATAAATTAAATAAAATAAATTTAAGAGCACTGATGTTTCATGTTTAGAATCCAATACCCACGAACAAACCGACGCCGGAACCGAAGCGCCCGCCGCGTCCTGTCAACATATCGTCCCTGGTGAAGCTGTCACCCACCGTCCCCAACACGATCCACGTGACGTGGGCGGCGGACTTCACGCGGGCCTACGTGCTCAGCGTGTTCCTCGTGAGGAAACTCACCTCGGCCGAGCTGTTGCAGCGGCTCAAAAACAAGGGCACCAAAAATCCCGATTACACCCGCTCGCTTAGTAAGTAGAAATGCAATTGTTTAATCATGTTCTTGCAGGACACTAGACTCTTTTTACTTCTGGTTTTATTTCAGAAGCATTATATAGTAATAACTTTTATAACAGGACTAGCTGGCCCCGCAAACGTTGTTTTGCCATATAAAAAAATAGGGGTTGATTGTAGAGGGGTGAAAATCATACAGTATTTTTGTATGCTGTATCTTAAAAAATTAAAAACTAAAAATTTTGTCTAAAAATAAAAAAAATTAGGGGTAATCGTTAATACTTAGGGGGATGAAAAATAGATGCTGTCCGATTCGCAGACCTAACCAATATGCGCACAAAATTTCACAAAAAGCACAAAAACCGAATGACACGAGAATTTAATATATTAGATAAACTAAGTAATAACTTTTCAATTATAATAGCATAAACCTTATGTTGACTTTTAAGTTGTGTGTGTATGTTCTTGTTTATTACTAGTTCCAACAAGTTATATTGCAGTAAGGATTTGGTATAAAAATCATAATTACAATTACTCTCGCGTACATACTATATCTATCAATTTAATAATAATATCACTCCCTTTCTTCCCGTGGCAGTCATAAGAGGCGATTAATAGAAAAGTCCTGAAAATGCAATTGTTTAATCATGTTCTTGCAGGACACTAGACTCTTTTTACTTCTGGTTTTATTTCAGAAGCATTATATAGTAATAACTTTTATAACAGGACTAGCTGGCCCCGCAAACGTTGTTTTGCCATATAAAAAAATAGGGGTTGATTGTAGAGGGGTGAAAATCATACAGTATTTTTGTATGCTGTATCTTAAAAAATTAAAAACTAAAAATTTTGTCTAAAAATAAAAAAAATTAGGGGTAATCGTTAATACTTAGGGGGATGAAAAATAGATGCTGTCCGATTCGCAGACCTAACCAATATGCGCACAAAATTTCACAAAAAGCACAAAAACCGAATGACACGAGAATTTAATATATTAGATAAACTAAGTAATAACTTTTATAACAGGACTAGCTGGCCCCGCAAACGTTGTTTTGCCATATAAAAAATAGGGGTTGATTGTAGAGGGGTGAAAATCATACAGTATTTTTGTATGCTGTATCTTAAAAAATTAAAACTAAAAATTTTGTCTAAAAATAAAAATTATTCAACAAATTTTATTTCTAGGCTCCCATTCTACGATGTAATGGCGGAACTAATGAAGCCTTCCACTATGATGCCAATGCAAGCTGGTCGGATGCAAGAAGGCACCTTCATATTCCACCTCACGCCGCAGCAAGCCACCGAGATAGCTTGTGGCAAGGATATTGTTGGAACTAGTAATAAACTTGATTACGTGGTACAGGTAATATTACTGTTATGTATATAATCTACATAATTTAAAAATACCTTTTCAATCATTATCAATTTTTTCTTCATTGTCTATTTATTTTAGGCCCAGTTGAGATTCTGCCTTCTAGAAACTTCGTGTGAACAAGAAGATTATTTCCCGCCTAGTGTTAATGTTAAAGTAAACAATAAAATGTGTCCGTTACCAGTAAGTATACGAATATCTGTATCTTATGTAAAATTATTAATTAAGGTATTTTTTTTCCACATTCACGTATTTCCCAACACACTATTGTGCCAGCCAGAAGTCGGAGCCCTTTTTGGGAAATCGTGATAGCCTGTCGCCGTCTTTATGACCAATCCGACGATATACATAAAAAGTTTTTGATATAAGCCTGTTAATCTCTAGAATCTAACATGGATCTCTTGATTCGAATTCCGAGCACCCAACCACTCGGCTATCGTGACTTCATGTGCCATGACTGTGCACACTATAATAATAAAAATGTAATTTTTTAATTGTCTTCATGCATTTCTCAATATTGTAAAATAGATATTTAATTCTATTTGTTTCATTTCAGTCAAAGAAAAACTATCAGAAGACTATGACAGTGAAATAGCAACAACTTCTCTGAGAGTGTCGCTGATGTGTCCGCTGGGCAAAATGCGAATGTCGTGCCCCTGTCGGCCTGCCAACTGTCCACACCTACAGTGCTTCGACGCATCGCTCTTTCTCCAGATGAATGAACGCAAACCGACCTGGTTGTGCCCTGTCTGTGATAGGCCCGCGCCCTACGACTCTTTGGTGGTTGACGGGTGAGTTTGTGTGATTTTTAGTACCTCGTACAATAATAATAATAAAATATAAATTCTGCTCTAGTATTTTTGAGTAAATTGTTGGTTGCTATTGTCACTATTTAGTGTCTAGGAGTCAAGTCAAGAGATAAAGAAGGCGGTGGTTCCAGTTCTAATTGTTCATCACAAATTTCGCTTAAAAAAATATAGGTTTCTCATAAATAATTTTTTCTCTTTTCAATTATTTCTATTATTGAATGGATTTTCATCTGGCTTTTATTTATGTAAAAAAAATGCACAAAAGCAGTTTACGATTAAGAATAAAGAATAGTACAAAAATAATAATAAAAAGAAGATTTATAAGAAAAAATAAAATGTTTTAACTTTTAAATAAATCACTTCTTCAAAAAAGTGCTCGAAATAGCGCGAAACGATAAACAACTGGTCCGTGATTAAATATTCTTTAAAATTAGTAAAACCAAATAAATTCGAGCTAAAATAGTTAAATAATGTTATTATGTGAAATGTTATCAAGTGAATGTGTTGGCGATAAATTTTTGAAGATAATTTAACAATTAAAATACAAAACAAAGTTTTTTTTTCTTCTTTTCAAAAAAAGCTGCACCTGTGAATAATTTTGAATTAAATGTGTGAAAAGATGTACATTTTTAAATTCTGTTAAATTAATTACCGTTTTATTTTACTTTGAAATATGTTTCATCAAGAGTGATATTTAGTGACATCTAGTTACGAACTAGGTAATTAAAATAAAAGTCATTGTGTAAAGCGCCATCTTTTGACACTCCTCTCAAAACCATCGTTCCCAGTGCCAATTTGAAAATTAACTGATACGTATAGTTTCAGTAAAACTTATAAGATGGCATTAAAGTGTGTGGGATGTTTTCAAACAATAAGAAATAGATAATTTCTCTCCTGTAAATTATGTAGTGAAAGTTACGATTTTGATTGCGCGAATATTTCCATACAAAGATTTTTAAATACTATGACGAAAGAACACAAAAATACATGGCAATGTCAAACGTGTAGTTCTCAAATGCCGAAAAAAGATAACAGCAATACTCCTATTCAGTCTCCCTACCAATCAATGCTGACTTTTAGCGAATACACAAAAACCTCCACCAAAATCGACAACAATTAACGCAGAAGGAAAAAGAAAAATCATTCTCAGAAGACAAATTAACTATCTTAGGTGATACTATATTGACATTACCAGACATATACTAAAAAACCGTCATTATTTTAAACATACAAGATTGGCTGTATCAGAACTTCTAGAATCAGAATCTTTACAAACAAGAAAACATCTAATTCAAGTACTTATTAAAGCCCGCTAAAGTGGACGCCAATATTTATGATAACAAGCTTATTATAGATGGAAAAGTAAACAACCCACAAGACGCTTCATTTGATAATGAAAGCTCAATTTCACCCTCCCAAAACACACGTCATCTACGAAGAAAAAACGAATCTGGTTGAAAACCTAACTATGCCTGCATCGCCTTGCCTTCCAACACCAAATCCAAATTCTTTAAAAAGATTAAAGAAACTAAATCCTATATCTTCTCCTCGGTTTTTTCTTCAGACGTAAACTGAATATTTTATATCATAATATCCTGAGTTTGAATAAAAAACGTCATATATTAGAAGTAGCTACAGAAGAAAATAAAGATATACAAGTCATCTGTCTGTCCGAAACCTGGATTACATCATCCAAAATTGACCTCTTACATGTAGATGGACATAAACTTGCATTATCGTATTGCCGATCTAACCATGAAGGCGGAGGAGTATGTATCCTGATAAAGGAAGACATCGATTTCGTGGAACACGAGGAACTTACACAAATGTCAATAGAACGGATATTTGAAATTTGCGCCATAGAAGTTCTTAATTTAAATCTTATTATAATTATAATCTATTGGCCAGTGAGAAATAGGATGCCAGAGGTATTTTTCGAAACATTAAATAAACTAAGGCACTTACAGCAAAAATATAATAAAAGAGACATAGTTATTGGAGGTGATTTTAATGTAAATATTCTTGACAAATCAGTTTGTACAATTTCTCTTCTAGATCTCATGAAAAGCTATAATTTCTTTCAACATGTTAATAAACCGACTAGAATCTCAACATCTAGCGCTACCGCAATAGACTTACTTTTTACTAATTTTCAAATTAATAGGATAAGTCATACTTTACTAGAATATGGTCTTTCTGACCATAAAGGTGTTGTAACAAACATTAAAATCAAAAATCCAGTTAACTTAGGGACCTGGTTTATAGACAAAAGGATATTTAACTCACTAAATATCCTTAGTTTTAAAAAAGAACTGGGTAAAGTAGATTTTAGTGACATTACAAATCAAAAGAAAACTATAAATGAAAGTCTTAGTTTATTTAGCGAAATCTTAGAAACTATTTTAGATTTATGTATACCTAAAATGAGAATGAAGTAAAAAATAAAATCGTGGTTATCCACTGGTATAAAAATATCATATAGACATAAAAGATTATTGAAACAAGTTGCAATCCAAACTAATGACCCTATCTTAAATATAAACTATAAGCAATATGAAAAATTATTAAAAAAAACTGTCATATCAAAAAGACTTCAAAATATCAAAAGATTAAAAACATCAGGCAATCCAATTAAAACAGTCTCGAATATTATAAAAGAACGGAAAAATATAAAAATAAAGATACAAAACAAGCTTACGGAAGACCCTATTATAGTATCAAACGCATTCAATAAATTTTTTTATCAATAGAAGACATAGTAACTTAAACCAACAAACCCCCACCGGCAGACCCATTTTAGAACCTATAGAAAACTCTATGTTTCTTAAACCAACTACTCCAAAAGAATTTAGTAGCATAATTCGAAATCTAAAAAACAAGCGAAGTCATGGTCATTACGAATTACCACCTTAATTAATTCTCTATTGTGCAGACGAACTCGCTTCAATACTATCTTATCAACCGAACATTTGAAGAAGGTATCATTCCGGATTACTTAAAATATCTATTATTAAGCCTTTACTTAAAAAGGTAACGTCGATGATATGATGTCTGTAGTAATTACCGGCCAATAGCCTTACTTTCCACCGTCTCAAAAATATTTGAAACTGCTATGACCGATTATACTCTTACTGCGAAAAATATAATATTTTTAACAATTGTCAATATGGTTTCAGAAAAAATGGTTCGACGGCGCTATTGAAATTCACCCATAACGTACTCACCATTTTAAACGAAAAACAATATGCGATAGAAATTTTATTAAACATGAGCAAAGCCTATGACCGTGTATTGTATCTTATGTTATTAAAAAGAAATTGTATGGCATTGGGGTAAGAGGATTTGCATATAAATGGTTTGAATCTTATCTCAGTAACCGCACCCAATATGTGGAAATAGAAAATTACAATCATACTACAGGGTAACATAGCAAAAGTCAGATCCCAAAAAACAAATGTTAATAAATCCAAACCGCAAGGCAGTGCCCTTGGTTGTATACTTTTCTTGATTTATATAAATGATCTGCCTAAAGTAATAGATAAACCATGCGCCCTTTTCGCGGATGATGTGTCAATAGTTATAGCTTCCTAGAACAACTCAAAACTAAATGAAAAACTTACACAAATTTTCTCCAAAATTGTGAGTAGTGTTTCTCCAAAATATTGTTAACGAACATAACCTTAAGTTAAACTTAACTAAAACAAAATTAATCCAATTTATATAAATAAAAAAAAAAGATAAATATCTTCACGCAATTCCCAATACAGGGGTAGACAGAGGTCAAGTCTAGACAATTAAGTCCCTTTGACCCACCTTACACCGAAGATATTTTCGGGACAACGTGACAGGTGGTGAGCCCGTCGCCGCCTTTATGGGGCATTCTGGCACAAGTAATTATTTGCTTAAAAGGATGTCCCAACATTGGATAGATTATTGTAATTAGTTTTTATGCAAATAAATTATTCTTAAATTATTCTTATGTGCAAGCCAACGATGAAATTCGTACATAAGTTTTTGAAAAACTCATTGGTACTGCCACCTGGGGATCGAACTCGGGTCTCTCGACTCGAAATTCCGACCACCCAACAACTCGGCTATCGTGACTTTAATCCAATTTAAACCCTATCAAAAATGTCCTCTAGATATTCACTTCTCATATGAAAGTAATAAAATTGAATGCATAAATACATATACATCTTTAGGTATAAATATAGACTCTAATATTGATTGGAAGCAACACATAGCTAAAATAAGTACAAAGTTAACGAGATTTACATATGCCCTTTATGAGCTGAAAAAGTGCACTGATAAAAAAACTGCTCTTTGCACCTATTATGCCTTCGCTCATGCTTGGCTTCATTACGGCATTATTATATGGGGAAATAGTGTTGACATAAAGAGACTATTCCAGTTACAAAAAAGATATATTAGAATAATAGTTAATATTGATAAAATGATAAGTTGCAAACAATATTTCATCGAATTAAACTTATTTACCCTTACATCCATGTACATTTTGGAGGTAATTTTGTTTGTGAAAAAGAACATGTATCTTTTTCCAAAATATTCTCTTCCAGAAAACCTGAGACCACAAAATAGACTAGACAGACCATTTTCTTCATTAAAATTGTTTCATTCAGGTCCTTATGCAATGTCAATTAAAATTTACAACAAGTTACCACAATTTATACAAAACGAAAATGATCACCAAAAGTTTAAATCATAATTAAAAAGTTATTTTATTAAAAAATGTTATTACTCATTATCTGAATTCCTTGAAGAACAATTTTGAACTGTAATGAGACTACTTGTTAATTACGTCCCTTTAATATGTTATTACAATTGTTATCACTACTTATTATAGGTGTGAATTAGATTTTTATTGTTTTAGTTTTAATAATAATGAAACATGGTTTTATTACAAAATTAATAATAATAAGGTAGTAATTAATTAAGTCGAGAATGAGATATAGGTATAGCTTTTTTTTAAATTATATACTAATATTTACTGATAATATAAATTAAGTTTTAAGATTTAAAAATTGTATAAGAAATTGCTGTGCCCTATCCGGGTTCATGTTGATACTAACATGTTATTTTAAGAACTTCTGTACACACATGAGAATGTAATAAATTATTGAGTATTGAGTAAATATTTTCCAATCTCTATGATTTTGTGGCATACGCACAGTACACCCGCACAGCACACCCGCACACGCACACACGCACAGTACACCCGCACAGCACACCCGCACACGCACACACGCACACGCACAGTACACCCGCACAGCACACCCGCACACGCACACACGCACAGTACACCCGCACAGCACACCCGCACACGCACACACGCACAGTACACCCGCACAGCACACCCGCACACGCACACACGCACACGCACAGTACACCCGCACAGCACACCCGCACACGCACAGTACACCCGCACAGCACACCCGCACACGCACAGTACACCCGCACAGCACACCCGCACACGCACACACGCACACGCACAGTACACCCGCACAGCACACCCGCACACGCACACACGCACAGCACACCCGCACACGCACAGTACACCCGCACAGCACACCCGCACACGCACACACGCACAGCACACCCGCACACGCACACACGCACAGCACACCCGCACACGCACACACGCACACGCACAGTACACCCGCACAGCACACCCGCACACGCACAGTACACCCGCACAGCACACCCGCACACGCACACACGCACAGCACACCCGCACACGCACAGTACACCCGCACAGCACACCCGCACAGCACACCCGCACACGCACACACGCACAGCACACCCGCACACGCACACACGCACAGCACACCAGCACACGCACACACGCACAGCACACCCGCACACGCACAGCACACCCGCACACGCACAGTACACCCGCACAGCACACCCGCACAGCACACCCGCACACGCACAGCACACCCGCACACGCACACACGCACAGTACACCCGCACAGCACACCCGCACACGCACAGTACACCCGCACAGCACACCCGCATACGCACAGTACACCCGCACAGCACACCCGCATACGCACAGTACACCCGCACAGCACACCAGCACACGCACACACGCACAGTACACCCGCACAGCACACCCGCACAGCACACCCGCATACGCACAGTACACCCGCACAGCACACCCGCATACGCACAGTACACCCGCACAGCACACCCGCATACGCACAGTACACCCGCACAGCACACCCGCACACGCACAGTATACCCGCACAGCACACCCGCATACGCACAGTACACCCGCACAGCACACCCGCATACGCAAACGCGCACAGTACACCCGCACAGCACACCCGCATACGCAAACGCGCACAGTACACCCGCACAGCACACCCGCATACGCAAACGCGCACAGTACACCCGCACAGCACACCCGCACACGCACACACGCACAGCACACCCGCACACGCACACACGCACAGCACACCCGCACACGCACAGTATACCCGCACAGCACACCCGCACAGCACACCCGCACACGCACAGTACACCCGCACAGCACACCCGCACACGCACACACGCACACGCACACACGCACAGTACACCCGCACAGCACACCCGCATACGCACAGTACACCCGCACAGCACACCAGCACACGCACACACGCACAGCACACCCGCACACGCACACACGCACAGCACACCCGCACACGCACACACGCACAGCACACCCGCACACGCACACACGCACAGCACACCCGCACACGCACAGCACACCCGCACACGCACAGTATACCCGCACAGCACACCCGCACACGCACACTGCACAGCACACCCGCACACGCACACACGCACAGCACACCCGCACACGCACAGTATACCCGCACAGCACACCCGCACACGCACACTCGCACAGCACACCCGCACACGCAAACACGCACAGTACACCCGCACAGCACACCCGCATACGCACAGTACACCCGCACAGCACACCCGCATACGCACAGTACACCCGCACAGCACACCCGCACACGCACACACGCACAGTACACCCGCACAGCACACCCGCACACGCACACACGCACAGTACACCCGCACAGCACACCCGCACAGCACACCCGCACACGCACACACGCACAGTACACCCGCACAGCACACCCGCACAGCACACCCGCACACGCACACACGCACAGTACACCCGCACAGCACACCCGCACACGCACACACGCACAGTACACCCGCACAGCACACCCGCACACGCACAGTATACCCGCACAGCACACCCGCACACGCACACACGCACAGTACACCCGCACAGCACACCCGCACACGCACAGTATACCCGCACAGCACACCCGCACAGCACACCCGCACACGCACACACGCACAGTACACCCGCACAGTACACCTGCACAGCACACCCGCATACGCACAGTACACCTGCACAGCACACCCGCATACGCAAACGCGCACAGTACACCTGCACAGCACACCTGCATACGCAAACGCGCACAGTACACCTGCACAGCACACCCGCATACGCAAACGCGCACAGTACACCTGCACAGCACACCCGCACAGTACACCCGCACACACGCACGCATGCACGCACGCACGCACACACGCACAGCACACCCGCACACGCACACGCACAGCACACCCGCACACGCACAGTATACCCGCACAGCACACCCGCACCACACACCCTCACAGCACACCCGCACAGTACACCTGCACAGCACACCCGCGCGCACGCACGCACACACGCACACGCACAGAGACACACACAACCGCATACGCACACATGCACAGCACACCAGCACACGCACACACGCACAGCACACCCGCACCACACACCCTCACAGCACACCCGCACACGCACACACGCACAGCACACCCGCACACGCACAGCACACCCGCACACGCACACACGCACAGTACACCCGCACAGCACACCCGCACACGCACAGTATACCCGCACAGCACACCCGCACACGCACACTCGCACAGCACACCCGCACACGCAAACACGCAGAGTACACCCGCACAGCACACCCGCATACGCACAGTACACCCGCACAGCACACCCGCATACGCAAACGCGCACAGTACACCCGCACAGCACACCCGCACACGCACACTCGCACAGCACACCCGCACACGCAAACACGCACAGTACACCCGCACAGCACACCCGCACAGCACACACGCACCCGCACAGCACACCCGCACAGCACACCCGCACAGTACACCCGCACAGCACATACGCACCCGCACACACGCACAGCACTCCCTTACACACGCACAGCACACACGCACGCATGCACGCACGCATGCACGCACGCACGCAAGCACGCGCGCGCCCTATGTATTTGTGTTATGTAACCTCATTTGTACACATTTTGTTACGCAGAGGTAATACCAATAGATGGCGGAACGGGCGGCGGTAAGAGAGCAGCGGTAGGGGAAGGGCGGTCAGCTAAACCGACGGAATTGCTCGTGGACCTCACGTCTGACTCCGATGATGAAGTACCTCTCAAGAGGAAAGTGCCGCAGCCCAAAGAAACGCCACCTGTTGTCGATAGTAACGTCAAGACTGATGAATATGCATCCTCCAATGGTAACTATCTATGTCTAGTTAGATCTTCTGTTCAATGTATTACAGTAAATGAATAATGATTACGGAAATTTAGTAAATTTTAAAGCATACTTTTAGTGAACTTTTATGTGATCAAATTAAAGACAAAAATGTTTCAAAATTTCAAATGGCACGGGCGGGTTTCGAACCCGCGACCTTCGCCGATCCTTGGCAACGCTCTTACCTCCGAGCTACCGTGTCTTACACGCATCAGTGTCAGTTGAAATTATTAAGCATTTTAGCAATTTAACTTAATGAATGATGATTGATATATTACTGTAACAAAAATATGGGGTCAGTGAAATGTGTAATGCATCCTCAGCATCGGAGGCGGTAACGTCGAGCGGCTACCGGTCGCCGGGTACGTGCGGAGGAGCGTGCGGCGTCATCTCACTGGACAGCCCGTCGCCGCCCGCTCCCGCCTCGCCCTCCACCGCGCCCTCCGCCCTCCCGCCCGCGCCCGCCGACCGCTGTGAGTACGTGCGCAGCGCCCACAGACCACTGCGAATACGTGCGCAGCGCCCGCCGACCACTGTGAGTACGTGCGCAGCGCCCACAGACCACTGCGAGTACGTGCGCAGCGCCCACAGACCACTGCGAGTACGTGCGCAGCGCCCACAGACCACTGCGAGTACGTGCGCAGCGCCCACAGACCACTGCGAGTACGTGCGCGCAGCGCCCACAGACCACTGCGGTACGTGCGCAGCGCCACGAACCACTGCGGTACGTGCGCAGCGCCCAGACCACTGCGAATACGTGCGCAGCGCCACAGACCACTGCGGTACGTGCGCAGCGCCACAGACCACTGCAAGTACGTGCGCAGCGCCCACAGACCACTGCGGTACGTGCGCAGCGCCACGAACCACTGCGGTACGTGCGCAGCGCGCCCACAGACCACTGCGTGAGTACGTGCGCAGCGCCACAGACCACTGCGGAGTACGTGCGCAGTGCCCACAGACCACTGCGTGAGTACGTGCGCAGCGCCCACAGACCACTGCGTACGTGCGCAGCATCCACAGACCACTGCAGTACGTGCGCAGCGCCACAGACCACTGCAGTACGTGCGCAGCATCCACAGACCACTGGTGAGTACGTGCGCAGCGCCCACAGACCACCGCGAGTACGTGCAGCGCCCACAGACCACTGGTGAGTACGTGCGCGCCCACAGACCACTGCGAGTACGCGCAGCGCCCACAGACCACCGTGAGTACGTGCGCAGCATCCACAGACCACCGCGAGTACGTGCGCAGTGCCCACAGACCACTGCAGGAGTACGTGCGCAGCGCCCACAGACCACTGGTGAGTACGCGCAGCGCCCACAGACCACTGCGTACGTGCGCAGCGCCCACAGACCACTGCGTACGTGCGCAGCCCACAGACCACTGCAGTACGTGCGCAGCGCCCACAGACCACCGGTGAGTACGTGCGCAGCGCCCAGACCACTGGTGAGGACGTGCGCAGCGCCCACAGACCACTGCGAGGACGTGCGGAGCGCTCACAGACCACGGCGAGTACGTGCGCAGCGCCCACAGACCACTGCAGGAGTACGTGCGCAGCGCGCCCACAGACCACTGCGAGTACGCGCAGCGCCCACAGACCACTGCGAATACGTGCGCAGCGCCCAGACCACTGGTGAGTACGTGCGCAGCGCCCACAGACCACCGGTGAGTACGTGCGCAGCGCCCACAGACCACTGCGAGGACGTGCGGAGCGCTCACAGACCACGGCGAGTACGTGCGCAGCGCCCACAGACCACTGCGAGTACGTGCGCAGCGCGCCCACAGACCACTGCGAGTACGCGCAGCGCCCACAGACCACTGCGAGTACGTGCGCAGCGCGCCCACAGACCACTGCGAGTACGTGCGGAGCGCTCACAGACCACGGCGAGTACGTGCGCAGCGCCTCAGACCACTGCAGGTACGTGCGCAGCGCCCACAGACCACTGCGAGTACGTGCGCAGCGCCCACTGACCACTGCGAGTACGTGCGCAGCGCCACAGACCACTGCGAGTACGTGCGCAGCGCGCCCACAGACCACTGCGTACGTGCGCAGCGCCACGAACCACTGCGGTACGTGCGGAGCGCCACAGACCACTGCAGTACGTGCGCAGCGCCCACAGACCACTGCAGTACGTGCGCAGCGCCCACAGACCACTGCGGAGTACGTGCGCAGCGCCTGAACCACTGCGAGTACGTGCGCAGCGCCCACGAACCACTGCAGTACGTGCGCAGCGCCCGCCGACCACTGCGAGTACGTGCGCAGCGCCCACAGACCACTGCGAGGACGTGCGGAGCGCTCACAGACCACGGCGAGTACGTGCGCAGCGCCTGAACCACTGCGGTACGTGCGCAGCGCCACAGACCACTGCGAGTACGTGCGCAGCGCCCACAGACCACTGCGAGTACGTGCGCAGCGCCCACAGACCACTGCGAGTACGTGCGGAGCGCTCACAGACCACGGCGAGTACGTGCGCAGCGCCACAGACCACTGCGTGAGTACGTGCGCAGCGCCCACGAACCACTGCGAGTACGTGCGCGCAGCGCCCACAGACCACTGCGAGTACGTGCGCAGCGTCCACCGACCACTGCGAGTACGTGCGCGCAGCGCCCACAGACCACTGCGGAGTACGTGCGCAGCGCCACAGACCACTGCGGTACGTGCGCAGCGCCTGAACCACTGCGAGGACGTGCGGAGCGCTCACAGACCACGGCGAGTACGTGCGCGCAGCGCCCACAGACCACTGCAGTACGTGCGCAGTGCCCACAGACCACTGGTGAGTACGTGCGCAGCGCCACAGACCACTGCGAGTACGTGCGCAGCGCCCACAGACCACTGCGGTACGTGCGGGCGCCACAGACCACTGCGGTACGTGCGCAGCGCCTGAACCACTGCGGTACGTGCGCAGCGCCTGAACCACTGCGGTACGTGCGCAGCGCCCACAGACCACTGCGAGTACGTGCGCAGCGCCCACAGACCACTGCGAGTACGTGCGCAGCGCCCACAGACCACGGCGAGTACGTGCGCAGCGCCCACAGACCACTGCGAGTACGTGCGCAGCGCGCCCACAGACCACGGCGAGTACGTGCGCAGCGCCACAGACCACTGCAGGAGTACGTGCGCAGCGCCCACAGACCACTGCGGTACGTGCGGAGCGCCACAGACCACTGCGGTACGTGCGCAGCGCCCACAGACCACTGCGGTACGTGCGCAGCGCCACAGACCACTGCGAGTACGTGCGCAGCGCCCACAGACCACTGCGTACGTGCGCAGCGCCCACAGACCACTGCGAGTACGTGCGCAGCGCCCACAGACCACTGCGAGTACGTGCGCAGCGCCCACAGACCACTGCGGTACGTGCGCAGCGCCCACGAACCACTGCAGTACGTGCGCAGCGCCACAGACCACTGCGAGTACGTGCGGAGCGCCCACAGACCACTGCGAGTACGTGCGGAGCGCCCACAGACCACTGCGAGTACGTGCGCAGCGCCCACAGACCACTGCGAGTACGTGCGCAGCGCCCACAGACCACTGCGAGTACGTGCGCAGCGCCCACAGACCACTGCGAGTACGTGCGCAGCGCCCACAGACCACTGCGGTACGTGCGGGCGCCACAGACCACTGCGGTACGTGCGGGCGCCACAGACCACTGCGAGTACGTGCGGAGCGCCCACAGACCACTGCGAGTACGTGCGGAGCGCCCACAGACCACTGCGAGGACGTGCGCAGCGCTCGCCGCCTCCGCTGCCCCCGCCCTCGCCGCGCCCGAGCGGCAGCACGGCGTGGTCGCACACTTGCATCTCCTTCTAGATGACATGTATTATATAATATAATATTTTTTTATGTTAAAACAAAAAAAAAACTAATTTACTTACACCATTTTTGTACCGAAAATCACTTTTATTGATTTAGGTACAAGTAACAACACTGAGCACGAGGAGAACGAATCGGCGCCTGCGCACTGGGCGCCGTATGCTGATTCAGACAGGGATAACAACGAATCATTTCGAAGGTATCTAGATAACTACAATCTTTGTGTTACTAGCAATATAATATTATATAGAAGCCAAATTTTTTGTTAAAAATCTGGTCTCCTGTCCCTAAATTTTAGAAGAGAATGAGGAAAAAAAAGCAATTTATATTTCGTGTTTAGTTCTATGCGGAATATGTAGAGCAGAATGTGTGCAGGAGAGCCGGACATAAAGAATGATAATTAAAAAACGGGCTATAATTGTATTCTAAAATATTTAGGCAAAGACTGGCCATATTATCTTTAATCATCTCTAGTGAAATGTAAAAGTATTAAAACAACCAAATCATTAATTATTGTGTTTAATTACTTAATAACTGTGTATGTATGTAAATGTCTTAATTATGTGATAAAATCTACTAACGGACCTTAGAGGTGAGATCGACTTGTATGCCGTGATAAAATATTATAGCTGTGCAAAAAGTTTGGATTCTGTAAGTGTAATGGGGCTATCGCTTTAACCCTAAAAAGTACACACTCAAGTTTGGAAATTACGAAATTTACTTTAATACTAAATGATTTTTGAGGCCTTATAGTCAAAGCGGGCCATTGTTATGCTTTGTTATAAATTTGAGTCAGTTCACCATCAGTTTTGTAAAAAAAATCTCGGCGGTAATATAATGCGGAACGAATGTTAATCAATAAACTTTTCACTTATGAGTAACTTTTCCAATATCGTCTTTGTTGTATACATTAGATATGCATGTAATATTTAATGTATACAACAAAGACGATATTGGAAAAGTTACTCATAAGTGAAAAGTTTATTGATTAACATTCGTTCCGCATTATACTACCGCCGAGTTGAGACATCGTGACAGGTGGTGAACCTGTCACTGATGTAAGTAATAATATACATATAAATTTCGAAAATTCATTCCCTCAAACGTTTGTACTCAAGTGTCGTTTTTCAAATTCTGATCATTAAAACACTCAGCTTACGATTGACGTAAACGGTCATGAAATTTTTATCTTCATGCTTTTCTCAAGACTAGGGTAGACAGAGGTCGAGACAAATAAGTGTTTTCGAACCACAATTAACCAGAGCGTATTGAATTGTCGTCGCTTATTAATTTTACTAATTGGTAATTTTGTTTCCATTCAGGTACTGACTGAGGGAGAAGAGTGGTAGCTCTTCATGTACAAGCAGCCATTCTTCTGAAGATGAACAAGAACCTTCTTATCCTGAAGTGCCCCTTCTGCCACCTTGAGAGCAGTCAGGACACATTCCAACATCCCATGTGCTGTGGGATCTTGATTCACATTATTATGGAGATACATTTTGGCCCTTTTAGACATATTTAAATAAGGACCAAATGGAACATTTCCAGCGAGGAAAAAAATCAAACTCGATTTGTAAGTGTTCCAAACAGTAATTAAAATGATAATGTATTTTATAATTCATATAATTCAATTTCCAATCTATTGATTAATAAATATTACATAAATATATTATTACATAAATATATTAAGCATTTTGTGCTGCAGACAAAATCAAAATCTGAAGATGGATAAATATTCAGAGCCTAAATTTTTATTGGAGTTTTTTGTTGCTTACTGTTTCAATATGTATCTCCAGTGCACGCCTGTTTTAGATTAATTGCTGTGCGGTCGTTGTAACGATTGATATATCCTCCATTGTTGTATAACATGGGACACTGTTTGATAGCGAATTATTTTAATAGTACATAAACATGTGGATTCCATAGACTTACACGATGTGGAAGTGTCGAATGATTGTATTTAAAGTGAGACGTAAGTGACATTAAACATTAGTGATATTGTTGAGAACTCTGCCGATTTAATTAAGATATAAAATATTTAAAACTCAATATTACATTGTCACTTGTCCATAGGAAATCTAAACTGAATGTAAATCTCGAATTAGCAAAATACTCCAAATAATTACCAGTAAAAGGAGCTTTACTGAATATAGAATATGAAAGTCATAGCCTTGTAAATGTGAGGTTCGATTTTATTAGATTTGAGATAAAAAAAAATTTAAAAGAGGTGTTACATTAGCTGTACGTGTTAACTTTATATTTTCAATTTCTAAGTTGTGTATGTACCATTCTCAATCAAGAAGCTCTGAAATAAATCCCTTCAAAGAATTTGTAAGAATGACAATTGTTAATTTACCAAAGCATTGTTCGTTTTTTTTTGTCGTCGTTATACCAAGAACAATCGTATAAGTATTTGGCAATTTCATAAAATTACACATTCTTATTTATTTATTAAAAATAGGTGTAGCAAATTCCGTGTGTTTGTATTATACAGAAGTGTTTGCGTGTCGCCTATGTCGCAGTATGAGCACACTTCAAAATAATACTAAGATAATGTAGAGAAACAATAAATGTAAATATTATGGTGGTACTGTCCTAATTATTTTTCCTAGCCGCTTGTTATTTTGTGAACAGAATTTTTAAATTATTTAAAAACCAATTTCATATTACCTATTCAAAAAGGTATGGGTAAGGCGACATAATATGTTTTGTAATTATTAACAAATGTATGTAACAATCTTCATTGGCCATTTGTTTAATTCTGACAAAATGTCATTTGTATGTGCATATAGTAAATTCTGAATTACAATTATTATTACAATAGCAGTGGATACAAAGTATTACATAGAATGAGTTTCATTAGCCAAGTGGTTGCGTGATCGGAATTCGAGTTAAAATACGCGAGTTCGATTCCCAGGTGTTAGGCTTGTACCATAGGTTTTTTCAAAACTTATGTACGATTTATATCGCACACTTAGACATAAAGACAGCGATAAGCTGACCATATGTCACGTTGTCCGTAAAAAAGTCTTCAGTGAAAGGTGGATCGGAAGGACTAAATTGTTTAGACCTTTCTCTATCCCAGTTGATAAATACATACATTGTTCTGATCCCAAAATAAGCAGCTTAAGCCCTTGTATTATGGAATCGGAAACAATGAAGATACCACAAACACCAGATCTAACAAAATGTAGAAAGTCCTGACAGTCCTTTTTTAACAGTGCTAGAGCCACGCATCAGCTTTTGTTGTTGCATGAACAGAATACCAGCGTGAAGTAGAAGTCTAACAAACTTCTGGTGAGTGCAGGTAACCGGAGGCCCTCACACTCCACCCCCCCTCCCCCAATACTGGGGGGGGGGGGCACTCTAAGGCCGGCAACGCATCTGCTATGCCTCTGGTATTGCGGGTGTTCATGGGCGGCGGTAATCACTTACCATCACGTGAGCCACCTGCTCGTTTGCCTCCCTATTCTATAAAAAAAAGCTGGAGACACCATGAGAACCGGTGTGTAGGCTACACGTGCATGTCAACCTACTATATTGTGCTCTCCTTAAATACTTCACGAGTGTGTCAATTGAATATATATATATATATATATATATATATATATATATATATATATATATATATATATATATATATATATATATATATATATATATATATATATATATATATATATATATATATATATATATATATATATATATATATATATATATATATATATATATATATATATAACGGATAGTATATACGACTTTATGTATTTGGGTTCTTGCCATGTAAAACCCTACATGTTTTTCCACGAAGTACCGAATTCTTGGCCCAATCATTTGCAGCAGAAGCTATCAGACTCTGGAATAAGTTACCTCCAGATATTCGTAGGGTGTCTTCATTGCCTTCTTTTAAGAGAAAGATCTCAGACCACTACCTTACTTCTAATAGTGGGTAGAATCAAAATTTATATATTTATATTTTCATTGATAATTGTACTGCGTAGTGTCATATGTGTAAATGTATTTTAAAATCTATATATAGTTTAATTTAAGTATATCCATGTTTAAAGAAGTATGTGTATATGTGTGTATGTATATATGTATGTTTATTATAATTAAATAAATATTTAACGATAGTTTTTGAGACGATTTGCTTCCATCTATGGTTTTTTTTTGTTTTAAGCACCGCCCTGATTTTTTTTTCTTATGTACTCCTGGTTGACTGGTAGATAATGCCTTTAGGAATTAAGTCCGCCAATTGTACATTCAATTATGTATGCAATAAAATGTTTTTTAATAATAATAATATTTCCCCTTTATGATCTACTACAAAAAAAAAGGTAAGACTAAGTATCTGGTAAGGGATCCCAAGAAAAGTATTTGATGGAATTGTTTGTGTGTGTATAAATGCTGAGCTAATGATAACAATCCCTGCACACTTTGACGTTTAGGAGTTAGGCCATCATATACGATTTGTTGACACTGCTTGGTACATAGGTTTTCGATGATTGGAGACGTATTTGGCGTTGTAATAGTTTCCATCGACAGATTAGAAGATTTTAGAAGATGTAAACATATCGTACCTTCATTAAAACCATAGGCTTCACCTCCTGGGATCCACCACCCTAACTTCGTGTTCTCAAAGTCACATCATGTTCCTTACGTACTTACTTTTTGCGTAAACAAGCAAAAAGTAGTATATAAAAAAAATATCTTCACGCACTTCCCAATACAGGGATAGACAGAGGTCGAGTCTAGACAATTAAGTCCCTTCGACCCACCTTCCACCGAAAATATTTTCGGGACAACGTGACAGGTGGTGAGCCCGTCGCCGTCTTTATGGTCCAAGCCAACGATATTCGTATATAAGTTTTTGAAAAACCCATTGGAACGAGCCTACCAACTGGGGATCGAACTCGGGTCTATTGACTCGAAATTCCAACCACCCAACCACTCGGCTATCGTGACTTTTATGTATATAAAAAAGGAAGAACTATTTACTAATCTGGTTAAAGGTGGTACCGATATAATAGTTTAATGTTATTTCAAATTTATCAAAAATTGCCGCCGGATGAAGTGCATCAGTAAGGAGTGCTTATTAGAATATTTCATTTAAATTAATAGGTTAGAAGTTTAGCTAAGAAAGTTAATCCTTAAATAAAACCATTTTGAAAGCGATTCATTTTTAAAATGTTTGCCTTCGTGGTGGGGCCGCTGAAGGTATGCGAATGATTAAATACTAAAACTCAAATTGACCAGTGATGCTGCTGACTATTGTTCGCATGCTGACACGGTGTAGTTGCTGGCCCATGTGGTATTCCAGGTAATTTAATTAGCAGATGTATATAAAAGATGGAACTTCAAGAGGTATAACAGTATTTAGATTCTAGATTAATACAGTATTAATTAATAGCTTGCGAGTTATCAAATCATGATAGTAAGCTTCTCTCGTAAGGTGAGGTGGATAAATAAATAAATAAAGAGATACCTCTCACCTCTGATGCTGCTGCCGATCTGGTTGGTATTCGCGAGATCCGTCATCACCCGGTTGCTACTGCGTTTGATAAGGCAAATTGGCGAGGAACTGTCTGCGTCTGTCTTGCGGCTTCCAACAAAAGTAATGGGTAACCTCATTGAGGAGATAGTTACGGGAGAAACTTAATAGAAGCGGTCAAATCGTTGAGGCCTGTTAACAAAGACGTTTATATTCTATTTGCGTACAACTGGGAAGCAAAAAGAAGAACCATATGAATTGAGGAAATTACTGTTAGAAAGTACACTGCCCTCTATGCTTACGAATAGGCAACAATCGTTACTCGATGATGGTCTTTCGTCCTCATCAGATTACGTCTTCATTATGTTAAGTACCAAAGTTACATTATGCATTTGAAGTTTCGGCTGAAGTATACGCAAACCGAATCTCGGTTTAAACTTAAATTTATTACTCTATCTCTGTGAACTTAAAGTATAAATTTAATTACATGATAATAGTTTTTGACAAAAAGAGCAGTTTTATTTAAATTTCAAATGGGACCAACTTTGATACAACTTTTATATTATGTTTTATTGTTATTATATTTATTTAAATCTTCACGCATATTCTCAATAGTAGGGGAAGTCAGAGACCTAGAAGATTAATTCCTTTCGTAAGTGGAATATAATCTTACTAATAAAAAGAGATTTAAGGATATCGGGGCTTTAAAAATTTGTGCGATAATACTTTATTACATTATGAATAACTGCAACGTCTTTAGAGCCGAAGCTCAATATTTAATAACAATAACCTAGCAATGGCTTCGTCTTGCTGATGCCTTGTTTAGAGGCGAAACACGTGTCGCGTAGTTTATCTATGGTGGCGTATGTTACCGGGTGTCGAGTGAAGTGCCTGTTTAGTATTGGAGGTTGTGGCATCTGTGGGAGGGAAGGTGGTGCCCTTCTTTTCCACAGACCTGGTAACATATGCTATTAATTTTTGAATGCGGAGTTGTGCTATATAACTTTATAATATCCTTTCACGTAAAAATAATAATATTTAATATTATAATAATATTTTCGAACAATCAGACGTCGTCATCCAATTTTACAATTTGTCCATTTGATTGAGGGCATGGATTATGGCTTTGAGTGCCGCTCTGGTTTGTGGCTTCTTCAGACCTTCACGCCATTTCCAACACAGAGGTAGACAGAAGTCTGGACAATTAAGTCCAAGACGACCTACCTTCCACCGAAGACTTTTTGGGTTAACGTGACAGGTAGTGAGGCCATCGCGACCGCCGCATTGGCCTTCGACTTAAGAAAACCCCACAAGAGAAACGATCTCGGCAGCCAATTAACATCATCTCTACGTGCGTTGAGCATGTTCTCATACCGCTTATGCAGCATCCAATATGATATATGAATTGTGTGGCGCAGTCCTGCTGAAACCACATGTAGTTGGTATCCAAATCATCCAATTCAAGCCTGTACTAATTAGTAATTACCGATCGGTGGCACTCGCCGTTGACAGTGATGGCCCGGCCAACGTTGTTCTCAAACTAATATGGACCAACGACGCCGCCAGACCATAATCGTAGATTGTCAAAGTTAGGAAGTCGCTGTTGGAAGACCAGTATCCACGTATTCATATATATGTAACTACTAATCAAACAACAACTCGTATCACATAAAAGTTTTTCCTTAGCAGGATTCGAACGCGCAAACCTTAGTTATGAACGTAACACTAGTAGCTGGGTTACCGAGCCTTCAACGAAAATAAAATTAAATAGATATTAAATATATCTATTTCATTAGTTAATACAGTCAATAAGTTAGTATATACAAAGACTTTTAGGTCAAAAACTCAAGGTGTGTTATTTAACTATATTACCACAGTGTAACCTATGTAGAGAAACTATATTATCTTATGGAATCAGTTGATTTAACTAAACTGCAACAATATATTATTCTAATAATAGAAAACTATTGGAAAATATATTTGCTGTGCAGTTGCCAAGGCACGACGTTTAAAATCGAATCAAAATAATATCTACTTACGGTATAAAGTGAACTAGTTCTAATGTCCATGTTTTGTAAGAGGAACACATAGTGAAAGAGTATTTTGACCTGAGCTTCTGTGAAATATCGTGATATGAGTAAGTCTGATGCCTAGTCACACATTGCTTTGAAAAACTGGTATACACCCGTAAGATACTATTAATTAATTTCTATATAATTAAATTCTGTATTATAATATATATTATTATTTATAGGGAATTAAACAGGTATCCCCTTTTTGTTGTTAAGTTTGATTGGTAACAATTCGTTACACAGTAATTAAAAATATACTTTGTTTTTTAGCTCGTACATGTACCTACAGTGTTGTAAAATAAAGTTTATCCGCTGCGAGCAAGCACCAAACAGCCGCTAAGGAGGCAACGACCTCTATTGGAATACTACCTCATGTCGCATAATTCATAGTAATCGTTGTATGAATGGTCGACTGAACGCATGCCACCTCAGAGACACTCTTTATCTATTTGCTGACGAATAAAAATCTCTGATAAGACTAGCAATGTCGCCTGTTGTAATGAGTATTCATTCAGTATGCGCCCTTAATTTGTTTTTATTCTGAACATCATTTTATTATATCTCTTTCGTTTAAAGTAAACGTCCCATAGTGCGTCCTGCTCACTCGCATAGCAATCAGAACACGCCGCCGAGCGGGGGACACGTACATGTATAGCTTTCTGTCTGCGTTCCTCACTTGCACTTCAACTCAACCGAGTTCCCCGGTCGTCCGCCGACTCAAAGCGGCGCTGACGTGCGATACGCTAAACTAGTGTTTCCACTGTGAAATCACCAGTATTATTTGTTTATACCTACTTTGGAATTGATTACATAGCTCCAAGAATTGACGACCGATCGTGTGGTGTACTGTACGTGTGTGTGAAGTTTGAAGCGACTAAAATTGTGAATAAGGTCGGCCGTGTTCGTTTATGTGCTGAATGGTGATAAAAAGTAATTTACTTCGCATTTACGGTACAGAGGGTCGGTTGGTTCGTATCGATCGCTTATCGAAACAAAGCGGAGGATTGTTTTGGCGGCGTGGAAGCGGCCGGTGCAGCTAGGTGAGATTTTTCTATATGGAATACCTTAATATTGAATTAAATTGAAGGTCTGATAGAGACGGATGCATCGGTCTACTAAGTGGGAAAGGCGGGGAGGTAATTGTCCGCCCGTCGTGAAGCTTCGTTACACAATTTACGCTGTCTTTGTTTTATGTACTTTATTCTTTAAGTATAGGTACAAGAATTTTTGTACGAAATGTTTATTGAATTATTGAAATGTTTATACTTTTTGTAACCTAACCGACAATTCATTACTTATTCCATTCTTTATTTTACAACATTTTGTCATTCCGTCGACGCTACGACAGCTATCGGCTAATAGCTTTACATTCTGTGTGAGTAATGCCTTACCTTAATGGGATAAAGACGGGAGAGGTGCGGTGCCCGCCGCAGTCGAAATAATTATGAAGCGCGGTTGAATCGCGCCTTTTTATGATAAAAAGTAAAAGATTGTTTGCCTTCACGTTTTGATACGAAGGGAAACGATAAGGTAAATAAGCATTACCAAAAAGTCTTTTTAATGCTTATCGTCTAGCTCACGAACGATAAAAAGCAGAAGACAATTATTTGTATACATTTTTAGTTAAGTTAGTATTTTACTGCTAAGTTACCGTACCATATAATAATATTAGGAAGACGATTAAATATATATAACAAGTAAGGCAGTCACGTTTTTCAATAATTTAATAAAGAAAACCTACGTGGTCGTGCGGCCGGTCTTCATGCTGTCGCCAGCTCTGAGATCCGGCATTCGATTCCCGAAATTATCGATGTAGAAAACTACTTTTTTTACATTGTTTTTAATCTTGGAACCTTCGTTGTTTCCGATTCCATAGCACATATAGCTACACTACTTATTTTAGGATGAGGGCAATTTTTGTGATGTTTATCCTGTATGAATTTGTTTATTTATTAAAAGAAAAAAATGGGCATTAGAATGTTATTTTTAGACATTAATATATCTATATTTTAGCCTTTGGACTCCACCAGAGTTTATTGGGACAACTCAAGCCTATTCCCGTCTTAATGTCCAAGCTAACGATATAAATCTTACGTATAAGTTTCTAAAAACTATACTCAAACGATGTCGAGTCCCCGAATTCGGATACAAAGTTCCTAATAACAAGGTTTTCAATGCTTCTTTATAAATCTTTTATGGAGAAAACTGGGACAGACTCCAAACGAAACAGCAATGCGTGCTTGAGCTCAGTTTCATGAAATAGTGAATGATAAATTATCAGAATGAAGAAAATAGACCACATTTAAATAAAAATCATTTAAATACCATCTATTGTAATTTCTCATGCAGTTCTTCTAACAGAATATTCATACTTTTTGTTAAGACTAATTAAGTCTTAATTAAATAAATTCGTTTTCGTCTACTTCAACATAACTAATCCATTGCTGAAGGAAGCACAACAAGCTCAAAGTAAATAGTTGAAAGCTAAACTTAAGAGTTGATGATTTTTATATTCAATAACAGCATGGGTTATCAGTCAACTTCAGCAGAGGACTGCGCAGGAGATATTAAAAGAAGGAAGTAGTCGTTCGTTTAGACAGACATAAAGCAACTCTTTCCTATCTATCCAGACCTTATGTGATTATGCGACAAGGTCGGTATGGAGATCAAAAGCAGTATTGTAGACACGGGTCGAACACATCACATGAATACTTAAATAATATTGAACACTAATATTATGAAAGTAAAGTTTGTACATAGAAAAAATCCGGAATTTTTCATCGGATCATCAAACCAGTAATCACTATATAGGTGTTACTCATAAACAACAAATGATAAATTTATCTAACTATCTATTAGCTATCGCTGTTTTTATAAAATGAAAACAAAGTTGGAATAAGTCTTATGGATGAAGTCGCGGCAAAAGCGAGTATTTTATATGTCATAGCTTACCAAATTTCTAGATAATTATAAATATACGACACTTGTATCCTAAGTATAACTGTAACTGTAATAATAACCCGGGGCATTAATCCCGTAATCCTAATAAAACCCCTTTGCGCGGAAGCTCTAAGTTGTAAATCGCCATAAATCCTTGCGGGCTACCTCATAAATGTAAAGTCAACGTCAAAGTACTGTTTAATATTTTTACAACATTCAATTAAAATTACATTCATTCTTTAAATTTAATAAGCTTATCCGTTTAAGTATTGGCCAATTAGTTTAAAAATTCAAGATCTGTTATGTAATAACAATAAGGTAAACCAAACAAAAACGAATTTAATAGATACTTATTTATAAAAAATAACAATAGGTCTTTGTTTTCCTATCTAATTGTTTTAATTAGACGAATGTATGTTCTTATGTCGATGAATAAATGATTTGATTTTATTTGATACAACATGCTTTGAAGGATGCATTAATTTCAATTAACGTCACGAAAAATTAATATTTGTACAATTTAAATTAATACTTTAATAAAATTTAAATTAATAATTTGCATAATTAATTGGTTTCTATTTAAATAATAAACCAGAATCATACTGAATATATTTGCAGATGCTGCAAACTAAATTCCTAATTAAATCATATATTTCGACAAAAATTTAAATGCTTCTATTTTTATACTTACATTATTGTACTGAAAATAATAAAACATTTGTTCTCCTTATCAACCTTTACACCAAACAATCAAAAGGGGCCCGTGGTGTGTGGACTACAAGGTATAAAATGTAATGACAGATGTAATGACCATCTGCTCAAGAATCTCTCGTATCTCTTATCCTACAAACCACCTAGATCCTTAGCTCCTATTCCACTTCGATACAAAAGTGTTCCAGCCGAAAATTCCATTCACGCTTGACGGTTAATTTAAGAATTCTCTTTGTCTTTCAACAAAGTCACGATAGCCGAGTGGTTGGGTCATCGGAATTTCGAGACAAGAGACCCCAGTTCGATCCGATCCCCACGCCTCGTATATAACGATAGCTTTGGTGTTTTGTTTTGCACATAAAGACGGCGGCGAACTCACCACCTGTCACGTCCCGAAAATAAAAAATCTTCGGTGGAAGGTGGGTCCGAAGGGACTAGACCTCTGTCTACACCTGTATTGGGAATGGCGTGAAGATATATTTTTTTCTCCTCTCTTTAAAATTAATTGATTGATTTAACATATAATATGTTTACGCAAGTGCTTAATCACATATTAAAGACATTATCATTAAGACACGAATCATTAACGTCGCGTTAAAGCTGATAAGTTATTGAGACTCACTAATTTCAGGGATCATTAATTTCAGAGCCCGTCCCTCTCATCGCCTTCGCGTATGTCGTACGATTTTGATTAAATTAATTATTTTATCATTAACTACTTCACAACGTTTATAAAATCACGATAGCCGAGTGGTTGAGTAATTGGAAATCTAGTCAAGAAACAGGTGGTGAGTCCGTCGCCGTCTTTATGTCTAAGCCAACGATACAATTCGGACATGAGACCTTTGAAAACCCATTGGTACCTGATACCTGAGTAGTGGGCTTTAATCGAAAGAAAGTGAGTCGAAATGACTCTGTGTACCCCTGTATTGGGCATGACGTGAAGATTTTTTTTGGATACATTTCGGTACTTGTTGAAGACGTGTTAATCACGTTCACTTATTGCTTCCTAGCAAATAATGCCAAACAAAATCCAATTATAAACGAAATTCTATACCACCATTGAATGACGTACATAAGAAATTAATTTTAATATTAAATTACAAGTGTTTTTTTTTAAAGTCACCATAGCCGAGTGGTTGGGTGGTCAGAATTTCGAGTCGAGAGACCCGAGTTCGATCTCCAGGTGGCAGGCTCGTACCAATGAGTTTTTCAAAAAACTTATGTACGAATTACATCGTTGGCTTGGACATAAAGGCGGCGACGGGCTCACCACCTGTCACGTTGTCCCGAAAATATCTTCGGTGGAAGGTGGGTCGAAGGGACTTATTTGTCTAGACTAGACTTCTGTCTACCCCTGTATTGGGAATTGCGTGAAGATATTTTTTTATTATATAATTTTTTTTTCTTATATAATTGAGTGATTGTTTACACTTTTCTTACACGGTTGATGTGTTACAGGATTTAAACCTAGCGCAACTTCAGAGGCTAACTCATAAACTATGTATAATATAAATGTATAACTCAAGATGTATCCTACACTGTGTATAAGATATTTATAGTGAAACAAATAAGTGTTTATTTTTATTATTAAATTGTAGATATAATTAACAGAAAAACATAATACTAATAAATAATATCTTACAAAAAACAAATAACAGACGTTTATTCACGAATTAATTTGCTTAACATTATTTATCTGTTGGATGTTTATCTTGTCTGTATGTTAATTAAGTCTGTTTATGTTGTAACAGTTGTTTGTGTATGATGCATTTTTAATGCCCGATACTAATTAATGAGTGTTATTTCTTGCAAATTGCAAGTCAGTCGCACAATTTTTTGAATTTTTCTTATCAATTAGCAATATAAGACTATATCCTTCACTACTATATACTACTGTACTATATTACTATATACTATTAGCAATATACTATAATATACTGCTATACTATACATTACTACTGATACATCTAAAGACTTTTCTCCTTTTTTTTTCTACCATTAATTACATTTTGTGTCGCCTAAAAAGAGCCTTTGTGCATACGTACATAGATACAAATATGACATATATTGTACCCAATGTAACTAATTAAAGCACTTGTAACAGCACTTGAAACAACGAAATTACCACTAACACTGGGCGTGTTTGTGGAAATTTGGCAAGAGACAATGCAGAAAAAGTTGTTTTCTACGTTGAACCGACCGGAAATCGTACCAGGAACCTCGGAGCACGCCACACTTCGTCCCTTCTGCCCTTCATCCATCGAGTTCGGCGGTGGTAAACTCTATGAAGCGTAAAAGTGTGACGGCTAGAAGCGACTAAGGTGCGTAGGACACATCATGGTTTAGTGCTCTGCAGTGGACATGGACAGTCCGTTATGGTATATTAACCTAATATGACTCTATAGTTACAGTACTAATCAAAGAATCTGGTATTGTTTTTAGGCGGTGTCTACACCATCTAAACCTGAATCTGTACAATAAATTCAATTCTTGTCTCTAAGTCACGATAGCCGAATGGTTGGGTGGTCGGAATTTCGAGTAAAGAGTTCGATCCTAAGGTGGCAGGCTCGTACCAATGAATTATATCGTGGATTATAGGCTCACCAACTGTCACGTTGTCCCGAAAATACCTTCGGTGGAAGGTGAATCGAAGGGACTTAATTGTCTAGGCTTGACCTCTGTCTACTTCTGTATTGGGAATTTCGTGGAGTAATTAATTATTTAAATTCAATACTTCATCGTGCACCAAAGACTCAGATACTTTTTTATACTACTTTCTTTGTAGTTAATAGCCCCGATAGCAGAGTAGTATCGGAGATTGACGGCGGAGACTCGAGTTCGATACCTATGAGAAACCAGACTGCAGAGACCTCCGTGGTCAAGTGGAGTATAGTATGCACCTGTACAAGGATTTCGATTCTCGGACGTGTTAATGTAGAAAACCACATTTACTATGTTACTTCGGGTCGGGGTGCTTGTGGTAAGTTCGTCGTGTGGTCGGGTCATTGAAAACGACTTTTACATTGTTTCTTGTCTGGGCCTTTTGGTACCATCGTTGTTTCTGATTCCATAACACGCGTGATTAAACTACTTACTTTGGATTAAGAACAATGAATGATATACTGTTGTCTCTGTCTATTTATTATCTGTCGAAGCATAGACAAGTTGTTCGATGCAGAAGTTTTTGAAGAAAAGAAGTTTTTTAGAAAAGGGTGGCAAACGAGTAGGTGGCTCACGTGATGGTAAGTGATTACCGCCGCCCATGAACATCTGCAATACCAGAGGCATAGCAGATGCGTTGCCGGCGTTTGAGAAAGCTATAGGCTCTTTTCTTGAAGGTCCCTAAGACGTATCGGTCAGGAAAAACCGCTGACGGCAGAACATTCCATAAAGTGCAAGTGCGTGGCACATAATTCCGCGAAAAACGCACTGTGGTGGAATGCCAAGCATCGAGATGGTGGTGATGGAATTTTTGACTGTGCCGTAAGGTACGATGGTGAAATTCAGCGGCTGGGATTAAATAAAAAATATATCTTCACGCAATTCCCAATACAGGGGTAGACAGAGGTCGAGTCTAGACAATTAAGTCCCTTCGACCCACCTTCCACCGAAGATATTTTCGGGACAACGTGACAGGTGGTGAGCCTGTCGCCGTCTTTATGTCCAAGCCACGTACATAAGTTTTTGAAAAACCCATTGGTACGAGCCTACCAACTGGGGATCGAACTCGGGTCTATTGACTCGAATTTCCGACCACCCAACCACTAGGCTATCGTGACTTGTTTTCGCTGCTGCGAAAAGATGTCACGATAGCGGCTGGGATTAATTCGAACAATTCCTCGGAGCACTCCCCGTAGTACATCTTGCAAAAATGCAAAGAGATGCAACATCTCTTCGCAAAGCCAGGGGATCTAGCCGATCAGACAGAACTTGGTCGTCGACGATTCGAACCGCTCTTCGTTGGATACGGTCAAACCACATCTCACATCAGATAAACGAAAAACCTTTTATGGCTGACTGAATTTAACTTTATCTACAAAACTTCCAGTTACAGAAAGTGTAATTAACATTAATCGTTACCCATCTATTATTTCAATATAAATAAAAACTGTATTTATACTGAAAGAATTAATTAATGGCAAAATTGTATCTTTTACACCTCTTTCTATCTTCTCTTGATTAAATTTATAACGATCCCGGGGCGCCGTCGGACTTTCTCGGGAACTGTTTAAACTTCATTCTACGCGTCGTTGGTTAAAGCTATTTGAAAATACTGTTTTACAATCTTTTTAAATCATTCTACGCTCCCAATAGAACCGTTCAGCATGAAAAGTTAATATTTTTTCGAACGCTTGCGAACCTTAATTTCAATTTACCTTTTTTAGAGGCAAAGGGTTCATAAAAACATTTGAGGATTTTAGTTGAACTCAGGTTTCCTCTAACTTTCATTTTCTTCAAATCCGAACGTAACGCATAAATAAATAACGCAAAAAATAACTTATTCAAATGTAACGCATCGATGCAGAGCTACGTTTACTTGAACCATGCAAACTGCATCTTTTAACTGTTGCATTTTTTTAATTAAATAAGTTTCACAGTCACGACAGCTAAGACGACCACCCAATTATATAAATCGTACATAAGTTTTTAAAAACCCATTTGTTCGTTGGCTTGGACATAAAAACAGCAACGGGCTCTCCACCTGTCACGTCCCGAAAATATCTTCGGTGGAAGGAGGGTCAAAGGGACTTAATTGTCTAGACTAGACCTCTGTCTACTCTTGTATTAGAAATTGCGTGAAGATATTTATTTATTATTTAATTTTTTTTAAATGTATGTATGTAATTAATAATGAACACTGTTTTTTTCCGGGGTATAAACTGCTATATACATTTATTACCCGATTAAATACCTGTGTTCTATACCCGTTCATATATATAACTAAACATTCAAATATTATCAAACATATATTCATATTTGTAACATTAGTAAAGAGTAGTTATAGTGGCAATAGCCTAATGGTTTAGGGTGCGGACTGCGAAACATAACGTCGCAGGTTCTGGTCCGCCATTCGACTATTGACGTAAACCAACTCCTGACACAAGCATTGCAGCTTAATTGAAGTGGTTAACAGGAATACTAGTAATTTTATTCAGCAATGCTAGTATTCATTAAAAAGAAAAAAAAAAAAGAAAATTACTATAGAATATACAATAGGAAGGCCTGCTTTCAAGGCTAAGGAGTTTTATGATCATTTATGATCATGAATTTGTGTATATCTATGTAAATATACTGTACCCCTTGCTTGGACACAAGACAGTGATATGCTCACCATTTGTCACGTTGTCCCAAATAGGTTTGGATGAAAGGTCGGTCGAAATAATACTCCTAATATTCAGAAAAAGTGACCAGACTACAGTCGACTTCTCAACAAAATAATCATCTATTTAATAACTTAATGTTTTTAATATTGATTTGTACATCAACAACTGTTACAAAGTAATACATATTTAGACATAGTTCATTTGTTTCAAATAATTGTGCTATCTACTAATTACCGTGTGCTACCTATTGTTATAACAAGCGTAGTTGATCTTTATTTGAGTGTGAAAACAAAGTCGCTGGCAGAATCTAGTACGTATCGTAGAAACGTTTAACAAGTCTATCAAGCATTAGACTTCGATTTCTTTTGATAGTCTTTGGATTTTTACAAAGACGGTGTTCATGAAGAAATCTAAACATTTCAAGAAATAAGTAATAATAAAATGACTATTCATTAAAACAGGTGATAAAAATTATCAAAAAATTCAATAGAAATAAAAGAAGATTTAAAAACGGTATCCCTTAGTAACAGTATGATAAAAAGCTATCAGTAAACAGATTTATGTGTCCGTCCGTTTGAAATTTTATGTAGATAATAATTTAAAGTTTTACCGGACCCGATAATGGATTGAATTCCATCCAGTTCTATTGCTTCTAAACTTGGTATCCGATAAAATTATTAATTAATAAAACAATAAAGTATCGGTTTTCTCCGGCTTTGTCTGTATTAACTATACAGACAAAGTTTTTATCCTCACGCATTTCCCAATAAAGGAGTAGCCAGAGATCTAGACAAATTAGTCCTTTCAAGCTACATTTCACCGGAGTGTTTTATGTGAGCCCGTCGCCGTCTTTATGTCCTAGCTTAAGTCTAACATAAGTTTTGAAAAATCTCGTACTTGCCTATCTCCTAGGGATCTTGAGATAACTCTCTCTTGACTCGAATTCCCTTTACACATCCACTCGGCTGTCGTTACTTTATATTACGTGAATGTATAGTAACAAATTTTAAAACAAGGTATAATCTTAATTGAGATGTCATACATCTTTAAGAGTCATCATCACCGTCCTTCAAATGAAAATTAAAATCGTATATCCGTTAGTTTAGTCTTTTAGGTTTATTAAAACTTTAGCATCGTTAAGCGTTAGTACCCCTTAAGGTTCTGTTTAAACTAAATACTGACATTTGACAGAATATTTTAGTAACATCAATCATAGAAAATATCTTTCCTTGAATTTGTTGCCACCTGTTATTTGAAATATAAATTAAATTGATTTTAAAGCTAACAATACAGATGCCTTACAAGTAACTGACAACATAATAAGCATGAAGTTCTTTAAGAATTTTTATAAATATAATGGAACTCTGTGTTTTATATTTTCACGGTGTAGCTGCAAAACCGATCTTGATGAAATTTGCTACCTTGAACCCTGGCGAAGGACTTTCCATGTCAGAAAATGAATTTAGTGCGTTATAAAATTTCCATGCAGGTGAAGCTGCGAAGGAACAACTAGTAAACAATAGTAGGGAAAGCTGAATATTAGATGTTATTTTTAGTTCAGTTTTATTTAAATTTGTTATCAGAGTTTAATTGATCATATTAATTGAAAACACCAACTAGATTCATAGGTTTTTATATTCTTAGTATATAACTATATGTTACTCAATGTAGCCATGTTTAACAGTGGTAGAGCCACGCATCAGCTTTTGTTGTTGCATGAATGGGCCGGCTCGACCGGGGAAGTACCACGACCTCACAGAATACCGGCGTGAAGTAGAAGTCTAATAAACTTCTGCGTTTCGTCTGGTGAGTGCAGGTAACCGGAGGCCCATACACCCCCCTCCCCCAATTTTTTTGGGGGGAGGGGGGCACTCTAAGGCCTGCATCGCATCTGCTATGTCTCTGGTATTGCGGGTGTTCATGGGCGGCGGTAATCACTAACCATCACGTGAGCCGCCTGCTCGTTTGCCGGCCTCTTCTATAAAAAACACCGTCAGCGGAAAACTAAAAAAATTAAAAAAACACCCTTTTTTACTGAAGTAATTACGAACTATGTTTTTAAAACCAATATTAACATTAACATATTTGTTAACAATTTTAAAACAATTTTCTTTTCTTTGATAACCTTTCCTTTATTTTCATTTTTTCTGTGGTGTACAATAAGTAAATAAAATAAATATCTTCACGCAATTCTCAGACAGAGGTATAGTCTAGACCATAGAGTCCCTTCGATCCATCCACCTTCCACCGAAGATATTTTTGGGACCACGTGACAGGTGGTGAGTCCATCGCCCTCTTTATGTCCAAGCCAACGATATAATTCGTACGTAACTTTTTGTCACCTGTGTATCGAACTCGGGTCTCTTGACTTCAAGTTCCGACCACCCAACCACTCGGCTATCGTGACTGAGTGGTGTACAGTAAAGCATAAATAAATAAAATTAAATTAATATTAGATTACATAAACATTAAACTGTAGGTATGTCACCTAAGTAATGAGTATTCTAATAATTTTGTAACTAATACTGTAACACGCGGTACGGCTTCAAATATGTAGGCCACATACTAATGCTGCGTAGAGTTTTAAACACCAATGTGTACGTACGATTGTGCAGCTGAGTTATACGATGAGTTCAGCCTTACTGTAAAAATAACTTTGCATTAAAGTGGCAAGACAGGCATATTTCTACTGTTGCAAGTAAGCATATTATGTGACTTAGTACGTAAAGTTAATGCTTTTGAATTACTTCTGAATGCGTTAGAATTAAAAGAAATACACCTATTAATAAAAATAAAATGGCTTATAATATATTATTAATATATATGTGTTTCGTAGATGTGATTTAAATATCGCCAATTATTCGACTAGTGAAAATTTATGACAATAAGGCAATAAATAATCACCCGTCACCCGTTTCATTTATAAATCAATAAGATTTGTAAATGAAACGGGTGAATAATTCGTAAATTAATATCTTCGAGCATATTCCGATTATACCACCTCCTTTCTTTTCATGGGTGTCGTTAGAGGCGACTTGAGAATAAGCCTTCGGCTACCAAAAGATGACAGGATATCCATCGCGAAAAATAACGAGCGATGGCGTCAGTGATGCGAGGAGTATGGCACTGCGAATGTCTACCCGCCTGCCAGACGTAGCGATTAAAGAATGGAATAGAAGAGGCTTACGTTCTGCAGTGGCGGCCGTTATGAATGTATATTCCCAATACTGGGGTAGGGATGTGTTGTCCATTAAGCCTTTTCGTTATTATATATATAAATAATACCTTCACGCTAGTCGCAATATAGAGGTGGACAATTAAGTCGTTTCGAACCACCTTCCACCGAAGACACTTTTTGGGACAAAGTGGTGAGCCCGTCGCAGTTTTTATATCCTACAATTCAGTTTTAAGCCAACGATATAATTTGTAATTAAATTTTTGTGGCAGACCATTGATAATAGGTCTGCCTCTCATCGAACTCGGGTTTCTTGAATCCCGATCACCCAACCACTCCGCTATCGTGACTAATAACAACAACATACATATTTATTTATTTATTTCTATTTTATGTAACATATATAAAAACGGTATATACTTATATAAATATAGAATAGATACCATATAAATGTCATGCACTAGAAGTGTCTGTAATCAACAAATAAACGGACTAGCTACTTGTGTAACAGTTTGATTGGATGAGGCTTCAGATAACAGTATAATTCCCGTGAGAAGTTCACAATAAATCTTCTATTCCGAGAATGCTCTACGCTCCATGTTAACCGTTCAATATTGTATTAATAATCAATTACATCTTCTCAAAGCTCAACCAAAAGATAGATGGATCGGAAATACCTCCAGGAGTTTAATCCGTTTTGCTTATAATTTTTCAATATTGAAATAACCGTTTTTTAATACATGTATATCAATATATACGGTACATACTTAAATATTTTTTTTATAATTTTTGTCTGTCTGTCTGTTTGTTCCGGCTAATCTCTGAAACGGTTCCCCGATTTTAACAGGACTTTCACTGACATATAGCTAATTTTATAAGGAGTAACATAGGCTACTTTTATTTTAGAAACATAATTAGGGTTCCGCGTTAAATCTTAAACTGCGGGCAAAGCCGCGGGCATTTATTTACCTACCAGCTGCCCTGGTAGGTGAATAAATGTTCAACATAAATTAAACAATGGCTCAGGATGTTATGAAATCAAATCATCTATTAATCGATACAATTAAATAGATTACGTCAATCGATTACATCGTTCGTAATGAGGTTTCTGAGGGAGAAGAAACAAACGAAACTCCGTAGGTCACGTATTATAAATCGTATTTTCTCTTATTATCCTTAAAGGCTTATTTATAAATGAATATATTTACGTTTGTCATGATAACCGAGTGGTTGGGTGATCGGAATTCGGGTCGAGAGACTAGAAGTCGATTCCCATGTGGTTTTTTCGATTTATATCATCAAATTATATCGTTTGCTTGAACATAAAGACGGCGACGTGCTCACCACCCGTCACCTTGTCCCAAAATATCTTCGGCGGAAGGTGGGCCGAAGGGACTTAATTGACTAAGACCTTTGTCTACCCCTGCATTGGGAATGGCGTAAAGATATTTTTTTTATTTATTTATGATAAAAATCATATGTCAGACATCTTATATTGCTTACACCATGTGCTGCAAAGCCAGGATGCAATACATACAAGTTTTAATATAAGAGTCAATACTCGTGTGGCCAGAGTTCTACTTAGTTCTATTAATGTGTGATGAAAACTGCAATAGACCTTATTAAGGTCCACGAAAGGTGGTGAGCTGGTGAGCCTGTAGCCGACTAGGTATCCAAGCCAACAATACACATGACATATAAGATTTGTGACTTACGCGTTGAAGGTCCAACTCTAAATGAATAAAATATACTTTATTGTAAGAAGTCACAATAGTCTAGTGGTTGGGTGGTCGGAATTTCGGTCGAGTCAAGAGACCCGAGTTCGATCCCCTGGTGGCGGGCTAGTACCAATGGGGTTTTCAAAAACTTATGTACGAATTATGTCGTTGACTTGGACATAGAGATGGCGACGGACTCACCACCTGTCACGTTGTCCCGAAAATATCTTCGGTGGAAGGCAGGTCGAAGGGACTTAATTGTCTGGACTAGACCTCTGTCTACCCCTGTATTGAATATGGCGTGAAGATGTTTATTTCATTTTTATTTACTTTATTGTACAGATAAGAACAAAAAGAATAATAATAATAATAATGCGTTTATTTCTCCTCACATATTACAGACAATCTGCCTTATAACTATAATTAAATTTGGAACTATACGGGTACAATATTGTAGTCTCATATATGTGAGGAGCTGGTGTCTGAAGTAGGCACGGGAATGCCTGAATTACAGATCACCAGGGCCTCACCCCATGAATACAGTTTTTTAACTTTACAGTACCGTTGCAATCATCTGTTGTGAGTGTGTGTGTGTGTGTGTGATTATGTGTGAATGGATGCGTGTGGCATTGCAGACTAAGGGATAACGTATGTTACTAGGTTTATACTATTTAAGCAAGTTTTCTGTGCAGTTATAGTCCAAAGTTTGTAGCCATTTCGTCATAACAGATTTACACTTAAATTTGGTCAGTGAATATATTGACAGAACTCTATTTACCTTATTATAAAGATGACAACTTTGATATGGGAAAAAATTTTTGGCTATACTTGTTTTAACTGTGGAACTAGTGCAAACTTTATAACTACGACGCAGGTTGCGAAATTTATCAGGTTCAAATTTTATTATAGAATGTTTCTTTACCACAGTGCATAGTATATAGAGTTGGCTCACCGTCAACACTTCCCATTTTTTGTACAGATCGGTTGTGGAATTAAAAAAAGGCAAGGATAAACTTAGCTTTAGAATTGCTCGTGCTCTTTCAAGTCTTAGCAGGTGAGTTTTGGCTGCACCACCCCAAGAAGTGATGCAATATGTTAGCTGTGATTGGCAGAGTGCTAAATAGATCAATTTTAGTACCTTTCTATCTGCAATATGTCGGATATATTTAAATATTACCATAAGCTTTCGCGTTCTAGTAGCCAGCAAATCAATGTGGTCTTGAAAGTTTAAATTTTTGTCAATCATTACGCCAAGATACTTAATTGCCGACGTGTTCTGAATTTTTGGACAATAACAGGTTCTTTCAGTTAAAAAAGAGCAATAGTGGGATATTATATTAAGGGAGGGATCCGGCTTTTTCGTTAATTTGATAGAGAAGGCAATATACTTAGTTTTGTCGACGCTTAATGTTAATGAGTTTTCATTTAACCAAATTAGGACAGAAGTCATGCCATTCTGTGCATTTTTGAAGGCTTCTTCCTATGAATCTCCACTAAACAGTAATGATGTGTCATCGGCGAAAGCAATTAATTTCCCATCTGTTAGATCGATTTGACATAAGTCATTGATGTACACAAGGAATAGTGTGGGCCCAAGAATGCTCCCTTGTGGAACTCCCAGTAACACCGAAACCGCCTCACTAATAACTTGATCTATTTGTACGCACTGGGTACGGTCTTTTAAATAACTTTGGAATAATTTTAGTTGTAGGCCCCTGATTCCAAGACGTTCGAGTTTCTTTATTAACATAGAATGGGATACCGTGTCGAATGCCTTAGCTAAGTCTAAAAATATTCCGATAGTTTTCTCTTTTAATTCAAAATTGTTTACTACGTGATTAGTGAGTTCCAACACTGCATCAGAAGTGGACATTTTTGATCTGAATGCAAACTGTGCTTGCGATAGTAATTTATTTTGTTCCAAGTAATTTATTAATCTTTTGTTAATAATGCGTTCTAAGATTTTTGAGAGTGACGGTAAAACAGAGATTGGTCGATAGTTATTTACGCAATCTCTGTTTCCATTTTTATAAATTGGGTAAATTCGAGACTTTTTGTACAATGTAGGGAATACACCAGTGCTAAGAGACAGATTGCAGATGAATGTTATAGGAGGTGTTAAAACTGCTTTGTTCGTCTTCAAGGTGTTACTAGAAATCATGTCCAGACCAACAGCGCAATCACTCTTTAAGTCTGCTATTATTGCCATTACTTCTTCACAGTCTGTCGGCATCAAAGCAAAAGAATAGTAGGAAGAATCAGAACAATGGAGTACATTTATAGAGTCTACCTTATTTATATTTTCTGCTAATATTTTACCAATGTCAGCAAAGTAACGATTAATATTATTTACAGATACCTGCGGGTCATTTGAAGATAACAATACGGAAGGAGATTGATTTGTTTTAGTAGTACTTGTGATTTCTTTTAAAGTTTTCCATAATTTTTTATTGTCTTTATTTGCATTTTGTACTTGGAGTTTATCATAGTTTCTTTTTAACTTTTTTAACATTGTTGTGCAAAAATTACGGTACCTCTTGTAAGTGATTTTTAAGATTTGATTATTAGGTTCCTTTTTATGTTTTTTATAGAGATTATCACGATTTCGAAGACATTTTAGAATTCCAGGAGTAATCCATGGCTTTAAAATCTTTTTACGCCTTGAAATTTTAACAAATGTAGTGCTTTTTGTAACATCTGAGTGAAGTAAATTAGTTAAGAATTCAGCAGCTTTATTTACATCTTCAATCTTGTATAGAGGAGAAAAATTTATACTGTACTAACATTTTCATAATTTATGCGCTTTGAGATCATGTCAGGTTTGATTTTAGAACTAGTTTCGAGAGAAAGAGCAATACTGTAGTGGTCCGTGAGGGATGTCTGGATTATAAGACTGCGAGCAACTAACTTAGTTTTTAATAGGACGTGGTCCAAACAAGTCCGGTTATGTGTTGGAAGAGTATATACGGGAAGAATCCCATGAAAAGCCAGCATATCAAGATATGATAAACTGTTCGAGTCAGTTCTACTTTGAGTTATGTCTATATTAATATCACCCATAACTATTATGTTTTGTATCGATGAGTACGAAGATAATAAATTGTTTAGGGATTGCAAAAAGTTGTTTATATTTGTGTATCCTGGAGGACGGTAGATAGAGAACGCCACAGTATTATTATTAAGTTTAATTAATAAACAATTCGCTTCCAGTATTTGGGGTTCCACCACTGATATTAATAAATTTTGCTTATAATACACAACTACACCTTCATTTTGTGTATTGTTATTGTTGGTGGCACAATGATTATAGCCATCTAATGCTGGTATAATATATGTGGTTGGTAACCAACATTCAGTTCAAAATATTAACAAAGATAAAGTTAACCGACAATCATTTCCCAATCACTAATCACACAATTACAATAATAAGTGGTATCTTCCAGTCAATCAAGTTGCTGAGAATCCAAGTACGATAAATTAGAATAAGGTCTACGTAAATTCTATTGAATTTAAATTCTTTGGCTTCCATCTTCGAATTTAAATCAAACCAATCTACCATAGTGGCTCTGACATTGAATAACAATTAGAAAGGATACTAACAATTCGTCCCGATGTTAAAACATGATGAGATTTGGATTAAAATAAGACATTTGCATTTAAGGATGCTCTATAATCTATGCCTTATATATCATTGTGTCCCGGATAGTTTTGGGGTGTTTCTCGTGATAATGTTTTTATCAGAAAGTTTATCTCCATCACAAATCTCTATTTATTCAGTTCTATTGATGATTATAAATAAATAAATATCTTTTTTGATTTTAATGTGTTATTTTGATTGATGATTATAATGTGTGTTATCAATAATATCGACTACATGAATTGTTACTTTTTTAATCGTTATCTTTAATGAAGATTTTAAAGCTTACTGGAAACATATGAAAGAGCGTTAGACTTTGATGACCTTCACGCAATTCCCAATACAAGAGTAGACAGAGGTCTAGTCTGGACAATTAAGTCACTTCGACCCACCTTCCACCGAAGTTTTTTTCGGGACAACGTCCGTCCGAGCCCGTCGCCGTCTTTATGTCCAAGCCAACGATATTATTCGTACATAAATTTTTGCAAAATCCATTGGTACGAGCCTGCCACCTGGGGGTCGAACTCGGGTCTTCACAACTCGACATTTCCGGCGACCCGACCACTCGGCTATCGTGACTTGATGACCTGTATTATTATCCTAAATTAAGTATCAGACAAAAATTTGCCCTCCCTGTCTCCTACTCTGTGAATTTCCTCTCGCTATTTCTCTCTTTAAAGGCCAATAACGCACTTGCTCCTAGCGTTGCTTATTTATTTATTTATTTATTTAATTTGGCTTACCAACTAAACACATACAGAACATTGCCAATTAATGTAAAAACTAAAAATTAATATATAAATTTACATATGTGATTAAATTAAAGGTAAACTCAGCATTATACATATAAACGTTAAAAATATATGTTTAGTTTTACAGTCTCAAAAAATTAATAACATAAACATGCCTTTTCAGTAAATAATGAAGTGGGCTTTTCCAATAAAAAACAATATTTCCAAACCTTAATTGAAATGCAAGAATTTATATAATATTACTTTTTATAACAGTTAGTTAATATTTATTATATGAAGTTAATATACGTCACATTATAAATGTACGTCAGTAAAATCACAAGATAAACCTATCGTTGTCTTTTTCACACAATTAATATTCTGCAGCTTAACAGACGACAATCCTGTAACGTTGCCATCTACAACAAGACTATTAACCAGACCATACGTTACAAAAATTTAATAGAAACGAATGGTATTGCATAAATATTCGTTTTATTCAAAGTTAATTAATCAAAAGATTATCATAATGAGGTAATAATTATTGCGTGGTTATCGGATATCATATCGATACTAACTTGAGAATGTAAATTATGAATAGCGAAATCGGATTATTTAAATGTGGCGCAATAAAACAGTGGCAGAAGTAGAAGACCATTAACGTGTATGTGTCTTTATGGGAACGTTTGTCTATTTTCGTATATCTATACTACATGTCTTGTATAACAAAAACGTTAAATAAATACTGAAAACAGACCGGCAAAATCACTATGCGTGTCGAAATTAATCTTCTTGGTATATCGCCCGTCGCCCGAACCAGACAACCGCTTAAAATTTATTTTTATTATACTCCAAAGCACCAACGTCCCTACGTAATATCTTTGCAAGGAATGGCCACTTGACACCGAGTAAAACCTTTATAAAAACCGAAAGAGCGAGAAGTATCACAAAGGATTTATTGGAGAGCGACGAGTGCCGTAAACTACGCTGTCGAACTCGATGGTACTTCGTATTGATAAGTAGGCGTGTCTACCTACTTTGTTCGAGTCGTAACAAACTAGCTGTACAATAAACAAAGCGTCATATTCCGCCTCGCTTGTAATGCAATAAACTTGCATTACACTTACAATATTACTACGGTAACATTTAGTGTTGTTTTTAATATAGCACCGTCGATGTGTCAATTTCAATAGAAGTACTATTAAAGAACTTCTAACAAAGTTTACACATGTTAAAACCTATTTACGCGGGATTTAGTATATTTTTTTTTTCAATTTTTTATAAATTAACCCCCGACAAAGTTATACAAGACCATGAATATATTATTTTACTTTTTCATATACTTTTCACAATCAATCACGCTGTAACCACAATATGCTATTATTTAAAAGAAATGAACGATTGCCACGCATTCAGTAATGAAGTGATACAACTGAATGTGCTTAAACTGTAAACGAAGTCACTTTTATTATTTTCGCTAAACAAACACATAGACCTCATCGTAACTTAGGCTTTAATACCAGCTTTAAAATTATAGATCCAATAGTAATAAAGAATAAATTTAACGGTCCATGTCCGTTGCAGCTGTTTCGTCTGCGTAACATAGAGTCTTAACTCATGATTTTTTGTGGTAATGACGTAAAATACCTCTACATCTCTTTCCTTTATTACTGTACAAATGAACGCCTACTTATATCTCAGGTCTCTCATTAGTATTCAAATTCTCTTTAAAATCGAAGTATGGAAATGGATGCAGAATCAATACTTTCATTAATACAAACAAATACAACACATCTACCATAAACCGCAGAAAACGGAATCCAGGACCGGGGGAGCAGCAGCCCCCTCAGATGACGTCCGGGTAAAGAGGTACGCCTCGAGGCCCGACACCTGCGAAGAAACAGAATAACCTACTCTACTCAGAAATACAAGCGCAAGGTTTCTGGTCCCATTCAAAAAGACCTAAGTAATTAAAGATAATACATTGAGAGATAAACTAAACAGTTTAAATACTAAATTAGGTTTTTTTATTACACTGGAATACCCCGGAAGTTAAATTTAGGTTTGAATTGTAGTCGCGGCAGCTTTACATATTATGAGGCGTCACTTAAACTCGTTTTCATTTTAGCAGTATTATGTTACTTCATTTCTGTAATACTAAAATATTGCTATTCCGTTATTGGTAATTAAAATTGTGATGAATTAACTAAATTTTGTTGTCTTAATAAATATAACTTTCATGAATTTATCATTATTTTTGTTTCTACTTTCCTTGACCAGTTTCTATTTATGTGTATGAGTTTGCAATTTCTGTACTTCAGTCGATGAAAAATAGAAATAATGTATAATATTACTTACCCAGTAATATCTATTCTTTTTTGGAGTTTATGGCCTGGTATCTAGAACTTTACGCCACAGTAATATCTATGCCACTAACCTGTCATAGCAATTGAATGCTATTCTATGCTAGAATCGACATTCTATGGTACATATTCTAAATTTAAATTTATCTAAGTTGCATTTAGACGTGATAATTTTTTTCAACTAAATTCAAAAAGATTATTTCGTGTCCTTTCGTGTATACTTTCAGCTTCTCAGCATTTTGTTCGGTTCTTAATTTAAATAATACATTTAAAGAAATACAATAAATAAAAATGTCATCTGAATAACAAATCACTTTAAAATACAACGATTTGAATTAAAAATTTCGAATTTATCGCACAGAATCAACACCAATAAAATGTATAAAAAGTCTGTTGATGTCCATAAATAAGCAAATATTTATGGTTTTTTAATGTTTTATATAAATTATTTTTGTATATAAATTCAGAAGTTTTAAATAAAAAAAGCAAATAATATATCTTATAAATTCTGTCTATTATATACGTACAATATTCATAAATATACATTCGCTGGCTTTAGTTTCACTAAATAAAGATAGTCAACGAATTATATATCAAACGGTAACAATTTCCTTTACGATTACAATTTTTGATATAATCGATACGTCTTAATTTATTAGACAAATTGATGTTCGGAGCTTACCTTCTGAGAAGGCAATTAGTTGGCGAGCGGAGACATGAGACCGGATTTCGTTTGTCCATATCGACCGGTGCACGGCTCCGCAATCAAAGCCTTACAACGTTTCATATCACTTCTGAATTATTCATTATAATTTTCTAATCGCAGCGAACTATTCATTTTTTTTCGTTTTTCTTCGGTCCTAATTTAGAAACCGCGTGATAATTGCGCAAGTATCTATCAACTGTAAATGCTTATACGTTGTATATAATTCTGAGTGCATACACTCAGCTATTACAGTCAAAGTCAATAGTTTTGGTGATTGAAATTCGAATCAAGAGACCCGAGTTCGCACCATGGGTTTTTTCAAAAACTCATGTAGATTTACGTCGTTGGCTTGGACATAAAGATGTCGACAGGCTCACCACCTGTCAATTTGTAAAAAAAAAAAAATATCTTCTGTGGAAGATAGGTCGAGATAACTTAATTTTCTAGGCCTCTTTCTATCCCTGTCTTGGGACTGGTTTGAAGATATATGAATTTTCCACTCTAATTTTATAATAGTTGCGAATTATTAATTATTCCTAACTTAGTTATTTTTTAGTTAATTGCGCAAATATATATCACCTGTAAGTCCTTATACGTTGTATATAATTCTGAGCAAATAAGTATCTCGCACATAATGATTTTATCACATTTCTAGGCAATACCCGTTTTGTAACAAGGTCCTGACCAACCGGTAGAAGTAAGTACCTCGGCGGTAACCAACTTGAATCATAGTGCTCACATTGGTTAGAGGCTGTAGTCTAGTGTAGATTATATCTGAAAGGCTGTGTAACAGTAACGAAAGATTATAAAAAATATTATTGCTCTGTAATAATATAGAGTCGTGTCGTGGAAGTATATTAGATTTTCACCGAGAGTAATTCAACGCGTATAATTGGTGATTGGTTCATAAGAGACTATATTAACGGCTACTTGAATATAATATTAGTATAATTTTTAATATTTCATTGAATTGGTATAAAAAATTAAACTAGTAATCGAAGTTAGTTGTGTATTCGCTAATGACTATTAATGAATAGCTCATTTTTATAAATAATTTACAGTAATGAACAGGTTTGTAAATAATTATGTACAACATTTAATTATCTTTAAATGTTACAGATCTACTTTGCTCGTGCAAAATCGACGCGAAGCGCTAGTCTTATTAAATTAAATTTAATATTGTACAATTTTTCTTCCTCTTTTTTTGAAGCCAGGAAAGAGCTTTGCTAATTGCATCATATTGTGGTACGAGCTGTGGTTTGCGGGAATGGAGTAAAAAACCGACCGTTTTTAACTCTTAATATCTTCCACTGTCACTTTGAGACCTCTTCTCATTTTAACTTTTCCTCTTCTTCACTTTTTAGTTTCTCTTTGAAACCAACCTACCCACCTATGTAGGGCTTGCATTTCGATTGTCTTTTTAAATATAATGTTACAGTATAGAACAAACTAGCGTGTCCTAGAATAGAATAACAATCTATTAGTGTCTAGTACTAAGTAGAAAGTACCGGAATAAGAACGTTTTCGTAGAAAAGAAGTAGTAACTAGAATAAACTTCGAAGTCTCAAAGAAAATGTCTTTATCAACATTAAATGTTAACAATAATGACGTCTATCGAGCATTCGTAATAGTATAACATGAGCAATATGCTAATGGACTTACGCTACTTGATAACTTAATTATAACTTAATTAAATATTTATGAAAAAATAATACAAACATTGAAACAAAAATTATAACTGAACGTAAGTTTTTAGAGTCAACACATTAAATTTAAAACCTTGTTATTAGTTTTGTAGAATTTTATCACGGTGTACACTTATGTCTACTCCGGAGCGCGATAACTTTTTGTTTGCTAGATCAACAGTTATCTATAAATATCACATCAATTGATCAGTACTCTGCGCGGTTAATTGGACACTCCAGTTACTTTATGCTCCCTTGGTACTCAGCGTAGACAACTGGTCTCAGAGCTACGGGCTTCGCGAATAATTTTTTTTTCGCTCTTTCATTTCTTGTTTAGATTTCCTCTTTGTGTTTTTTTCTTTTGTGGATTTTTATTAAAGTTCTCATATCCTTCTGTTTTCCGGGTGGATTAATTTTAATTCCGATTCCAAAGACTTTGTTTTCTTTGTTGCTGCCATGAAAACAAGTGTTACATTGAAAATGTTTTGTTTAGGAGAGGCATCCGATATTTATACGAGGGCCCAGGGGTCGCGGGTTCGAATTGCACCGCCGCCACCCATCGGCAATTTGCCTTCCGCCCGCGGTACGTCGCGCCGAATGCTCGGCTCCAAGACGTGTTCTTGAACTAAACGCTATGCTAATGTAATGATTCTCCATTTAATCACGGCCCACGGGTGAATTCGAAAATTCCGTGAGTCGTTCGAACTTTATAATCACTTATTGTCATTTAGTTACTAAACAAGTTATTTTAATACGAATTGCTATAATACGTATACTTTACAGAAGTCAAATCTTGTATTAAATAATAAGATTTTTTATCATATTTTGCATTAAAGTAGTATTATATATTTCAAGTTTCAGGCCATAAAACACTAAAATAGAATCTTGACATATATTAAAGCGCTCTTTATGATTAATGCCAAGAGAATCATGGTCACTTGGGCACTACTGGATAATGTTTGGTTACGCGGTTTGTGCTATTATAAAATTGCATTCTAAGTTAATTATAATTTAATAAACATTTTATACTGATTTTATTATATAAAACATCAGATTTAGCATTTGTTGTTTTTAATTATATATTTATTATGAAATAAGTAATTTTCAGTAGTACGTGATCCTTAATAGTGTATATAATAAATAAACTTATTTATTGTAGAGTTTTATCTATTCATGAAATTATAAAAAAATATTATTAACAATTAAATTATTATGTAAACTATTGTCACTATGCCACGATAGCCGAGAATTCTGTCGCATATTGAGGATAAATCAGTCAATCGGAATTCGAGTCAAGCGTCCTGAGTTAGATTCCAAGGAGGTAGGTTCGTAGTAATAAGTTTTTTCAAAACTTATGTAAGATTATATTGTTGGCTTGGACATAAAAATGGCAACATGCTTTAGACCTCTTGTTGCCACATTAATAAGCTCTTGTGAAATTTGGTTTGAAACGACTAAATTGTCTAGACATGCTACCTCTGCTGTCGCAATTTTAATAAGCCTTGGGGATCGAACTTGTTGGGTTTTTTCAAAAACTTAAATACGGTTTATGTCGTTGGCGTCACGTTGTCCCAAAAAATGTCTACGGTGAAAGGTTAGGCAAAAGGACTTTTGTGGCTAGACCTCTGTCTACCCCTGTATTGGGAATGGCGCGAAGATATCTATTTATTTATTTATAATAATCACTAAATAGTCTATAGTACTAACTCGCCATGTTAAATTTAAATGACGTTAACAGTATTTGTGTGGCCATTAAACCTTGCGGACGTGTCGACCCACCAACGCGTATTACTTACTGTGCGCATGAGAATATTTTAACAGTCAATTCACGTCTCATATTGTCGGTTTTTTCGCTGAACATAACCGGTACGTTGAGAATGTGTGGAGTAGGTAGCCGCATCATAAATCACTGTATACTGCGGTAATGCGTAGATAAGAGCTCTCTCATTTGTTTCCCATTTCCCCAGAGAAATTTCTCAGCGACATTACCCGGCTGTGATGTAACGAACATTTGCCTTGACTCCATGTGAAATCTTAGTATCCTCTTTGCCGCTCTAATGGTACATTGTTCTCGACACAAAAATGTCTCATTCTTTTGCATAATTTATATTAAATGTGTTATTATTATTCCGCTGGCATTATACTTTTTATTAATGTTTATCCATGCATTTATTATAACGCACACTTGTAAAAATTCATTTTTACTATTTAATGTTTATTTTAACTCAATAGTTACGCTTTATTATATCTTCGCCATATTTACATAAACAATGGATACATAGATATATAGAGACACCACATACATTTATCTGATCCAAAAGTAAATAGCATTAACACTTGTGTTATGGAAACAGAAACATCGAAGGTATCACAAGAATCCAGACCGGAGAAAATGTAGAAAAAGTGTTATCTACATTGACCCGACTGGAAATGGAACTTTAGAGCTGCCGGCACCACACGCCCAGGCAGGTCGTAAAATTATTGTAATCAGACGCTTAGCAAAGTATGCATTAACATCTTGTGGCAAGCATCTCAGAACAATTATTATTAGCAAATGAAAATTATTCAAATCTGTTATGATCAAAGCTTATGATTAATTTATTATAACATGCTTACATAATTTAATCACAAGCGCTAGTTCCCTCGCTAATCGTCTCAATACATAATTAACATAGCTCGGAGCGAGCGCGCCACCTTCCCTTGATTAAAGCCAATAATATTGTCGCGATTCACGAACTGAGTCGGTGGATACGGTTTTCTGCACACTGGCACTACAAAACGGTGTCTATGACTTTTTCATACTAAAATAAAAAAAAATGTGTTATATTTATTTCATTAAGGATTTGCTACGATCGCTTAATATAATTTTTTTTAATAACTCATATCGAAATTTGTGGTATTCATATGTTAACAAAACGAGTTCGAGTCCGTTTTTTTTGTAATGAATCAGTCCAAACTCCAGATGCTAAAAGCGGTTCACTATGGCTTCAGCGGAAAAAAAAGTATGATAAATTAAAAAAAAAATATCTTCACGCAATTCCCAATACAGGGGTACTGAGGTCAAGTCTAGACAATTAAGTCCCTTTGACCCACCTTCCACCGAAGATATTTTCGGGACAACGTGTGGTGGTGAGCCCGTCGCCGCCTTTATGTCCAAGCCAACGATGAAATTCGTACAAAGTTTTTGAAAAACTCATTGGTACTGCCACCTGGGGATCTAACTCGGGTCTCTCGACTCGAAATTCCGACCACCCAACAACTCGGCTATCGTGACTTATAATGATACTATGATGACTTATATCGTGATGATAAATTTTAAGATTAATTTTAATTCCAAGGGTGAAAAATTTTTTTTCAATTTAACTTTTATTTATTATGCAATCGATATTGTTTTAAAGCATTATTATATATTGCTATTATAACTATGGCATTATATTTTATGTTATGATAATTTATTTATCAACCTAGAACAGATATGTAGATAATTTATTTATCAGCGCGAGGTAGAAGTACAACAATAAATTAATGTGTTTATTTAGGTTATTTTTATAATATTTATTATAAATAAATATATCTTCGCGCCATTCCCAATACAGCCCATCGCCGTCTTTATGTCCAAGCTAACGATATGAATCGTACATAGGTTTTGAAAAAACCTATTGGTACGAGCCTCCCACCTGGGGATCGAACTCGGGTCTCTCGACTCAAATTCCGGTCACCCAACCACTCGTGAGTTCAATATTTATTACAATAAAAAAAAAAAGATCTGATTAAAATCACCGTATCAATGTTTCATTTCGTAGGTTATACGAAATGTCTGTAGTCAACGGCTCATTGTTTCGCTACGGGCAGGCAAGGGCTAAGCCTCAGATCACATCGATAGCACTCCCTCTTATCGCAAATAACAAAATACAATGCGGAAATAAATCTATGACGTAATCAGAACTTTTTAACTTGTGCCCTATCGGATTTATTTTTAAACATTTTTGCGACTCACGATCGTCGCCTAATCAAAAGAACGGCATTTCAACAGCCCAAAAATAGCACAACTCGTTTATGACAGAAAGTTCTTTTTACTTTGGAAGTAATTGGTGAAACGAGATATAATAAATACATGGCCAAGAGCAAAAACTTTAAGCCGAACGCTATCAATAACATAAATGCATTAATGTTTCAATTAGAAGTAGGTAGGTAAATAAAGTAAGAGCAACTTCTTGGAACGTGTACCAAAGTTAAATATTTAGTAGTTCAGCTAATAAACAAACTTAGGCAAAGTACCAAGTGAATTAGGTACGTCATTCTGTTCTGCGTTTTGTGAGTGTGAGTTAGTGAAGTAACCGGATCTATTCCCTTCATTTTCTTTTTCAAATCTTCTCTTTTATCTCTTCTTCAAAGCACCGCATTTGTAGCATCTCTAATGGTACAGATGTAATAGAGCTTAAGTCAATTAGAAATTTATTGAAACAATAGCCGGCCCGTTTTAACCCAATTTTATATAAAAAAACTCACCTTTACTCATCTGCCCGAAAAAATTTACTGTAGTTGCCATAAGGAATATGTGCCGTAATCGTTAATACGTTCGAAAATTAATACATCAGAACTTTATTCAAAGTTAGGATAGCCGAGTGGGTGGGTGGTCGGAATTTCGAATCAAGAGAGCCGTGTTCGATCCCCAGATGGCATATTCGTACCAATGGTTTTTTTAAAACTAATATACGAATAATATTGTATATACGTTGTCCCGAAAATATCTTCGGTGGAAGGTGGGTCGAAGGGACTTAATTGTCTAGACTAGACCTCTGTCTACCCCTGTATTGGGAATGGCGTGAAGATATTTATTTATTTATCGAATTTCATTTACATAACTATAGAAATTTTGTATATTACATTAATCATATCGAATGTTATTAGCAAACTCTTTATCACAGCTTTCACTTTGCAATAATGCCGGATAAAAAACTGATAGGCAAAAACAATATGTACACGATTTATTAATTGCAGCACTTTATCAAATTGTCAAACGCGGATAACCCATTGATTACCGCGAACTTGGAGATTCCATTACGCTTAATTGACTAATCAATAACTGTGTTCGCTTTTAAAGTTTCTGCTTACGACACTTGCGAAACTTAAATATATTGCTGTTGTTCTCTTTACATATCTATTACGATACAATATAGGTTTATATACGGTGACTTTCGTTTAAAATAAAAAAATGATATATTTTTCACGCTTTTCCCAATACTGGGTAGACAGATGTCTATACAATTAAATGAAGTAAGACATTTTTGGCAGATGGAGAGCCTGTCGTCGTCTTTATGTCCAAGTCAACGATATAGTAAAAAAATTATAGCAAGTATAATCTGATACTTCAAGACAACGATATAAATTATACTTAAGTTTTTAAACCCATTGGTACGTGCCTGCCACTAGGGGATCGAATTTTTTTTTAATCGCCATGCTTGGCAAGCGGCTTGGCACCCTATTATTGTATAATTAATTAAAATTTCGTGTAATTTGGTTGTAATATGACTATGTTACGTTTTAATTTAACCCTCATGCTTGACGCAACTGACTAATACGACACGACATACTACAAAAAAAATTTAGGCATGTATAGAGCTACCGGTGAGGGCCCGGTCACTAGTATTTTTTATATTTCTTTTTTCAAAAGCCATGGTACCCTAGTACCTACACATGGTCATTTTCCATCTTTTAACCAACAAAGCGAGCAAAAATATTAATTGAATTTTGATGAACCTGTCGTGTCAACTAGTTAATAAAAAAAAAACTAAGGAAATTGTTATCGATGGATTGGTTCGAAGTAGAAACCAATCGATGGTAGCGACCGACGCTACCAGGGCCACATAATCGCGTAGGAGCGAGTCGTTACGAAGGTCGGGCGGCGGAACCTGTTTGGCGGAACGCCGCAAGGTGCCGTCGGCCAGGTTAAGTTCACTGTATTAGCATCATCGCCCGCCCTTTTATGTCTGCTTATCTCCCAGTCTAGGCAATTTAAATAAGCCTATTCAATTGTGCTGTGTGCCACGGAGATTCCAGACGTTGTTTGTAAATCTATCCGTTATAATAATCCCCTCTTCGTTCTTGTAACTTCACTTACTCGTCAAGTGTCCTGTCCATATATCATTTAATTTTGGTTAAATCATTTGGGTTCTTACTACAATGTCAGACCAAATTAGAATATCGAAGGACAAGGATAATTTTACGAATGAATGCACCGATGACACGTATTATGACAGTTAAAACCAAAACCAATGAAACATCCATATTAGGACGAATACGGAATCTGTATACCTACGCTGTTTTGTTTTACAATTTACACCAAAATAAAAAAGTATTAATTGTGTACTTAAGTGATTAAAGGTAAACGAGATTTTATTGTTTTTCGACTGCAACATATCTTATAATTCACTACTATGAAATCTCTATCTTCTCGTAATATCCCATGGGGTAGGTAGAAGTCTAAACAATGAAGTCCTTTCGATCACACTTTACTTTTTTTTACTTTACCGAAGCCTATTTGGGATTGGATCTTCAAGGGATCATGTTCTATTTAAAAAATCTATTGTATTTGTAAAAGTGTTATTTTATACAATACTCACGATTGTGGTGCCTTGGTGGAACTTCATGCTTAAATAAATTCAAATTCATGTTCATAATTCCATAATTTGATTATTTTCCATCAAAATACCTGACCTGTTTCGCTTTATGGCTATGAAAGGTTTACAACAAATAATTCATTATAATGAGATAGAAAACACATCACCTATTTTTCTTAACTGTTATTTTATGTTGTTAAGCTGTTTAGTTATTTTATTGTCATAAAATATGTGATTTAAATTCGCAGTTCGTTAGTCTCGCAAAAACTTGAGAATGGCTCGACGGATTTCAATAACTATTTTTTATTATGTTCACCTCAATAACTTAGAGTGGTTTAGAAAAAAAGGTGATTCAGAAAGCTGAAAGGAACACCCTAACAATCGAAAATATATCATTGAACCGGTACGGTTACATGAGAGTAAGTATGAATTAAATTTGAGGTTGTAAAAGGTGCATCGGATTAGCTTATTTCTAAATGAACGGTTTCGCAATCACACAACTATATTTGCTGGTACTTTGTTAAGTTTGGTGTCATAATGACATCTGTTTTTGTGATTGAATACGATGAATGATTTTTAATACATCTAGATGTAACCGCAGGCTCGCCGCAAAGCACTGTTATTGGCGCTTATGATTTTTACACGCCGTAATTGCTTCTATGTAATGGACCATTTATTATCGTTCATACCATGTTAAATGAATTTTAATAAAATGATTCATTTGTGTAACGCTAACCCTAAATTAAATTAATTAATAATAATAATATATTTAAATGATGTTTAATTTAGTTCTTATGCATGTATTTGTAACGTTAATAATTTTTAATATATTAAATTGCTACATGCTATGCATTGCAAAAATCAGAAATACATATATTAAATTTATAATAATATCGTATTTGACGTTTTTCTAACTTTAAATTTATGAAATATTGAGTCGGACTTTAATACCTCTTTGTTAGATGTCGTCCTACTCCAAAGAGGCGAACGCAAGAGAATTAAAAAAAAATTGATAAGGGTAAGGAGAAGATGATTGGTAGCAAGTGATGGTAAGAGCGTCTTCATTTCGTCGTCAGTCGCGGGTTAAATCCCGTCCGTGTCTGTTGTTTTTTGATCACGATTTCACGATGTCTTCCCTTCACGATGTTTTCTACAGGTAGAAAATTAAACACAAACATTTATAATTATCAATTTCACCGGTCCCGGAATCGGGAATCAAACCCTGGAGACAGCAAACACTCGCTTACTACCCGTATGCAATCACAGCTCTTCAAATATCAATAATGATCAAAATAAATTTTGTGTTTGTTATTCAAAAAAGTATTAGACCCGTCCCGTATATCCAATTTCATAAAGTTATTATGAATGCCGCATGAATACGCATGCTTGCAAAAAAATCGGCTCTGGTTACATCTTATGTGTTTAACTTGAACTCTACCCGCTGAGGGGTTCAACACAATTCGTTAATTTAATCAATCTTAAATATAACAAAAACAATAACTATAAGAAAAACTATCTAAGTCGTAAGTACGTTGAAATCACGCACACGTTTATTCGCGTAATTTATTAATTCAGCATAATAAACCAGCCACTCACGGCCCTTTTAGAAATTAGTATAATCACAAATGGACGTAGATAACTGGTCCTCACTGGATATTATCATTACGTAAATCAGCGCCATTATAGTCCGGTAGCACCTGAAAATGATATCGGTGATCCTCTTTGTTTAATTTACCAGGAGGAGCGACAAAATCTGGAGGCGCGCGGGTTGCTTTGGTTTCCATGACAACTCGCGCCTGCTGGTTACCGCCCGCACCCCACACCGCAGCGCGCGGCGTGCCCCCGCGCGCCCCTGTGCTGTATCGATCCCAGCGTGTTCCATTCCCCCCTCCCCCCTTGGCCCCGCACCACTCCAAATCAAATTACAAGAGCTGAGCGAGCGGCGTCCGCACTAACGCCAATGTTGCCATCTTCCGATTCTGCCACTAAATTCAAGGGAAAATTGGGGGACGTGATGTCTTTACATTTATTAGCTGGCAGTCCCATTACAACTGCTATATTAAATTATAAGTGTTTGTTGAGTTGAGCCTTAGCTGTAAATTTTTTTAATTATGTTTTTAATCTGCCATTGTCTACAAATCCAAACTATGTACCAATACGGCTGTGTATTCGTTTGTTTGTTTTTACTAAACTTACGAATACTGACGATCCTAGATATGCTTAAAACAATAGTCAAACAATAATTATTAATTAAAAAGTAAAATTAGTGTGTATTTAAAGAAAATTGCAAAGAAAGATTTATGTAATATATAATCAAAGCACTGGCACACCGACGTTAAACTAGCTACGCTAGCCCCGGTCCCAACTCAATCAACTCTGTATTGGCGTAATAGTATTTTAATTCTGTTGGCGCGCTTTTGACTGCAGCGCTCAACACCGTAATAGCTTGTTTGCAAATTAGTTACACGTAACAATGCTGGCTTCCGAATGGGCTTATTTAAGCATATAGATCACAAATGATTTCCACACAATTTAAGTTAATTGTTGCTGAGGCACGTAACACATTAAGTTTGATTGAATTATGAAAATTGTAATACGGTACATGAGAAACAGATTAAACGTGTGCTTGCGGAGGTATGCAGAATGCTTAATCATCGTGGCGGGAACGCAATTTGTTTCTACGAGTAATATAGATAATGTTGATTGTCAGTTTATTTAAATGACTAGTCTGGTTACTTTAATGATAGAATGATAATGGAGTTTTAAGTTGTATAACAAAACGATACGTATATCTAAAGGTTGTATAGATTTTTCTAGGTTAATGCAAACACAGAAATTATATCTATTGTTATTAAAAAATTATATGTAATATACACTATTAACCCTACTAGTAGGTTTTACGATTATTTAAAAATAAAATAAAAACTCTTAACAGCAATGTTATTATGGTGTTAAATTATAATTAAGACTATGATTTACGTGATATGCAATAAAAATATTTGATTTGATTTTATGTCGACGTTTTTAAAATGTAACATAAATAAATAAAAGAGTTTAAATTTTAGTACTAGAAATAAAAGAACTTTACTATCAACTATCAGTGGTTGCAACGACAGTGATTTTGTGCTCTACACTAAAGCTTTCTTAAAAACTCTGCTACGTTATGTCAGAATCGCTATTTTAAATTGTTTCTTTTAACAAAACTTCTGGGATAATTCTAACTTATAGTTGTTCTTCTTCTTTACAGCCTATCAAGTCCTGCTGAACGTAGGCCTCTCCCAAAGCTTTCCACAAAGAACCTGCATCCATCGACTTCCCGCAACATTCTGCAAGTCGTCACGCCATCTCGTGGGCGGTCGTCCCACACTGAGGTTGCCTATACGAGGTTGCCACTCGACAAACTTTTTTACCCAATAACTTATAGTTAAACACATTAAACTTCACTGTTACTTATTCCACATTTATTTATATTAAAATACAAGATCGGTTTCGCATTTACAGCATTATAAAAAAACATATATCATACATGTATTGTTAAGTAAAATATTACGTTTTCCACGCAATTCCCAATGCATGGGTAGACAGAGGTCTAGTCTAGATAATTATGTCCCTCCGACCCGCCTTCCACCGAAGACAACGTGACAGGTGTTGAGCCCGTTGCCGTCTTTATGTTCAAGTCCAGTAAGTTTTTGAAAAACCAATTGGTGCGAGCCTGGCACCTGGGGATCGAACTCGGGTCTCTTGACTCTAAATTCCGATCACCCAACCACTCGGCTATCGTGTTAGGTTTTAGTAATTAGTAAATTACAACGAGGTGCGCCGATCATCCGATCATCATCATATATATATATATATATATATATATATATATATATATATATATATATATATATATATATATATATATATATATATATATATATATATATATATATATATATAATCATACATGTATTTTTAAGTAAAATTTTACATATTCCATTTCTCTAATGTCGCTTTAGAATGCTGACGGAATATTTAAAATTTTTCAAGTACTTTAGCAGTCCCCTTTAAACAAAGAAAGAAGAACTTACGCGCTGCTTTCTACTCTATTTACTATAGCATGATGGGCCGCGATTTACAAGATTCTACTTCGTGCATTCTACAATATGATTGCATTTTGTCGTCGACACTTTAGAACGAATGAGGAACTATTTGAGTCAGCCATCTTATTTTTGCCGTGAGGACATTTTAAATTTAGCAGGGATATCCTAAGACATTTTAAAGATTTCTTGTTCTTATTTTCCTCTAAGAAAAACTTTACCTACATTTTAGTTTAAGCTTATTTTAGTTTAAGGTTTTTTGAAGCTTTTCTAGCTCTTTAGGCGCTTTTAGTTATAGTTTCTAGAATCTTGTATTCGATATTAACAATAAAATTATTTATTTTATTGACGACCTCCGTGGACGAGTGGCGTAAACACTGGTTTTCAAGGTGCCGCCATTGGAGGTTCCGGGTTCGATTCCCGGACGGGTCAATGTAGAATAACCACTTTTCCTACATTTTCTCGGATCTGGGTGTTTGTGGTGCCTTCGTTGTTTCCGATTCCCATATCTCAAGTGCCTTAGCATTTTAAATTGGGATCGGAGCAATGTATGTGATGTTGTCCCTATCTATACAGGTATTTATTATTATGTATTATGAATTTATTTGAATAAAAACATGAAATATTATAAAACCATGAAATATTGATTATCAAATTAAATGAACGAGCAACTGTTGTGCGCTATTGTTATTGTAAAGAATTGCTTACTAAACGTGAAACGAAGAAAGTGGAACAGCTTTACTGCAAATTGCATAAATACAACTTATGTTGAAATAACATAATGATCGATTTGAGGCGTGAAAAAATTTAAACAAAACAACGATAGCCGTTATCGTTTATTTTATAGCGAACCGTAATAAAATCGATTATCGTATCGAATCGCTCGGCGAGGGGATGACAGCCGCTCGGGGTCGTTTTAATGAGGGAATGCCATGTCATTCATATTTTTATTGGAAAACATCAAATCCATTAGAAAACGACTTTATTTCTCTAACTAATTACTTTTATACGCACATATGTCTAGGTCTAATTTCGTAATTTGTTATTCATGTCTCCGTCATTGTGGATCCACAGTTTTCTGTGATGACACATCATGCTTCTATAATAAATAAATAAATATCTTCATGCAATTCTCAATACAGGGGTAGCCAGAGGGCTAGTCTAGACAATTAAGTCCCTTTGACCCATCTTCTACCGAAGATAGTTTCGGGACAACGTGACAGGCGGTGAGTCTGTCGCCGTTTTATGTCCAAGCCAACGATATAATTCGTACATAAGTTTTTGTAACCCATTAACACGAGCCTGCCACCTGGGGAGCGAACTCGGGTCTCTTGACTCGAAATTCCGACCACCCAACCACTCGGCTATCGTGTTAGGTTTTAGTAATTAGTAAATTACAACGAGGTGCGCCGATCATCCGATCATCATCATATATATATATATATATATATATATATATATATATATATATATATATATATATATATATATATATATATATATATATATATATAATCATACATGAGTTTTTAAGTAAAATTTTACATATTCCATTTCTAATGTCGCTTTAGAACGCTGACGGAATATTTAAAATTTTTCAAGTACTTTAGCAGTCCCCTTTAAACAAAGAAAGAAGAACTTACGCGCTGCTTTCTACTCTATTTACTATAGCATGATGGGCCGCGATTTACAAGATTCTACTTCGTGCATTCTACAATATGATTGCATTTTGTCGTCGACACTTTAGAACGAATGAGGAACTATTTGAGTCAGCCATCTTATTTTTGCCGTGAGGACATTTTAAATTTAGCAGGGATATCCTAAGACATTTTAAAGATTTCTTGTTCTTATTTTCCTCTAAGAAAACTTTACCTACATTTTAGTTTAAGCTTATTTTAGTTTAAGGTTTTTTGAAGCTTTTCTAGCTCTTTAGGCGCTTTTAGTTATAGTTTCTAGAATCTTGTATTCGATATTAACAATAAAATTATTTATTTTATTGACGACCTCCGTGGACGAGTGGCGTAAACACTGGTTTTCAAGGTGCCGCCATTGGAGGTTCCGGGTTCGATTCCCGGACGGGTCAATGTAGAATAACCACTTTTCCTACATTTTCTCGGATCTGGGTGTTTGTGGTGCCTTCGTTGTTTCCGATTCCCATATCTCAAGTGCCTTAGCATTTTAAATTGGGATCGGAGCAATGTATGTGATGTTGTCCCTATCTATACAGGTATTTATTATTATGTATTATGAATTTATTTGAATAAAAACATGAAATATTATAAAACCATGAAATATTGATTATCAAATTAAATGAACGAGCAACTGTTGTGCGCTATTGTTATTGTAAAGAATTGCTTACTAAACGTGAAACGAAGAAAGTGGAACAGCTTTACTGCATATTGCATAAATGCAACTTATGTTGAAATAACATAATGATCGATTTGAGGCGTGAAAAAATTTAAACAAAACAACGATAGCCGTTATCGTTTATTTTATAGCGAACCGTAATAAAATCGATTATCGTATCGAATCGCTCGGCGAGGGGATGACAGCCGCTCGGGGTCGTTTTAATGAGGGAATGCCGTGTCATTCATATTTTTATTGGAAAACATCAAATCCATTAGAAAACGACTTTATTTCTCTAACTAATTACTTTTATACGCACATATGTCTAGGTCTAATTTCGTAATTTGTTATTCATGTCTCCGCCATTGTGGATCTACAGTTTTCTGTGATGACACATCATGCTTCTATAATAAATAAATAAATATCTTCATGGAATTCTCAATACAGGGGTAGCCAGAGGGCTAGTCTAGACAATTAAGTCCCTTTGACCCATCTTCTACCGAAGATAGTTTCGGGACAACGTGACAGGCGGTGAGTCTGTCGCCGTTTTTATGTCCAAGCCAACGATATAATTCGTACATAAGTTTTTGTAACCCATTAACACGAGCCTGCCACCTGGGGAGCGAACTCGGGTCTCTTGACTCGAAATTCCGACCACCCAACCACTCGGCTATCGTGATTTTTGATGCTTTTATACAATACATATTGAACCAGATGATTCTCGTCAGGCATTAACGATAGATAAATCACATAAACCCAGGATGACAACTTTACAGTTGACTGTAAATATATGCAAAGAGCGGTTTAGAAGCGTAGTCGAATAAGTCATTCGTTTAAGCCTAACTCAGGACGCATTAAAGGACACTTTAGGAATTTCAAACACAAATGTTATTAGTTGCTGTTGCTAGCAAATAACGTGTAACCGAACGTATCAAAACGTTGCATTAAATCTCGAAGAGAAATAACGTAATATTAATAACAGAATATTTATTTACAACTAGCTGCCCCCACGGCTTTGCACGTAGTTTAACACTTAAAGCGGAACCTTTATTATGTTTCTAAAATAAAAGTCTATGTTACTTTTTATAACATTGGCTATCTGTCAGTGAAAGTCCTGTTAAAAATGGTCCAGCCGTTTCAGAGATACAGCCGTTATAGAGATAGCCGGAACAAACTGATACACAGACAGATAGACAAAAATTTGTAAAAAAATGTTATTTTGGTGTATGTACCGTATATATTCATATACATGTAGTAAAAAACGGTTATTTCAATATTACAAACAGATACTCCGATTTTGTTTATATTTACGGCAACAGTCTACTAGTAAACTTTAAAAAGACATGAGAGACAGACAATTGAGATCCTCCCCCTTTTCTTTAGGTGCTTTAAAAAACTACAATTAATATATTTGATCCGCGAATCCATAACCAAAAAATCGAAGTCCAAAGGAGAAGCAAATGTAAGCAACATATGGGTTATTATTATGTCACGAACTGTTTGTATGGCGACTAGATATTTTCAGACACAATACAAATTTGTCACTGAACAATGTTATTTGCATGTCGCGTGATTGTGATAAACATATGTTTTAATTCTGGATAGTTGCCAATAAATATTATTTAAACACTAAGACAATTTGCAGTCTTGGATGAAGGTTAAATTGATGATTTACCGTTATTAATCTTTGACCTACTTTATTCGATTTCATGTTAGTGAAAAATAAATTTAATTAAATAAATAATAATCACAATGATAATGTGGTCGGAATTTCTAGTCGAGAGACCCGAGTTCGATCCCTCGATGGCAGGCTCGTACTAATGGGTGTTTTTCAAAAACTTATTTACGAATTATATCGTGGTTTGTACATTGAGACGGCTCACCACCTGTCACGTCCCGAAAATATCTTCGGTGGAAGGTGGGTCGAAACGGCTTAATTGTCCAGACCTCTGTCTAACCCTGTATTGGGAATGGCGTGAAGATATTTATTATTTATTTATTAAATAAATAAATACACAAAACAGTTGACTGAACAGGCGATGCGAAACTTCCAGCGGCTTAATTCGTTCCCGCTGCGTACTAAATCTCAAATTTAAGTGACGTTGGATTACAGCCAAATGTGACTTTGTTTCCAACTAGCCGGGCGCTCATAACGCCGCAAGAGAAACTCGCGTTTTCTTTTATCTCTTCAGCCTAACGTAATTGGATGTTTCGGTTCTCTACGAGCTGATTAATTTATTAGGGCGAGATGGACATCACGGTCGCGGGAGCACGTGTAGCGGGCTCGTGAATTCGAGATTAGCACGATATCCAGTGACCTCCTGGGGTCGTGACTCGCGAGGCGGAGTGAACCGGGCGAGCTCGGTCGCACTCCACGTCACCTAACTACCCACATGTCGTAACTAACTAGCAAGCGCTAATAAACACCCACAAAGCTACGCACGTACACAGACCGGAGTTCGTGCGAACACAAATTGCTTTTGTTCGTATCAGGCATGCCGCGATAAAACTGGAATTCGGTTCTGTTATTTTCCTCTCGGTTTTCGTTTGGCATGCTGGAACGAATTGTCGTTTTTAACTTGAATTCTGAATTTATATTTATCGTCTGTAACATCTAATCAAAATTGTCAAGCTTTACCATTCAGAACATATTCTTTTATATAGTATCAAGGTGAAAGTGTGCAAATCAGATATTTAGTGACGTAGCAAAGAAAGTGCATGGTCGTCACTGATACACTAAGATGAAAAGTCGCAATGCCCCTGACACTGCTCCTTAAAACTATTTCTATAGCTATTCTCTTAAACCAAAACACAGCAGTTGATACACTCCTATTTAGCAGCAACTTCTAGACAGAGGAATCTAGGTCCATTTTAACATATATGTTGTAACAACTATAATCATAATAATAAATAAATAGTATTTGGATACCATTACGTTTATTTAATAATCGTGATACTTACTTATCTGTTACGAGCTGCTGTAAACATAAAAAGCGAGATAAAACAGAATAATGCGAGCCCTTTGTAAAGCTGCGTATCTAATCTTATTGAAATAGAAAAAGCATCAAGGTTGAGAGATATATCAAACACACGAGAAGTATTTTCTTATTTTATTTTATCTCTGCGAGAGAGATAAACATATTTTATGAGCGTTATCTGCGCGCCGCCATCGCATCTATTAGGTCGGTACGAGGCGAGCATAAAACTAAAGAGAACGATTTGGCTTAATAATGTCGTTCTCGGCGGAGTCAGTGCGCGTGGGTGCACCTGATATTCATTGTATTGACTGGCTTATCGCATGATCGCGCTTTTGGGTACAACCAGGTACAGCGTAAGTGTTAGGGACTTTTTTTTAATTAAATGGCTATACAAACTGCAATCCTACTGGAGGCTTAGAAAGGCTTATCTACTAAATATAGACAATAGCTTTGAAAAGAATTAATGTGATCAAGAATAGACAGCTCATTTAAATCCACCTTTAAACGTTTACTCTGGAAATATGACTAAACGAAGCAGAAGTAATTTCTTGTAATGAATATTGTTTTGTTCTGTCCTAAACATTAATAATAAATCTTCAGAAACTGTTATTATTTTCTTAAGTATCTACTATATATCATACATAAATATATGTATAAACTATTATTATATGCCTGTATGTATTCATGTAAAAGGCTTTTTGTGATTGTATATGTTCTATATTTATTATTATTTTTATATTTATTATTATTATTATTCGTAATTTTGCTTTGTTTTTCATTTTAAATTTGTTTTTAAATTGCAATGATTTGCACCCATCACTAGGATTCTCTGCGCAAACCAAAGGTGGACTGGTAGAGAATGCCTTTAGGCATTATATACATAATTTTTTAATGTGCAAATAAAGTTTAAATAAATAAATTTAGGTTTCAAATATGCCAGCATTTTCAATAACGTAATTTGAAAATCTGATTTAAATGGATGTATAAATTAATTTAATAAAAAAAAAGTTCAACATAACTTATAAGTTTTACGACCAATAAAAAAATGTAGATGTATAAATTAAAGAAATTAAACGAAATAAAAAAAAACTTGAAAACCAATAACAAAATGTTCTAAAAGAAAATCTTTCAAATCTTTCTTACATGTCAAAAAACATAAAAACTTAAAATTCCTATCATTCCACACGTCAAACAGTACACTAATAAAACTATCACACACTAACGTAATAAACTAGATAATACTACGTCTTGGTAACCGGATGCTGATAAAATGGATGTTACACATACATGAAGTTTCAAATCCGATCATGTTTTTTAAAATCGACTACAAAATACTACTTTCTTACTTAACGGCCTATAAAAGCCTACTGAAGGACATAAGCCTCTCCCTTGGGGAGGATTTGCCATAATCGCCGTTCCCTTTAAGCGGATTGGCGATCGCGAACTATAAATCTCACACCGCAGGCTCTGCTGCCTGTCTACGGTTTGTTTAATTTTGTCTTCTGTCAGTACTCATTGCATTTCATAGACATTTGGCACACGGAGTTGAAATCATATGAATTTGCTCAATCTGAACTGTTCCGATGAATTTGGAAGCATGTTGAAATGTACCAACTTTATGTATTTAATAATTTTATTCGTGTACATAATAATATTATTTAATTTAAGCTTTATAGATACCTAATTAAAATTAGTAGAGGACTTTAGTCCTCTACTAATTTCACTAAACTTCATCGAATTTTAACTAACACCAGCGAAAAAATTTCATACTTGCAGTTTATCGTTCCATTCTCCGAAAACTGGCGGTGGCTCGAATCGTTTTATAACTACAAACTTGTTTAAGCTTTAACGTTTCTGTTTCTGTTATATTTACTGAAATTGATATCGTAAAACTTAATTGAATGCGGGAAACTTGAATAACAAAAAAAAAAAGTTTAAAGCGCTCAGTATGCTGACTTTAAAATGTTTGTGTGCAGTTCTGTTTTTGCATTCAGTTCAAAATAATAGAGATGGACATAAAACGTGTACTATGAATTCATTTTATAATGTCACACGATGGCCAAATGGTTCCACGAGACAGGCTCGTACGGGTTTTTCAAAAACATATGTACGAATTATATCGTTGGCTTGGACATAAAGACGGCGACGAGCTCACCACCTGTCACTTTACCCCGAAAATATCTTCGGTGGAAGGTGGGTCAAAGGGAGTAAGACCTCTGTCTATCTCCTGTATTGGGAATTGGATAAAGATTTTTTTTAATTATTATTTTATAGAATATTATTCCGAAACATTTTTTTAAATATTAAAACCATAGCAGAGTAGATAATTACTAAGAAACATGAAAGAACAGAATATGAACAATAACACAGTGTTTTAAGTTTCGTATTAGTTATATGGAGCTCCGGGATGTGAATTCTAATCCGGATTTTCGAACTTAATCCTCGTATGGCAGGAATCAGCAAGTATTTCGGAACTTAACTCCGACTTGTATTGTTAGCTTGAACACTAAGACGACGGTTTACTATCCATCATGTGGTACTTTACAAGCTGTGGGGAAACACGGGTTGAAAGGACCTATTGACCACCCCACTATTGGATTTAGTTACTACGTTTTTACACTACACTATCCATTTCCAAACTAGGATTGTCTGTATTTAGTAAGTTAAAACACATAACCGTCTTTAGTAGTAGTTAAAAAGTCACATCAGCAACAATGTTTGTAGTTCACATATTCTAAATTTATAAAAAAAAAACTGTATACTCGCTAGCAAATTGTCGTTTCATGAATTCTCGCGCTCAAAGAGTTTAGAAAGCCTTTAAGCCTTTAAACAGAATGTTTAACCTCCATCTTGGAAAGCGTATTGTGCTGTCAATATTTGTCATAAGTTGGTATAATAACCTGAAGGCATTACATACGGTATTTTAGTGTCCGGTAATAACCAGTTTCATGAAAAGACGACGTATTATCTTACGCCTCGTACATCGGCCGCCCGAACTAGCCAATTTGTGCCGTAACAACTACGAAAGAGTCACTCGCATAAATAAAATAAGATTAAGACAAAGTTTAATAGAATTCGTGATCATTCAAGTTCCGACAGACGGAATCCATTCGGGCCCTCGTGGAGGGACTTCGCCAAAGCTCCAACGCGCGCTCATATTTCATTCCGCTCTAAATGGATTCCGCCTCAACGGAAAAAAAATATAAATATTATATCGAAAGGAAGATCAAACGCGTTCGGGGCAAGCGGTTCGTTGTACCGAAGCCTCAGTAAGGACCTTTATGGAGTCCCCATGTCGATGGCGTATCGTATTGACTCTCGATACGGGGGTATGAACGTATACTCGTATATTGGGAGATCTTTACATAAATACCGATTTCAGTTGTTCCTTTACATAATAAGATTCCATGAAAATATTAAAATATGACTTGTAAATATTTGAGCTATTGTACAGTAATAGTCACGTTACTATGAAACATGTAAATGTTATGTTTATAACCATACTTATTAATTATATATTATTAATAAGAAAATTTGTAGAAATCTGGTCCTTAACTCATGTAAGGTTAATTGAGTTTACGTTACATAACTGCAGCAATTATAGAAAATTGTAATTGAATATTTGGAAATCATTCGTGTAATTTGAAAGAGAAAAACTTAATATGACGTTATAATAATAAAGTATTAAGCATTAAAAAGCTTTCCAACTAGCGTATCAATATGAGAAATGTAAAACGATTTGTACATTTCGAGATAGAAATTTATAAATCTTCGTTTTGTGAGTAATAAATGTGTTGAAGATTGGTTCGAGGGGAGCGACGTCGAAGGGCCTCGCGTATTGTTCAAATTGTTCCAAGCCGTTCATAATTCCTCGCACGCCTCACTTGCTCGCTCACAGTTATTTTCACGCGCCGAAATTTAATTTTAAATGTTGTATTCGTGATTATGTCTTTAATTTAATGATTGTTAACAATTAATAATTTATTGGTTATTATTTTTATTTTAAAAAAGTTCAAACATCAACTGACACGCGTGAACGAGGATGTGTTAAATTTTTTATTAATAATAATAATGAATCCAGAAAAATATCACGATAGCCGAGTGGTTGGGTCATCGGAAATAGAGTCAAAAGACCCGAGTTCGATCTCCAGATCGTATGATGGTAGACTGTACCAATTTTGTACCAATCCAAAACTTATGTGCGATTTATATCGTTGGCTTGGACAAAAAGACGTCGCCTGGCTCACCACCTTTCACGTGGTCTCATAAGTTGTATTCGTCTGAAGGTGGATCGAAGGACTTAATTATCTAGACGTCTGTCTACCCTGTATTGGGAATGGCGTGAAGATGAATATTTTTTATTGAGGTTCAAAACTGCCGTCGTTTCGATTTCTATACCGCATGGGGTGTCAAAAGCGCTTCGTCGTTCGAATTCTTCGACGTTCTAGACTGACAGTGAATAGATATCTTATTTTATCGATATTTCCTAATTCATTAAAAGTAATATGGAACTTCACTTATAACAATCATAAATTTTGTCATAGGTACTTATAAAATGTTGGTTAAATTTAGATAACACTTTTTATATTTTTCTAATTCAAGTCTAGAACAAATGCATACACTTTTTTATAAAAGAAATTTTACCACAATTTCTCAGGTTAAGTTGTTGTAATTATTTTTTTTCATTCATAACGATACAGACAAAGGACTCATTACCGTGGTGCTTTTCCTCTTTGTTACATTATTCAGACCAAGATGAAGTAAAGAAAATATTTTTATACTTTGTATAATTATTCCAATGTTATTACGGAGGATCGTATTTTATATAATTAAATAAATGCAAATATCTTAAAGGAATCAGTGATAATGCAAAATGGACAGTTCACAATCAATCAATCCGGTCCCGGGTGAGTGTGCGGATCGAGTAATGTCGCTTTGCAGTTGTGGTTATCCTGTACAAATTGCTGTCGTCCCATTGATTAACAACGTATCACTGGCAACTTAAAGCACGAATACGATTTAAAAAGAAACGTTGTATTTTTTTTTGCAAGAGAGAGACAGCTACATTGTCAATTACGTACTACGATTTTTTAAAAAAAGATAGACAGCTACATTGTCAATTACGTGAAACCGAACGACGTATATTTTAATACGTCGTACGTACGAAAAATATAATATGCAGTGGATTAAATAGGGAAATGTTATTGACGTGTCCTATGAGTGGTGGTGAGCCCGTCGCTGTCTTTATGCCGAAGCCAATGACATAATTCGTGCATAAGTTTTTGACATACCCATTGGTACAAGCCTGCCACCTGGGGATCGAACTCGGGTTTCTTGACTCGAAATTCCGACCACCCACCCACTCGGCTATCGTGATAATGTAAATACTCATAATTTAATGATTTATGGAACATTCTCAACTTAAATTTCCCATTAAGCCGATTTGTCCAATTTTATCTTTTTTTTAAATGAATTTTATCTGAGTAAAGAAGAAATATTTTTGCATAGCGATACTAAATAATAAACTTCTCTACCCAATTAGTTTCTTGAGAAATAAAACGACGATCCAGAATATTTTTATACCATCCCTGGTTTCTAAATTTGTGGAACAATTTTGTAAGACGCCTTAATACGTATAGAATACACGGTACCTGAATTCTTGTAAGCCAGTCTTATTTGTTAATTTCATACTTATAATATTATAAATATGAAATTTATAAATAAAATGCGGTATATACGGCGACGGGCTCACCACCTGTCACGTTGTCCCAAAAATATCTTTGTTGGAAGGTGGGTCAAAACTACTTAATTGTCCTTACTTCTGTCTGCCTCTGTATTGGGAATGGCGTGATTATATTTATTTATTTTTAAAAAATACAAAGTATATCATGCGTGTGCAACACGTAATAATTCGTTACTGTTAATAATGACACGTGACCGCTATAAAGTAAAAACTATAAATGTTTTATTTACTACGAATGTAATTACATTTAAATGTCTAAATTTAACCGAGCACTTGTCACGGAGATATATATTTAAAAAGTGAATCATATTTGGAAAGATTATCACTATTGTCTGTTTAAAATATTTTAAGTCGATGTTGATTATAGTTTCCGGTATCTCTTACGCCCCATTGTGGGCATTGTGTTCGTTAAGTCTATGAAAGCGGTGTCTCATCCGGCGGCTATAAGGTCGCTTCTTGGAAAACCAGATGACTGCCACCCTCCGCTCCCCGACTCACTGTCTCGCCAAGCTTAGATTACAATGTCAATAGACGTTTTGGCTATTCAATTGCTTGTCTACTTTGGAATCATGTATGTATAAGTACTCTTTTTGGTCTTGTGTGAGTGTTCTTTTTATTTAAATTTTTTTGACATTTAGTCTCGTTTCAAACGTGTGAATTTATCGAAAATCTGTTTTCAATTATTAAAAGCAATGTTTTATTTTAAATTATGACTTTTCTTGTTTATTATTTATTTTACAGATAACGAAACGCCGGTCGCGTTATGATTCTTGACAATAAAAAAGAAAACAAATATCTTCTCTCTGCGCGCCTACACGACACAGGAACAACGACATGAAATGAAAATAATAAGTTCCTTTCAAATATAAGATATTTGAAAGGAATTTTTTATTTTCACAGTTAAATCACTTTTAATTTCAATTACATGAATTACAATCACGTAAATGCGTTATGTTATGTTTTCCGAAAGTTTAATTAGGTTTAAGTTTTATAAACCCTCACTCCATTTATAATACGCACCGAAATACGCACCAAAAATATCAAGTTTCTGTTAAGTTTGCGTTTTGAAACATAAATCATTGATAATTATCATTTAATTATATTACAATACAGAATAATATAAAATGCAAACACATTAACAAAATTATACAAATGACGATTTAATATCTATAAAATTAAGAATGTCTATAAAAATAACATCATACAAAGTAAGATAGTCTACAAGAGCTGAAGAATAACTGTGTTTTTACATCTTTACATAGCTCTAAAGATGTGGATTAGACCACTCACAACTAGACTTAATCCCCCACTTTGCTAGACGAGCGGAGCTCTCATAATCAAGACGCATATAACAAATAAAGGTTTTTAGTTTGTTAACATCTACAAATTCTATTGAAATTAAAAGCAATTAGTATAAACGCCATGAGAAAATGGTTTATAAAAGAATTGTCTAGGTATTGTAATTGGAATTAGTACTAACGTCAAAGTATTCAAAAAATGTTCGAGCCATTCCCAATACAGGAGAAGACAGAGGTCTAGTCTCGACAATTAAGATATTTTGGAACAACGTGACAGGTGGTGAGCCCGTCGCCGTCGTTATGACCAAGCCAACGATATTAATAAATAGGTTTTGAAAAAATGTACGACTTTATATATTCGATGCAAATACGAAATAAAGATTTCTGATGGATTCGTTGAGTCAAATTATTGCAAGTAGTGTACTTAAAGTAGTAGAGTCGAAATAATAACATCAACAATGTTACTTTATTGTATTTTTAATCAAATAACGACAATAAATTTATTTATTGCTTGTAGAGAACGTTCTTTGTAAATGTACCTTGTGTTTTGTTTCTATATTTTTAACAGACAATTTCAATACGAAAATTCATAACCACTTGTTGATTTAGGAATAATTGGAATTCTAATTTTTGAGCCATATTAGAGCTATCGATTTCAGCATTGGCATGGGTCTTTATTTTCAAATAAAATTCTAATTATATATGCATCCAAGAAATTTTAACTTGTCTAAATATACATTTTCTGTAAATAATATAAACATGTATGTTATGGTAAAGTATAATAAGCAGGTTATTCTATAATAAATATAAAAAAACAAACTGTCTAACTCTGAACACTTATTTTCGAAATTTTAGTAAAACTTTTTGTAATTGCTTTATTTAGTAGCAAAAAAAACACAAGTTAATATGCTCTTTTAACGGTATTGTGAGTTTTTACATTGCCGTTTCAAACAAAATGAAATTATTCACAAAAGTTAGATACGGTAAATGGTCATAACACACGCACTACAACTCCATTAATTATGAATGAGGCCAAATTGTTTTCAGTGGAGATATAAAAAATATATCTTCGTCGTTATGGAATAAAGTTTAAAATAAAATATTTCGCTTCAGGATCTTATTAATAATGCAAAGGAGGTTTCGCTAGAAATGCTTCATTCGTATTTTTAGCTTTTTCTACATTTCCATTTATACATATCAATTACTGCCTAATTTTGCTACATAAAACCTATTGAAGGCAAATATAATAGGAGGTAAGTGTTAACGTAAAAAGTATATTCGTGTTTCTCAGAAAGGTCTCTTGAGCTAATGGATTTAATAGGCAAACAATAGTAGAATAAGTTCTTAATATAAAGTCAATATTTTGTTAGAATTCTACTATTGTTACCTGGTTTGTGAAAGTGTGTTTGAAGTTAGTAGTCACGATAGCCGTGTTGTTGGGTGATTGGATTTCATGTCAAGAGACCCGAGTTCGATCCCCAAGGCTCATACCAATGGTTTTTTTTAAAGTTATATACGATTTATATCGTTGGCACGGACATAAAGACGGCGACGGGCTCACCACCTGTCACGTTCTCCCAAAAATGTGTTCGGTGGAAAGAGAGTCGAAAGGACTTAATTGTCTAGACATCTGTCTAACACCAGTATTGGGAATGGCGTGAAGATATTTCGTTATCGCTTGTGAATAATATCAGTGGTTGTTTTATGAAAGAAAGCTGAACTTTTAAAACTAAAGTAAAACTGGCATGAATTGTAACGATTGCCACTATGATCGGATGATATAGAGAATCTGAGTGTCAGGCCAGAAACCAGAGGATTAGTCGATGGAATGTCGGGAATTTCGCATTACCCTTTATTTTCCTGATTACCAAATTGATGTCTGGAGTTCACTAACCAGCGAAGGCTCGTAATAAGCGGCCTAGTATATCGTTATGGACCCTAACATTTTCATTTTATGCTTCAATTATTTAAATTTTGCGCTGAGACATAAGAAATTTGATTGTTAAGGCGAGAGAACTCTTTGCACCCTAAATAAAATGCTAATTCTGTTCAATTAATTTATTCGTCCCAACCGAAAGCAGTTACCAACCGCCCATAAAAAGCCATGCATGTAATTATCCGTTTGTTTAAAGAATGTATTACACAAATAAACTTTACCGAGTCGAACGCTTGAACATAATGTTTTTTATTATCTCACATGTTTTCTTGGACTTGCACACTTGGAGCAAAAAATAGTTTTATGAGTGCACGCTTGCTGCATGCTATCATACAAAGCCCTTGTGTTAATGTATTCCATTACAAGGTGTTACCTTTCAATTTCAATAACTAATATTAAATATTAACGCTCTTCTCTCTTAAATATTAATTAATATCAAATATTAATTCTCTATCCCATATTGTTATGCTGGTTAGTTTAGATATTTCTTTGCTGTGTACTGTAGATTATCTATCTCTTTCCATCCCGCGTGTTCGGCTCATAGGAAACATCCCGTTCTGCATATACTCACACTACATACGGGAATGATTTGCTTAGAGACTAAAATATGCATAAACAGAGTTAATTAAAACAGATTACCACGATTTGATAGTTAAATCGTAGCTAGCAAGACATAGATGAATAAGTTATTCAAGCGAAAGCATTTATGGCATGTACACAGTGTACATGAGTGTGTATGAAAGAAATATGTTGTGTATTTGAGTGTAATTTTACACTTTACTCTTCCACTTAGTAAAGCGTGAAATGAATTTTCGCGCGGGGAGCTTCGCCACGCATCGCGGTTCGGATTTTGTATTCCGTTTCTGCCCGCCGGGTCGCTTCGCCTTCGCCCGACTCCAGTATTCGTGCGGCGTGCATTAGTGACGCGCGTTCGCTTGTAAACTTACACGACGGTTACAATACGCTTGTACCTTGTACGCTGCCTGTGTGGCCATATTACTTGTGGTACTGTGCCCAGTTTGTGCTGATATTCCCTTTCGTTTCTTCGTAGGTGCGTCTGGTGCAAGGATCCTGACCGGGATGCAAGTGTTGTAGTGATGGTGCATTGATCGTGCAAGTACACCACTACAGTGTTAGTGTTAACAATACAGTGCTCCATAAGTGTTGTATGGATTGTGTCTTTTTGGGATTGCCGTCGCCAATCATCGTGAGATCAAGTTGGGAACGGTGAGGATATTTATTTATCTGATCTATTTGTCTTACGATAACAAACGTAGATTGTGCTCTTATAGTGTGTATTCAGCTTCATTAGTTTTCGCTTTTCTGTTGTATTTATATAAGAACTAGTACGGCCGGTAGCGTAGTGGTCGCAACGCTTGTATGCGAGTGGCTCAGGATCGATCCACTACAAAAAAAAATTAAAAAAGATTTTTAAAACATGAATTTACCACGAGCTTCTTGAAGGAAAACATCTCTTCGAGAAATAAAAAAAAAATATGATTCCGAGAACGTGTGAAGTGCGCTAATACGGACAGGATCATCGTGGCGGACGTTCCCATGCTCTAATCTCTTTAAAACTTTTAAGAGAACGTCTTTGTCCAACTGTGAGCACTTAGAATTTTTGTTTCACTTTTAAAAACTAGTTATGTGTATCTTTTTTGTAAAATTGCTAATCATGGAAACTAATGAATTGGCTTGAATCTAATATTGAGACATTCCAAGTTTGACTAGATAGATGAAGAAAAAACAATGTTAATCTCTGTCTTAGACATATAAAATACAATTTTTTTAATAAAAAAATTGTATTTTATGTGTCTAAGCATTATAAAAATATAAATTAATGTTATGCACAATATTTATTTTATTGAATTCAAACCTTTTGCAACTAATAAAGAAATCTTCCTTTGTTTAACTAAACTAGGTTACTTGAACAAACAGAATAAAAATTATATTTATATTGACAATACTTATATACTTACTACACATGATACCCTACTCCTTGTGCACCATATACACTGTCCGCACTATTCGTGAGTGGTTATTTTATTACGGTACATCTTTATGTAGAGCCAAGAAAAAAACACGAAAGTTGAGAACGGTGGTGATAAAATTGTCTTCGAAATAAACTTATGAAATAAAAAAAAACTTGCATAGCTGATATTCGGAAATAGCTGAAGCAAAAAGTTGAAAAAAATTGCCCACTCTAATGTATGCATAGATTCGTTTATACGTATCATTGTAGGTAAAATACAGAATTAAATTATTCATTCATATAATTTAAATTCTGATCTTGTTAAACGATTCCTTTTAAGGTATTACATAAACGTATGCATGAATAGCAATTTTATTCGTCGAACGTGAGATAAACTGTATTATTATAAAAGCTATAAGAATTTATTAAGTTAACCCCCTCAGTTGCCTATAACGGACCCACGGAATGGATAATATTCTTGTCTTATAAAATATATCATTTCTCGCCACTTTATCCTAACTAGACCTCAGTGAAAGGCGATTCGAAAAATCTTAACTGTCTAGACACCTGTCTACCCCAGTTCTGGGAAAATACGTGAAAATACTTCTTCAATACTCAATTATACATTAGCATTAACTACCATTTTAATTGTACACGGAGTACAGCAATGTGTAAGACGCATACATAACACAATCTCATTTCGTTCGTCTAGTTCGGCGATATTATGGCGAATACTTAATGGGATAGTAACTGTACACCTACTTCCCCTCTGTTCCTTCTCCCTTCGCCTTCTCCAATACCAATCCCTTATCCTCCCTTCTATTCTTGTCCTTTAAAAACCGCAACCAACCGCTGCGCCTTTTTTTAGTGGATATTAAGAAGGTTGTTATCATACGAGTACATTACAAGATTAGTAGCTTGCATGGTGGTTTCTTCTAATAATTCTAGAAACAGGCAATGAATGGACATTACATTTCCAAATCAGCCCTAACAGCATTTTAGTTATTTTATTGGATTTGCTTATACCTCTCCAGATCGCTAGACTGCGATTATGGAACCTATTTGTAACAAATATTTATTTCTGTCGTAGTAAAGTATCTTTGTATAATTAGTTCAATTTAGGTACTTCTGTTAGTGTTGCAGTCGTTGTAATAAATTTTTTATCTCTAATTTTTACACAGTTGTTATCCTTCACCACAGACTATTTGCTAATAGAAACGATTTAACCTTAGTTGGGGCTATTATTTTATCTATTTTGCTAAGCTTGCAAGTGAATTCGCCATTATGTAAATGTTTCTCGGTTGTGTGCTCTTAAAAGTCCGGGTAAATTGCTGTCGTTTGATTATACCGTTTCCAATTATATTTGATGCGAGGGAGGTTCAATTAGTTAATTTATTTTGATAATTTCATTTCATTCTATCCACTATGTTAAGACTTCAAACCTTCCAAAAATATTTATTGTTTATCTGAGCTCTAAATCCTTCAGTCATATCATTCAGTAATAGAAATGGATATGGCTCATAAAAAAATTAATAAACGTCACTGTCTCTAAAGCCATTACTAATGGCTTAACATGCGTCTGAGCTTTTTTCTGGTTATTTAAAACTGATGCTTTTAAGAAATTGTTAAGAGTTAGGAAACACGCAATAAAAACAATTTGTTCCACAAGAAAAAACATTGTAAGAAAACTTAAAAAGAAAAAAGTATATAAAAACACATCTATTTTTCTTCGTCGTTAAAATGTCAGTCAGTGATTTTTGTTACAGAATTGGCAGCTGTATTTAATTCTTAAACAAGAATTCGTGTTTTTCTTTTGTGTATATTTATGACATCAATACTACTAGCAACATGATAAAGCAAATCTCAGTGACAATTTATTGTAAGAAGCGGTTTATTTGCAGAATAATTTAATATATGGGCGCTATTGCGCGTTATTACGCGGAAGCTGTAGAAAGCACTACAGCTATTCACTACTCGATTACCTACTCACAAATAATTACTTACATATATACAAATAATTACTTATATATATATATATATATATATATATATATATATATATATATATATATATATATATATATATATATATATATATATATATATATATATATATATATATATATATATATATATATATATATATATATATATATATATATATATATATATGTTGTGTAGGTTTATTATCAAATTGAAATATTGGATGAAGCGGAAAAATAATAAATTTCATTAAAATTTTCAACATAACTTACTACTAAAGTTACTTTATTATTATCTGAATACAATAGAGTCGTAAACTATTATTTACCCGCTTGCGATAACCCAAGCACCTTTCAGAGAAATAAATCTCAGGTAGCTAGAGAAGGACGACAAGATATATTTCCGTATGTAAAAACCAAAGGCGAGAATGCGACCGAAATTGTTTTAACATGACTCAATAACAATGTAGCAAAATGTATCTAAAACCGATTAGAAGGCGCATATAATGAATAATAATCTCTTTATTTAAATTCATTATGTATTTTTTGTGTCTAATGTACTATATAATAGTAGGGTTTTATGCAAATCTTTTTTTTTTAACTATTGAAGCTAATCTAAGCCTTGACACAAAAATTTCCAGTAACACTTCTACATTTAATTGATCGTACGTTTTCCTGTTTTAATGTATTATTAATTTGCATTTAATTTGTTATTTAATGAAATTTAGGTTTTGTAACATGCCGTGTTACAAAACCTAAATTTCATTAAATAACAAATTAAATGCGAATTATGTGTGTGACAAAACCTATGTTGAAACTTTGAAAAATTTTATTATAAAACTGATTTCCAAGTAACAATATAGAATTATTTTTATTACGTAGAGGTGGATTACAAACCTATGCCCTAAACTGTTATTTGCGTTATTTACAAAAGACATTTTGATTGTTATCATTTTTGAAAATTTATTGTAAAGAAACATTAATTTTAATTGATTTAACAACTGGCGGTCGTTCTAAATCAGATATTTATTTCGATGTGCCAGAAAGTACCTTTCTATTATTCTTATACCTTTCTATTATTCTTATACCTTTCTATTATTCGTTTCTTAGTAATTTTGATGAGGTATTGGTGAACAAACTATTAATTTTTTCAAAAGCGATCATTTAGTATGCTATAAATCAAGTATGACTTTTTTTAAAATCCGTATTTATAAAACTACATAACGCTTATTTGTTTCATTTACTTGTAAAAATAAATGTGTCGTAGTTAAAAATTGAGTTTATTTTATATTGTTGTATAAAGTTAAATAGTATTATATAGTTTAAGATAAATGTATAAATGTACTCATAAACATATTGCAACATCTGTTTGTGATATCTGTCTCGTTTCTTTTCATACATGTGTTAGAAAATTGCCGTCTTATCTAAATCGACGACAGATGAAAACCGGTTTCGTACCACATAATTATACGTAGCCCTGTTAGGTTATTAAGGTCGGAACAAAAAACGTATAATATCATTAATTATTTATTTATGTAAAGTGGATGTTAATTAGTTTCCTACTGCGGATTTATAATTGAATGAGCTCGTTGCGGACGGTGAGTCAACAGTATTAAGTATCCGAAAGATGTCGCGCGGAGCCGCAATTATTGCGCCATGAATGTAACGTAAGAACGTTTCGAAGACGACTTGCGTTCGCGAAGTTACCATAAGTGGTTTACGGTTTTCGCGAAACTTAACCACAGGGCACTTCATCGACTCCCGAGACAGACTTGTACGAGACTACATCGAATTTTCTGGTACTGTGTAACGTTTCGTACATAAAATGTAGCAAATAAAAAAATTATATATATATCTTCACGCAATTCCCAATATAGGAGTAGACAGAGGTCTAGTCTAGACAATTAAGTCCCTTCGACCCACCTTCCACAGAAGATATTTTCGGGACAACGTGACATGTGGTGAGCCCGTCGCCGCCTTTATGTCCAAGCCAACGATGTAATTCGTACATAAGTTTTTGAAAAACCCATTGGTACGAGCCTGATACCTGGGGATCGAACTCGGGTCTCTCGACTTAATGTAGATTAAATGTAGCAAAAAATTACAAAACAAAAAAAAATCCTACTGCGTAAATATATCAATAAAATTTCATATTATTTTGTTCTAATGTCATTTCTACAATAAAAACTAATATATGTTATATCAGTTTCACTCCAAGTCATTAATATTGAAATCAATCAGGTCGTTTTATGTATAGGACGTGCCAAAAACTATGCGTACATGTTATATATACCCTCTCGAAAGACATCAATCTTTTTGTTTGTGACTTGTACTAATATGATACAAAATTCAGGATATAGCAAACAAATGTCTTTCTATAGAAGTGCCAAGAAAAACTCGCATGTAAAATATGGCCTTGCGTGCGTGATGCCGCCACCGCCCTCTAATCAATTTTTTTATTGCTATTTTACGATTTTTATGCACATATTTGTATTGTTCTAATAAAACTTCTGCCAACCAATCTGTTGAAATCGCGGGTGTAACGCACAGTTGCGCTGACACTTTATTTCAAAATATGTATTTTCATCCCAACGTACTAGATTACATACGTCTAGAAAAAGTGACTAGAATTTTATACGTTCGATCGAATTTTTGCTAATTCTTATAATAATTTAATTTAAGTAAAATCAAATTCTTTATTTTTGTGCATATGAATATAAAAATGACTTTTAAAAATTCACTTTTTCTTTCAATTTACCAAAGTTTCGTAATGAGTATCCCCTGACGGAGAATAAATCGGCGAAAGAAACTTCGTGCAAACTCAGAGCATGATCTTAAACCAATCTTTTAATCTGTTACCTCACCACAGACCTTTCACGCTTGATTAATTTATTTGTATCCGTCTAAAAGATAACGAGTCTCTACATCCATCCAAATCAATTCACCTTCGCCGCTTCTATAAAGAAAACGACACCTCTTCAAGTCTCAAAGGGATACAATAAGCATTATTTTTGAATAACTAAACTTATACGCTTGTTTAATAAAATATTGAATATTTTAGTTTCATATTCAAAGTTTCTGACAATATTATGAAATTATTACTCGAAACTGTTTATAAACTTTACATAGATTGATAAATTAGATTGAATTAATGTAAGTTGTTATATCTTAATGTTTTGTTATAAAACCAGACAGTCCTTACGATGTCTGAAAATTTTGTTAAGAACATTTAATCTACGAAATGTTTTCTCTTTTACTCTCGCGCGCTGCCCATCTGAGGAAAAACAATGATTGAGCGAATTGCGCGGCATACTTTTCTGCTCATGTTTATCCGTGTACACATGCAGTTTGAATCTGTTTCGGGTATTAAGCAGCAATCTTCGTATGCTGTCCAGATTACGTGCTCATACATTTTCTTATCTGACAATATTGTATTTCTATCGTAAATTTATATTTCAAATATTTTATGATTGTTGTGTGTGCACGTAAGTATTTCATTTTAACACCTAAGTATATATTTAAGTATAAAGTGTCGTGTGTATAATATGTTCGAATCCAGAAATACGTCCCCATTTCAATCAAAATGGCGTCCTTCTTTCAACAGAGTATGGCGTCCCTAACCTTATCAAGAAATGCTTCCCTATTTTGTTCGATAATACCGTCTCTATTCCTACAAAAAAAAAAAAATAACAAAACGCGTTATTATGGCAGATAGCTCTACAAATACAAAAAAAACTGATAAGTTTAACTAAAATCACTGCAACATTAAATCTTATTTGGGTAATGTTTTATTTTCTACAACAGTCAGAGATGAGTTGTGCGGTCCTAGTATCGTGGTCCGTTACGTCACACGTTCCCATGGAATTTGCCAACGACCGTCGGGCAACCGACATTAGTGGGATATTTCCGGCATTTAATGTCCAACCAAAGCGAAGTAAAATATAGAGGCTATTTTCGTCTATTAATCTTGCAAACTTTATTAATGCAATTCCAGATAATTCAAGAAATACCGTTACATAATAAATAGTGTCTCTTAAAGGTTAATACAACCTAAACTGTTTATCATAGCGAGGTGAACTTAAATAACCTTAGGTATAACGCAAGATTCAAAGGAAAGAAGCGATCCAAGTGCTGCAGATAAAACGAAGAATCCATTACGCCCGGATCGTATGTTTGTCAATAAGGCGGCTGATTGGGGACTCTTCGAGGCGCTGTGAGCCTGGTACCGCGCTGATTTACGCGCTGTCCGCGCTATTTGGCAGTCTGCCCGTGCCGCCAACGAAATGCACTTTGTGCGAGAAAAATTGCTAATAACGAGAAAATGTGTTGTTTACATTACGAAAAATTAATGACTCTGTTGTATTTTCGAGATAGAAAACAGAAATTAAAGTAATAAGGCCAAAGAGCTCGCCAAAGTAAATAAGTGTTATGTATTATGGTGTTAAAAAAACACAAATAAAAAACAATACAAAACACAACACAAATTTAATTCAATCTTTCAATTTTAATCTAATCTCTCACGTGATGAAGTGGCGATAATATTCAGTCCGATTATCTCACACTTACCTATAATGATGTAACTATCCGTTAGAACAAATTGTTGTTCTGAGAATAATGAGGCGATTATAATAGTAGACTTGCTTGTGTTTAATATTTAAAACGGTAAATAATATGACGCGCGAGACCGTCGCGTGGGACGAAATACCTTTACGTTATTATTTAAAGCATTTTAATACTACGTCTATTTGAGAAAAACTTCTTAAAATTATAAATATCTAAATAATGCCATAGTTAAGGATATACAGTGTTTTGGAAGAACACTTCAGTTTATTATTATTGTTTTTTTTTTAATTTCATCCAGAAATCGTACTTATTTAAGGTACATAAATGGTATATAAATAAGTAAGACATTCTCTCCGAGTCCACCACATAAATATGTTGATGTCTGTAATCAATTTTTATATAAAAAAAAAAGATTTTCTTATTTAGTTTTTGAGCTATTGTTCCTAAAACACGAATACTGAAAATATGTTCATGATAAAAACGAACTTAATGAATATTTTTGTCTTGTGAAATGCAATCTAAAATGAAGCCCTTTAAACGTAAATACTTGCCAAAATAGTAGCCAGATTGTTCTGTTCCTGTTTGAAGACTATATGAGAGCCAGTATATTCACGGCCAATGAGGCATTCCATCTTAGTTTTCAGTTTACAATTGAAAGAAATTTCTGTGAAGCTATAAAATGACGTATTGTTCCCACGCTTTATTTTACGATTTTTTTGCGAATATTTTTGGACACCAGATTTATATAAACATAAAGGGGAAAAATTTATTTAGCTCAGTATTATTTACACTTTATTTAAAAGTAGTGAAATTCGTAGAATTTTATATATCACAGTAATTTTAATATTAATACGCACCGTTCTGACACTAGAATTGCACGTAGTCTAGGTTCACAGTGCGCTCCACGAGAGTACTCCGGCTTATCTACGAGATTTTATGACTACTTTATGATTATTGCCTCTACGAATTGGTTATTACTCCCATGATATTAAATTTCTTTTAAAGAATCGTTTTAAATGGATATGTTCATTTATGTCTTTGAGCCTGCGTTAATTTTTATGGCAGCCCGCTCGGTAGATCGTTGTGTTAACGGAAACGATTATTAAGTTTTAAATCACGCGTTGATCTGAATTCGTCGAGAAGGAAAATTATAAAAGTGTTTTATAGTCAGTTATTTATTACCCATCAATTTTATTTCTAACTTATCGATAAAAATTAAAAATATATTTATCGATTTTTCGGATTATCAGCCATGAAATGTGAAGTGTTGATGAAACCGAAAAATTTACTTTTGGAAGCAACAAATACGATCTACTATTTGTTGCTTCCAAAAGTTAAAAGGGCAACCGTAGGACTAGTTGTCCTTCCTCATATAAAAGATTCACAAAATAAACATGACGTTGTTAATTATTATTAAGACCCAGATTTTTTAGAACAATTTTAAGTTTTTGTTCAATAAATTTTTGGAATATAATATTTTCAAATTTAACCCTTTTTACCACAAGATGATTTCAGTTTTGGCCATGAATTCACCTTGATCTTCATACAGAATTAATTTAGTATTATAGCGGACTTTCGTTTCGATTCCTAGATTTTACTTACAACTTCTTACTCTTTTTTATTAACATCATAAACATGCTCGTACGGTGTTATCCGTCAACGATATAAAGTCTGTTTTATAGAGGTTACTACGCCGTCGTGTCGACCATGAATTTTGACATTTCCTTTATGTCTCTGGTATTGGTACTGGAACCAGGATCATTTTCGTAATATGAAATTGAAACAACTACCCTGGTGACAAAATGATATCCTTTAATTTTATTCATATTTAAGCTTTCACTACTGTTTAAACTATTACTGTTTTAAGACTGATTAGCCCTCTGTCTAGACGCTTATTTAAGTTGTTTTAATATATTTCTCAATAGAGTTTGTAAAGTCATAGTACTTCGCATCGACTTTAAAATTTATGTACAAATTTTACACGTACACATTATACGTAGATATTATTTCTAATATTGTTGGCTGCAAAACTCGAAAAATAGTCGATTGGATTGACTTGAAAACTTTACTCAAGAATGGATCTCATATTTCGATCCCAAAATTTCCACGGTAAAAATAAGAGCATTAAACATTCAAATTGACACACAATCGTTAATTTAGGTTTTCACCGTAACATTTGTTATTGTCCATATGTTTAACAAATGGTATTTGACATTCTTTCCGTCTTCTTCAAAGATTAATATTTTAACTATTTTCTTTCCTATGTCATAATATTATTTAAAAATATTTAACACAGAAATTAAGAAATAACAAAATCATAATTACATTATCATCATAATCCATCATAATTAATAAGACTGGCTTAACGCTAAGCATGATTATGACTAGCCTCCTATCTTATAGTTATGTAATGATCTACATCTTTACATGAATATACACTAATTTATTTTCTCTATTTAATAATGGTTAATTCTTAATTCGATTCCTTCTATTAACAATAATCTGTGAAACAGATTTAGGGACTGTCTGATCTGTATCCGTCTATGTCATGTATGTGTGAATATGTAATAAGGCAAATATTTAATATTTGCGTGTTTGTTCCAGGGCTACAATGGTGTGTGCGCGTGCGGCGCTGCGGGGGGCGGGCGCGGCGAGCCGGCGCGCATGGCGGCGCCAATGAGGGAGAGCGCGCCGGCCGGCGGAGCTCGCCCCGCGCCCCACGCGCATCCCGCCAATTTCGAGTACGATGATAACGAATGGGACATTGGCATCGGCGACCTCATCATAGACCTCGATGCCGACATAGAGAAGACGGACGAGGCGGGCGGCATGGCGGCGCGCGCCGAACCAGACGCGCAGCGCACCGCGCTCAAGATGAAGATCAAGCGCACCAAGCCCGGCACCAAGAGCTCCGAGGCGAAGCACGAGATCGTTAAGTCGAACGAGATGAACGGCGAGCCGAAGCAGCCGACCGCGGCGGCGACGGCCACGCCGCCCGCAGCGAAGCGCGGCTCCGGTGGTCACCGGCGCGACAAGGCTCGCGAGAAGCACCACCACCCCCATCCGCCGCATGACGTTAATGGCGTCGCCCGGGTGCCGCCGCCGCCGAACGCGCCCGGCCCGCCTGCGCCCGCGCAGCCCGCGCAAACCTCTGCGCCTGCGCCGCCCGCGAAGCCCGAGCCTCGCCCGCCGGCGCCGCGACTCGAACCCAAACCTACCGCGCCCGCGCCGCAACCCGCGCCCGCCACCACGGCGCCGACGGCCGCAACGTCGCACGCGCCTCCCACGACTCACTCTACCCACGCGGCACATGCTCCGCACCCGACGCATGTACCGCACACGCCACACGCGCCCCACGCGCCCCACGCAGCTCCCCACACACCATCGCCAAGTGCTAAACCAGAACCTGACGACTCGAGGCAGGAGACGGTTACAACGCAGCCACCAGCCAAGAAACAGAAAACCGAACCCAAGGTAAGTGCTCTTTATAACACTTATTTATCATCCACGGTTCGTAACAGACGTAAATGTGTGATGTCATCAGTTTTCACCTTTAATACATTTGTTATATGTGGAAGTATTCCCATTTTTTTAAAATTACCCTTATATATAGGTAGAGAAATGATAGGTCAGAAAGGATATCATTACTTCTTTCTGAGAGTAAAGTTACTTTCGTTTTAATTTTAATTCAACATCCTGTCACATTAATATTTGTTTAAGCTTAATAATTTTCGTAATCAGTATTAAATCGTTATATAATATTGCAATGGTATTTAATAATATCAATTTCTTAGCAGTTACTAAATCGCTACGTTTTGTAACAAACATGACGTCTTCATTTGTAACTAGACCTTGATCTAGATTCGGATATGTCAACAGCTAACGTACCCGTCGGTTGATTGGAGGGCATTCCAATCACTCGTTCGCCTTTATCAATAATAATAATCGTCCACTAATTGTTTGATTGCTCTTATCGTCCGTGTATCTGATTGTTTTAGGCTGGTGTATTTAATTGTTCGGGGTATAAAGCTGTTTGGGAGCTTGATTGAGTGCAAACGCTCGTGGGGTTCAATCCGCGCCTCTCGCCCACCGCATCGGTTCGTTAAATCACCCCCACCGACCCCCTACACCCTACCCCGTAGCCCCCGGATGCCAGAGCACAACAATACCCGCTGCCGTATACAAATTAATGCTATTGTGGCTTACGCGGTTAATAATAATAAACTTCTAATAGTAGATACTATTATGCTATTTGAATAGCAGATCTATGCAAATGGAAGCAAACAAGTATGATGCTGCCAAAGTTGTTTGTCTAAAATTGCTCGTGTAAAATATTTCTTAATATATGTGCATTATATAAGCTTGCTGATTTTTTTTGTGATTAAACAAATGAAACACAAAGAAATATTTAACCATACAAGAATCCGCGAAGTTTTGCTCGTACCATACCAAAGTACAACACTGAAGTAGGTTTTCTACATTGACCCGTCCGAGAATCGAACCCGGGGCCTCCAAACTAGCGACACAGGAATCCCGATGTGGACACCCATTAGGTAAGAACACCCAATTTAATTTCAGTATCCGCTTGTCCGCACTTCACAAATCACCCCAAAATAACTTGGCTACTACATTTCGTTGCAATATAAATATGCTGCACAGGGTGAAACGTAAATTGGCGAGAATGTAAGATAGAGAGGGTCGTCTCCCTTTGCTTTTCTTAACGTTATTTGCTAGGGGAGAATAAGCCAAGGCATAACCTACCGAAACTTATTTCATTAATCACTGTCGAGAGCTACAAAAAATTGAAAAGCGCTTACGAAATCAATTTCAACGTCGTCTCCCTTAGTGATGAAGTTTGAAGCATCAAATATTATTCATTTAAAATTTATAACTGTCTACTCTACAACTATTAACGCCTATGGGTCCACCATTTCAACCATAGCTAAACATACTATTGTTTGAAAAGCTGTAAAGCTTTTAAAGTAGGGGTTGTCCCCTTGCCAGTAAAATGTTTTTTTTTATTATTCGTAATATTTAATTGAAACACGTATTTGTAAGTTCGTCTCCGTCAATTTTAATGACTTGTTACGTAAATATTGCCTATTTTAAAAATAAGTAATAAAAAAAAGTAATATAAAAGATGTTTTCCCATAGATGACGAGAAAACCATCTCAAAATATATCATAACAGAATAAAGCAGATTGTGACAGGCGACAGCTTCAAGCGTCTGGTATTGCGATCGCCAATCCGCTTGCAAAGCGTGGCAATTATGGTTAGTCATCCTTGTGGGAGAGTTTATTATGTCCTATAACGGACTTTACAATTGAATTAAAATATGTTTAGGACACATTTGTTTTTAAGTCTTTTACAATATTAATAATTGCTATGGCGCTAAAAAAATTTTTCCTCGTTCAACATTATTTTTTTTATAAATGAAAAAATTATTTAATTCTTTTTCTTTTATTTTGAACGAAGAATAGAGTTTTCTTACAGAGTGACCAGGATAACATAATGCTTAACATGTTCACGTCATCTCGAATGAGGTTAATAGCTCCACCGCGTTCGGTTATACGGATCGCTCTGAATAAATTTACATGTTGATTGTTGGGTGATCCGCGTTCCCCCGGCTCTCTATTAGCTGGTATTGATGCTAGCTATCATAAACACAACGAAAGTGCTCTCAGCCAATTGAATTATTTATCTTATAATTTTTTTCGTTATATAAATTAGTGGTGAATGATTGAAAACTGGTTTAATACTTTATTTTTAATTATTTAATTGCAATCAACGAGAATATTAAGTGTCGGATGCCGCAAAAAAAAAATGTTGTAAATTGCACGTGACATTAGTAGCGTAAACCAATGTCGACGTTTTATGATAAATTCCGACGAATTTTTCGCTTCGAAGGTTTTATTTACATCAGAGAGCGGACGTATCGCGTTACCTGCCTGGAGCGTGCAATCATTCATTTCACGAAATGTTTTATTACTTTGGCGAAAACATTGGTATCACGTGGCCGAGTCGCAAATTAAAATTTCAATTTGGGACATTCGATGCAATTGTTTGATGCCATACGTATGCTATCCACCCTCGGTGCCGGTGATAGCTGATTGCTCATAATAATAAAGGCAATGGAACGAATCGAAATGATAACTGCCGATAATTATCTCAAACCCATCAACTTTTTATTGGCATCGGGGAAGTCAATGGCGTGGCGGTGGAATGTTTATAAAAAGTATTAACGATAACCGTTTTTATTTTCGAACGATGGAACCATTTATATTTTTATATTAAACGCTACGAAAAATTTATTAAAACAATATTTATATTTATTTAAAATGAGTAATAAAAATTGCAATCTAAATAAAATATGTAAGATATGAAAAATTCCTTATAAGATATCGCTCACTAGTCCGCAAAACATTTCATATGTTATTAATTAAAAATTAGATGTAAATTAGTTACAACATTCACTTTTATTTATTCCACACTTTATTCATGTTTACATTTAATAACTAACCGGTTTCGCGTTAATGTCACTAATATTTAGTTAAAATATTTCGAGATTCCTCAAAACATAACCGGTATCAGGTAGTGACAAAAATAGTAGTAAATAAAATGAATAAGTGAAAAAGGAATAAGTAAAAATGTTTTCTAAATAAATAACTTACGCTATTCCACCGATATCAATAAAGAATGACAATCGCGAGTATTCAATATTAATGACAAGTTCAATGTATTAAGTTGATCGGTAATTCAGGCAGTGAACGGGCAGAAGGCGCAAGGAAATGGCGGGCAGCTGCCCGACTACTCCGTGGGTAATTATTATTGGCGTAATTAGGATGTGGAGGCAGGGCAAAGCCCGCAGCGCCGACAGCTCTCTGCTCTAACAAATACCATTATTATTTCCGCTTGACATTATAGTCGGGGCCGATGTGTTACTCTCGTTTATTATGTCACGAACAATTGCGATGATAATAAACATTCATTCCTCCATTGCAAATTGATTTCGTGTTAACTGTGATGGACGTAATTAGCTAGCACGCCTACCATTTGCTTAACGATATTCGAACGTATATTTTAATGGTTTGGTTGTGAAGCTTCAGTAATTATTTTTAAATCGGCCTTATTTAATTTAACGCTTAACATGGTGCACTAGATCGAAATAAAAAAAAAAAACTTATCAGGATCAGTTGCGTCTTTGTTACTAAATATCGAGTCTTGTGTTCGCCAAACCGCTTACGTAGCGTGGCGATTGGAGTAAATCTATAATCTTAAATAATTTTCCTATTTTAGATTTTATTATTTTAGAAGCTTCTTATCTGCACTAGCCTATTTTAGCCTGTAAAGTTAAGGCAAAAACCTCACATGTTTTATAAGAAGATGAAAAAAAAAATGATTAGAGGAACACTAATGACATGCCTTAGTTACATCAAGCAGAATCCGGGTTGGTATTTAAAAAAAGATTGTCCTCTGAAATTTAAATACTCTAAGGGCCTGATTATTAACTCTAAAACTGTTCACTCAAAGCTTATAATCATCTTTCAATTTTGTTGATAAAGTATGTACATATTTCTGTGCCGTATTTAATATAAAGCCAATTTAAGCTCGGCTCGGCGGTCCCTTAAGCGTGGCGTGTTGGATCAACTTGTATCCAGTCGACCGAGTCGGGCATCCAGTCGGTCGTTTTGTCGGTGGAGGCAGTAATCCGCAGCTGGCGTATACCTGGCCTTCTCTTTGTTCGAGTGGAAAGTTTCGCAGCATGCGGAGCACGATACGGATTTGTCGCAGTCAGTGTTGCTCTCTCCATATATATCTATTTGCACTGGAACTAATGCTATTTGCCGGTAATTGCTTTTACCCGTTGCTCTCGTACTGTTTGCATTCAATATATTGGGGTTTGATGTGAAAATAAAAAATTGTATGAGTACTTTAAGAGTACTCAATAATTGAGTCAGCGCCTCTTTGCATAAGGTTCACATTTATGTATGTACATTTTTGATGCGTTCCTTTCTGGGCACGTTGGGAGTAAAATATTAAAGTATAATTAGAATGTAGCGATTCGAACTAATGTAATTGAACACAAAGTAGTTTTTATTGTTTTGTTAGTTATCCCTTACGATAAACATTCTAACAAGTCGAGGTTAAGATCTTCAAGGGTGTTTTATTTCTATTACTTGTTTAAAATTAGTTATTAATAGTATTGTATAAGTCCATTGTAGGACATAGGCCTTTCCCGTATAGAGGTTCTGCCACAATAGCTACGCCGTGCAGATTACTAATCGCAATACCTGACACCTCGAATTTTAGACGTTGCTGTCCGTCACCAATCAACTCAATTTTCACAGGGTATTTTTTTAAGTTTGTGTAACAACTACCAGAATTTCCTTAGTCCCCTCTCCGAACAAACAAAGAAGTTAATTATTCACCGTGGAATCAATGTTATAAAATAAAAAAAAACCTAATATAGGATTAAGATTATTTAGATAAACCTCTACCTTCACATGCCATTTGGATTTTAACGAAACGTTAATAAGCGAAAATAAATCACGAAACATTTACAGACCGTTCTAGTTTTTTTTTTCAGTCATCAAGAACGATAAACGCGAGCGCTGTCAGTAGCTTTAAATCTAATAACGGTCTCAAAAATAAGTTCAATGTTGTCACAGAAATAAAAGCTTACAAAGAACCCACAAATCGAGTCGGCCGACTAGTCCGCAGACTAATAAAACCTTCACAAATGCAATATAGGGGAGTCGGGGATCAAAAGCCGATTTTTTTTGTTATATTTTTTTTTCTTATAAGCCGCTATTTTGCCCTCTTTTGTGTCCGTGTTGTTTACTAATGGGTTCTGTTGGGTTCGACTTAAGATAATAACTCCGGGTTTTTTCTCGCCCATGTGTCAGCCGGAGTGAGTTTTTGCCGCCGGAAATGCGAGAATGTTGTTCAGTAAGATTGAAATATATTTGTTGATATTTAGGCTTAATCTGTTGAACGGGCGAGTGGCGCTCGCAGCTCGTACGGCATTGTTTTATATTCCGAGCCGAGAGATTAGCCGCTTCTTTGATTCGCTTTCGTGCGTTTGTTTTGTAAACTGGCTCTGCCGCATTTAATTGCGGCTCCGGTATGTGTCACGAGCCCCCTCTCATAATTTTTCATCCCACGCGGTAATATCGAGAGCTATAATCGTTATCGCCGCGTAATCAATCACCGCTCGTTTAATTCCCCAATATCCTGCGGTTGAACTAACAATTACATGCGAGGGTCCCGTATCACCGGCGTCCAGCTCGGTGTCAATAACATAAATTGTCACGGCTCTGGAGGGATGTCGCCCCTCTCTGCGGCCCGTCCTTCTCCCTCGCACTCTGCTCAGATTGCTGCGGACTCGACAATCGATACTCAATCTCTTTGAAGCTACGCTCCTACTATTTTCCTTACTTTGTGTCGACGTTTATAACAGATGATTGAGATTGAACAAGCGCTGCTCGAAACTGACGTCTCACGTTCTATATTTGTTTTAGTTTTTATAAAACCTAATACAATATTTATTTATTATCAAAAGTAAATAGTTTTTATAGCGTAATATTTCTATATTGATTCTATTTACGTTTCAAATAAACATAATTAAGAAGTAATTTCATTGAACAAAATATAAATTTGTTTATGTTGTTGTTATTTTTAATGAAACGGGCATGTAGTAAGACATAAAATCAACATGCTTACATAAATAAATATATTGAATATATTTGTATTGATTTAATAGTATTTTAAAGTGGTTTTGAATTTTAAATTTTTATTTATGCTTCTTTTGAACTTCATGTAATTAAGATTTAATGAAGACATTAACGACTGCTTATCTGATTTCCGTTTCTTTTAATGTATAATATTACTCCTTTATTAATATTATAAAATATTATTGTTTAATTAACTAGTAGAATCGCTATATTCCTGTAACCGGCGGTTTTAGTTTTTGCTATGTTTAAAATTTGGTTAAAATGTGAATCTTAACACCATTAATTTAATTGACTTAAAACTTTAATGAATTTTTTATTAGCAAAACCGACACTATAGTTACGATTTAAAATAATAATATTGACACTTATAGATGGAACTACAAACGGCCAGAAGCTGTAGCATTGTGTTGTAAAAAGTGCGTACGGTTATTTTGTTTGTTGAAGACGTCGGCATGCAGTTATACCCGCTGTGAATAATTTAAATGCAACCCCTCGGCGGCATTCGTAGCGACGACCCCCCCCCCCCCCTCCTCCTCCGTATCAATTGCTTTGTGTGCGTGTGTGTGTGTGTCTGTCCGTTCGCAGTGTCTATGTGAATATGCTCGTAAGTAAGTACCGCTCACACCGTGAAGTGTGAACCATTATTTTTGGCCGTTTTATGCTCCCCTAGTAATGAGGGCGATGAGATTCTCAATTCTGAAGATGATTCGATGACGTACCCCGAAGGCCCAAAGAATTATTGAAATAAAAAATGATTTGCCGACGTCTTAAATCCGAATCCAAAATATCTTTACGCCATTCCCAACTGTGAGTTTTTTACTTACTGCCTAATTATTTATTCCCTATAATTTATAAATAATAATTATTAATTAAATCTTATTATTTCGATATGTGTTCCGAATCTCGACAGCTTTATCGCAACAATGAATGCATCATGAATTATTCATGGCGGTTACCGAGCCGTTTTTGCAATGCCTTTTTCATTTCTGCTGTGGTAATTGCATTCCAAACACGAAATAATACTAATAAAAAAATTAATGTGCGGTTATTTTAGATATTGAACGATCCGCCAGCCCTCTTTGTGGCATGCGCTGGTGCGTTGGTTGGCTTGACTTGATAGTTTCAGATTCACAAGCCGTGCCCGCTGGGTAGGTACTCTCAGTTTGATTGTTGATTGTTCTAATGAAATCGCTTCGAATGGGTCCACATTGATTTCTTACGCTTTGTTAATGCCTTCCGTTTTGTTACTTTTATGAAGTCATTTTGAACAAAATGGAAGTAGAATATAATTGATAATTGCCATTGTTGTCACTTGGTGAAATTGCATTGCATTAAAATTCATTGCTGAATACTTATGCACAATTCACTGTTCAACAATAAATTTTAAGGGAAGTAAAATGTTTACAATAAATGAATATTATTAATAATAACGGTAATTTTGATATTTAGAAGGGGAGGGTTAAGAATATATGGACGTTTAAAGGCAATAATGAATATGAAAGAAGCGAAAGAGGTATGTAAGAATAATGACACTTGATCTGTTGTCTATGGGCTACCCTGCCAGGGAATATGCGTCGAAAGTGTCATAGCCAACTATAACCTAACATTATAAGTGACAGGACATTAGTCCTGTCCTAGTTCAAATTACTAAATGGATTTGATATATCGTACAGATTGTACGATAACATTGAAGAGGTTTAATTGAAATTTTGCGCATATTATATTTTGATGTCAAAGATGCGTACATAACATACATTCTTAACGGCCCGTTTAAAGTCCACTGCAGGACATAGGACTCTCCCATAGGGAGGATTTGCCATGATCGCCACGCTTGGTAAACGGATTGGCGATCGCAGTACCAGACCACTCGCAACTCGGACGCTGCTGCCCGTCTTCGGTCTGATTACTTTCGTTTGATATTTTTGGAGATGGTTATCCCTCCATGTATCGGTAGTCCTAACGATATTTATGGCAGTTTCCCCTAGTGGCCTCTTACTACATTCACGGGAAGAAAGGGAGTGGCAATATTCTTCTATCGTTACCACACGATAAGTTAAATGGTATATACTTAATCTACATAATGGCAATCGAGCGTCGACAACTTTATGCAAATGCTTTGAATGGTAAGGAAAATGGTAATGATAAGTACCAGCAGCAATCGGGTACGAATTTCATAAGAGTAAACTAAGCGACCTGTGATCCAGACTAAACACTATTTAAACTAAATATAACCGGTATAAACATTCTCTAAAAGTTTTATCAAATGATATTCCAGCACGAATTAGTGGCCTGCACCCAAATGTTTAGACCGGGTAATATTTTGATGCGGCCGCCACCCACGTTACCACATTCGTCTATTTCGAGACGACTTCCCAAAGAAACTTCGACCGGGCACACGGTTTCTATTTGTATCGGCTTAATTTACGCCTCTCTAGTCAAAAAGAAGATATTTTTAATGACATGCTTATTCAACACCAACACACGAATATTTTACCGCAGTAAATTATAAAGTTTAGATTTCATATAACGTTCACATAAAGTATAAAGCTTGATAGATATTTACAGTATTCCGCGTTAAGTACACAATATTAATGGCGGCATGTTTTTGCGCTCACTTTTATTCTTTTTTTTTTTTTAATTACTCTTTAATATTTTGTTTAAATTGTCGGAAATTTATATAACAACAAACCGGTAATGAAAAAACAAAACAATTTTTTATTTGTTATTCTTCGTTTCCTAATTGACTGTTTAATCTTCACAATCAGTTTGACAATAAAGAATAAACACTGATCCAATCTATCTCGCCGAATTGATAATAATAGTGATTCTAAAGCGACCGGAGCTCCTGCCAACTGTTACTAATTAGTATAACCGCGCGCTAATTATTATTTAGTCTCTGCTAATGCTAATGTCTGCAGCACGGTTCGTGTCTCGCATAAAGGTTGCCAGAGAAATCTGCTATGCTGTAATTCAATTAAGTTTCAATATAAACAGATTTTTAATTTATTGCATAGAAATAAATTTAATTTATTAATCATTAATTATTAAAAATGTTTTATTTTCATCGTTTTCAATGAATTGAGTAGAAGAATAATTGTTTTATTTATGTGTTTTTGTAGTAATTTTTGTTAAGAAACAAAGTTGGTCATTTAAGTTTGTTCGCAGTGTATATTTTGTAAACTTCAAGTGGTTTAACGCGCGGTTTTTTTGTTTAGTTGTACCGCAGACTTAAGATTTTTCTCATAGTATATCTTATTTTACAAGCAACGACGATGAAACTCAATAAACATAATAATAACAAAACAGAAATAATTTATAAGTACAGTAATAGTGTAGCACTTCGTTCCGTTGTGTGGTTTTGATGCCTCATGAGCTCGGTAGTACATTGGATACAAATACGGAAACGCAAGACACATTACGTTGCCAATACGAATTCAGTGCACAATAATTTCCAAAATCAAACCGAATGGGTGCGTGAAAGATTCACTTTGTGTTGGCATAAATAAAGATCATTTACTTTGTATTCTATGGTTGCATAAAGCATGAGTTTTGTTTAACTTTTTTGCGTTGATACTTACATATCATTCATCATCGTCATGATCTAAAGTTGACTGCTTAGTCTCGGCCTATTATGTGATTTATTAATTTTTATAGAATTAAAACTGTGAAACACGTTTATATTTTTCTATTTAAAAATTGTTACCGCTTTTAAAATTCGAATGTCGGTATTTAATTAGAAGTAAAGGCGATTAAACGTTTTTTTCTTCATTCAAATCTTAAAAAGCCTTGACGTGCGGCACATACAAATTTTAATTACAGCTAACTTGGTTTCATTTACAGCAGTAAGCATTGCTACATTTTATAAACAACTGAAGAAACATTTTGTAGCTCGTAAATATTATGTTCAAACAAAACTCACGCTGCGCGTCTTTCGTGTCGGAATGTTGCTTTTAAAATGTGTTACGTATTATGTTTTAAGTTTACTGTACAGTCGTTTCCTGTACAGTGTATGTCTGTTTTATGAAAACATCTTTAAAGTAAGGATTGCATTTTAAATAACTAGATAAATTTCTAGATAGAAACAATATCACGTACATTGCTCTGATGTAAATGTACTCGTATGTAGCTAAAAAGCATTTGTGTTATGGAATAAACATATAAGTACCACAAAATACCCAGACGATGGAAAAAAGTGCTTTTCAAAATTTGCCCATCTAGGAATCGAACCAGGGACCGACTCGTCCACGATGGTCGTCTTGTTTTTAGTACTGTGCTCTCAAATATTTTGTCATCAACATTGAATCTTATATCGAATACTCCTGAAGTTATTAGGATCGGTGTAACAACTACCAATTTAGTCTAGTTTAACAAAACAAAAGCAGGATAAATATTTCGTTAAGGTTTTTAGGAATTGGTATTTTTTTAATATTCCGAACAATAGAAATCTCTTTACCAGGAATACATGAAGCAGTAGCGCGTCGCGAAATGAAGCGGAATTCGCGGCTGTGAATAATTTCCTCAAGCGCGAGCGGCGTCGTGGCGTTACTCCGCAACGGTTTAAATTAAGTTTCGTACCGTGTTAATTGCTACCAGGGGCTCAGGCTAGACGTCAGAAATATCTGTAATGAATAGACTGCATTTAATAAAATGCCAAGTGTATATCCAGACCGCTCACGCTATTCGCTGTTTCACTCACAATCAACATACATTTGATTGTTGACTATTTCTTTGTTTCAACTGTTTTATTTTTTTATGTTTATTTAATGGCTTTTCATTTTATACTCTCTGTTATTAGTATTAAATTTTTATTAAAATGAGCATTGCGCGATTGTCTAGATTATATGGTATACGACTAGAATCAGTATATCACGATTGAGATGTCGAAAATCGATACGTTATTTGGATATCACGATGCAATTACATCGACCTTACTCGAGTCGATCGGGCACGTCTGTACGTACGTAGTGAACGCATGTAATAATTACACAGATTGGCGGGCAGGTAATTGAAATCGCGTGAACAATTGCTCGAGATGCCGCAACTGCCGGAGTACACGTCACATCGCGTGAGCGTGATGATTAAGGTCCAAAAAAAAAATCTAGGCAAAGATATCGAAATCGAAGCACATGCTTCTCGGAACCAGCGTGGTCGGATATAGCGTGTCGTGTCTCGGTCAAGTTTGTTGCGTGGTTATCGCGATGAAATATTGTTAGGTTATTTATGTTTTCATTTTTTTTAATCAAATAATTTATAGAGTTAACACGGGTCTGAATTTAACTAATATAGGTGTAGTATAATTATATTTTGCCTTGTGCGAGCTATAAAATGAGTTCTAACCTACCTAATGAGTGACTCGTATATTTTCTTATAGGGTGACAAGGAAAAATGAGCTTTTAGTCTATGTGAAAGAAAGTGGCTATTGAAAGCCCTGCAAAGGACTTCAGTCCATAAACGTTTAATAAGCAAACCAGTGGAACTAATATGCAATACTTCTATAAGCTCTTTATAATAATATAATAATAAGCGGCAATAGCCTAATGGTTTGGGCGCGGACTGTATACTTTTTAAATAAAAAAATAGTTACTCTGCCGTTTGGTAGCAGAAGTCTGTAAGAAGTCTGGGGGAAACGGGTAAGAATATTGCATTCCCAGTTTCCATAACGGAGAAAGAGGTTCCATCACATTGTCATACACACAACTCAAAGGTTGTATGGCAATCAATAGTTTTTACTTATAACTTCTTAAGAATAATATTTACATATATTTACATACAATGCCGTCGTAAATAATTCATGACGAAATAATTATTTAATAGAAAATTCTTCATATAAAAAGCTGAGAAAGAGAAAAATATTTATTCGACATACATTATAAATAATACTTTATAAATATTTACGAGGAGCTGAGATTTGATATTTAATTTTGCTTACATTGCGAGGCGACATTCAAAATAAACATCTCCTCTCTTAGTCGTGCAAAACATACACGTTCGTTCGACTGCGCAGTAAATGTAAATGTATACTTTAGGAAGGCTAAATACAATATTATCATACATAAACACGATTTTAACAATCCAGTACCGCGGTTTTTACTCGCCAGGAATGATGCGCAATAAAATAGCTTCTAGACTCTAGACTAGAGGTCTAGTCTAGACAATTAAGTCCCTTTGACCCTCCTTTCACCGAAGATATTTTCGGGACAACGTGACAGGTGGTTAGCCCGTCTCCGTCTTTATATCCAAGCCAACGATATGATGATTCGTACATAAGTTTTTGAAAAACCAATTGTTACGAGCCTGCCACCTGGGGATCGAACTCGGGTCTCTTGACTCGAAATTCCGACCACCCAATCACTAGGCTACCGTCGCTATAGATATAAAAAACAATAAAATATAAGATATAAAAACAAAATAAAAAGACGTAACTAAACGTGTCAATTACTCTTAAAATTCTCTTGATCTTTTTTCAATAGAATTCATGAAGATCGTTGGTATGTTCCCTACTGCAAACACATCCTCTAGATACATGACGTAGAACCGTGAGATTCCAGGTTTAACCTGGAACTATTTGCTCAGATATGGCCATTGGTCCACATTAAAGTTGGAAGTATATGGATTGAACAATACTTAGTACAAAACAAAAACAGTTTGCAGATTCAGCGAAAACGATTCGACTATTTAAGTTTTCATCATAATTCGAATCATTAAATTTCGATTTTCTTTTCGAATTAAGATTCGATTTCATTGAAAGACATAAATCTATTTGCGCAAACCGTATGTGAATCTAATAGCTAGTTTATGAATTCGCTCAAGTTTTTTATGTCGGTTCTCAGTTTTGTCAAGGTTGTTGTCAAATGCGACAGATTACTAAATCAAATGAATTATTCGAATTTATAACGAAATGTTAATCTACATTATAAGCGAAATATCTCTCACAACGAGATCTTTTGACTTGAAATTAATCATTGTTACTTATTTTGCGATTTAGATACTCATATGAATGGTTTCACGCAGAACTTCTCCAAATATATCTTCAATTACTATTTTTTTCATCGTCATTTATTAAGTTTCACATATGGGAATTGGTGATTAAGCCTCTGCCATGTATAGTAGTGGTCCATGTAGGCGAATGCTGGTGAAAAAATTACGACATAAAGTGAGTACGTTATACATATATAATATCGGAAACTAATGAAACCATTAACAATTCAAATTTGTTTTTAACCTTAATATTCCATTACTAATACCTCTAAATACTCATACGGTAAAGAAGAAAAAACTAGAAGAGCCATTTGTGTCATTAGTCATCATCCAATATGTATTGCAATTAAATATATTACTTATACTAACCTACAATGATAAACGAGATAAAAATAAAACTTAAAAGTAATAAAAAAATCTTCTGGCAATGAAAACTAATTAAGCAAATCGGCATTAAAATTATCTTTATTTTTTTTTACTCAGTAACTTGAAACCACAACATATTTGGTAATTATTTTAAATTAATGTTCTTTCTTAGTTTTCTTTGAAACTGGAGGTCTAGTACCGGTACTTATGTTTTAACGGACCTTTCGGCAGCAAACACGTGTTTAAGAGCTGTCCCCCGCACAAGCGCAGAGGTCATGTGAACATATTTTTTCCCAATAGGTACAAAACGAACAGCGCAGTAAAGGCGGCAACGGCCAGTTTTTTTTTAAACACAGCCATATTTGTAGTGGCCAGTATGCAGCTGCCACATCAAATTACTGAAAACGTCGCGGTAAACATTTAATAACACTATTTATACGATGCGCATTCTGTTATCGCTTGGGCACCGTATATTGGTTTGTAAATTGCTCCCAAGACGACTTTCCGTCCGAGGCGATCGTTTCTTTTTTTTTTTTTTTTCATCAAACCAGTCCGGGTCGTTAATTTTTAAATTAAGCACTTAATTACAAGCCGACGGCCATTTACGCCCGTGGAGAACCTTATAAAAACTAATAGCGGGTAGTTGCATCGATAATTATACGTAATTAACGTTAAATGACGGCATCGGGGCATCACTAAAATATGGTTATTAAAATATCGATCCTACACGTTTTCGATTAGAGATTGAATAATCGACGTCAACGTCCCTACGCAAACATGCTATTAAGATTTAATTTATGAACAATACGTTATTAATTCTCTTTAGTAAAACATCAAGCAAAATATTATGGTTAACCGTAAATAGAGTTTGTATCTCGACTTTTATGTTGTGTTACTTTTATAAAATTAAGCGGCTCACGATTAAATTTTACTTTTTGTCTGTTATGTCGAACTCTGAAATAATGTTTTGTATATTGCGCCTGTTTTGAAAAATTGGGATATTTTGAAAAACGACTCTATTACAAAATCCGAATATGATAAGGTTTTCGTTCTCTGAACAATTCAAATTCAAATTCAAAAGACTCCATTTTGGTAGAAATTACAAAATATGATTAATTTAACAAAAATATTATACTTTGTGATTGCGTATGCATTTGTGATTATTTTTAAAAGATTATGGCGTAAAAAATTTTGTTTGTACAAATGCATATTCCTACCCATAACTGAGTATCTCCTTACTAAATTTTATCAAGATCTGTTCAGTAGTTTGTACGTGAAAGCTACCTGAGTATTCTCTACCCAAACTTTTACCTTCTACCTCTTTTCAGTATTTCTTATGTCTACTATCAATTATCAGTCACGATAGCCGAATGGTTGGGTGGTCGCAATTTCGAGTCAAGAGACCCGAGTTCGATCCCGAGATGGCATGCTCGTACCAATGAGTTTTTTCAAAAACTTACGAATTTATCGTTGGCTTGGACATTGAGATGGCTACGGGCTCACCACCTGTCACGTTGTCCCCAAAATATCTGGCTCACGGTAGATGGTGGGTCGAAGGGACTCGACTCGACCTCTGTTTGACCCTGTATTTGGAATTGCGTTCGATATTTTTTTTTACTATCAATTATACGGTAGTATAACGTTGACGTTAATAAATGAAAATAGAAATGTTTATAGCTTCTGATAAGTAAGCCAGTATACAGGAAAAAACAAATTATACACGCAGGGGACGGGAACAGCTGCTACATATTTTATATTGTGTAGTAATATTGTATATAAACTCATTAATATTGAATTCATTGGTTTCATAGGTATATGGGGTTTTCATGGTTTTTCTTAATTTGAAAAAGATTAACTATAACAAAGGGCATATTCTTATACATTTTGTAAACGCATTTGATATATTAATACCATAAGTGCACTTAAACTTATCATGAATGCACTTGTGATATAATCTGACATCATATGAGAGTTAAAATAAAGTTTTATACAAAATAATAACAAAAACTTTTAATAAAAGCAGGGCTCTCTTGTTAGTCTGTCTTGGAGTCGCCTTTTAAGTATAAAATATAAAAAAATATTAATATGAAACATATTTAAGCAAATTGTTGTTCAAATCCTTATTTGGTTTAAAGATATTTAAATTTGAACAATAAGCTATAAATTTTACTCATGCATAGTATTGACAAAATTCTTGCTATGTGTTTGCGAGTTTCTGTGTGAGAGTCTGTATGAATGGTGATCAAATGTGGCAACGAAATGTACTGAACAGATATTGTGTTATTCAAAGTTTTTAATACTAATTAACGTATCTAAAATTATTCCAATTCAAACTTCTTTAATTATTAATTAGGCCTTGTTCTTGTTATGTTCGATTCGGTAGCAGAATGAAGTATAAACGGATTGATTGATGGTACACTCGTCTCAAAAATGTGAACATTCAGGTTCCCCGAGATAAAGTTATTATGATGAATTGCATTCCGCGTGCTTGCGCTCTGTAAAAATGCTGCGTAATTAAAAGGAAGGGGAGAGATTTCCCTTTCTGTGTGCTGAATCGAGGCCGGTTTTAATCGGGATATTAATATAGTGCTCCCAGTTGAAATGTGGCAAGCGTCGAGCAGATTTCATCCATCGCGAGACATTTAAACAATGTAGGCACCGCGCGCCCATTAAATCGTATATCAGTGTTGACGCGCCGCAGTAATTGCCTCGCCGCGTCCGTCTCTATCACCGCTCTATTGATTGACCCCTGGTACCATACTCTGGAAAGCAATTGATGCCGTTAGCATTTCGTCACATTTCGTAAAATCGATATTAAAATAATAGATATTATTTTAAATGATAAAGTATAAAATTAATACGACTCATGTAAATTGAATATTGGAAGCGTAATTCAGTTACTGTACACGACGCAAAATAAATATGTCATTGCTTTTATTTGTCTTGTTAATGTAAAATGTTTACATTAATCTTTATTGTTATAGTTTTAATTGTGTGGCTGGTGTTTACCACTTCATTAATGTAATATACGGATAAAAGCATAATTTATAAGAATATTCCAGATGATTCTATAGATTTACTACTTATTGCGTTACATATTTAGATGTATGACGTATCTTATACAAGAAAATTATATATGTTTGTTATAGACGGTTGATGATTTTTTTCTAGCATTTTTATAAAAGATAATCGGCCGTTTGTCCGACAAAGACTTTCTAAAACGCCTCATAAAAAGTTTGTTAATTTCTTAAATTCAGGGATTTTTTTTCTACTTTTATTCCAGTTTTTCCAAGTTTTTGTTTTATTCTGTATTTGTGACAGATGAATGGCGCCATGTTTAATCGGCTGGCAATAAATAAATGATAGAGCACAACGAACCGGTTAAGTTACTTGTAGCCTGTGATAGTTACATTGAATGGGAGACTATTAAGAAATAAACGTTGCCGATTAATTTTGTAATTCGTAAAGTTATGATTTGATTTTGGTTCTAATGGTTCAATTTGTTGTGATATTAATAGCTTAAAACCTCGAAATCATAGCACAACGATTTGTGAAACGAGGTAATTAATATATAATAGAATTTATAAATGTATATCCATCACAAACTAAATGCGCAAACCCATTAGACGGTAGGCACGAATGATTTGCGATTGTCATTCCAAGTCCCCGGCAATCGCTGCCTATAGCCCTTTAGTAAACTGTTGATATTTGTCAGAGAGACATTTCGAGTGGTTTGGGGAACGTTGGTTACAAAAGGAGTGCACAAGCGAGGGACCGTCGGTGCGGGAGCGTTTCGAATTTATTTCCTAACGTTAGAAGTTAGAAGCCACGCGAATGGAGCCTCTATGTACCCCACACATTCAGCATTTTAAATTGTTCACGCTCCAATACACGAATACAAAGTCTGGCTCTGTTTCCTACGAGAGAGCGGTGTGGTATCTTATTGCATTTGTGTTTGAGTTGAATTCACAACGACGGCCGATCGACAAATAAATCGAAATGCACGAACGGACGTGTGCGCTCATCGTTTGATTTGTTTTTTAACATGTACTCAGAGAAAATATCGGATTTATTTTTGATTCAATTTAACGTTATATCACTATAGTTGTAACTGTACGTTTTTTCTGAGCATGAGCTTCTAATAACACTTAAATTTTTATCTTTTGCAGGTAAGAACCAAACTGGCCGGGCAGGTGAGGGTTTTGCTCTGTTTGCGGTCCGCCGGCGACATGTGTGAACTTTATTATGGCCGGTTTTATTGTTAGGAGCGAGCGTCGTGGCTCACGGACCACGTTTAGTCTCGCCTTCGCATTAATGATGTCAATTTATCTAATGCACGATATTATACACGTAGGTTTCTCGTGTTTTTTAATTCGACGATAAACACATCATTTAACTGCTAATGCGTATATTTGCGCGATTTTATATAAACGCATAAAAACAATAATGACATTAAAATTAACACGCAACGAGTTTTGGACAGTTTGTTATAAATAACGATTCACGTAAGTAGGAGAGAACATTATTTGTTTGTAAAGTGGGTAATGCGTGTGAATTATATTTTAGCGTTCAATTCAAGCTATTGTAGCGGTACTCTTACTCTAAACGACTCACATCAGGCCTCTCGGAGCTGTGAGATGGCGCGCATTAAGGATCGCATTAAGGCTATCTCACTAGCTCACGCATTAGCTCATAATAATAACGTCCAAGTGAGGCGAATTGTAATTTATTGCTGCTATTTTTAAACGACATTAAACAACACGTCGCCGTTGCTCTTATCTCGATATTTTATTGACCTATTCATCGCAACTGTAATGGCTGACGTGAATAGTTTATGAAGGCATCGATGCGTAGTAGGGATCATGATTATCTCGATGTTTTGATGCAAACGTGGCGATAAAGCCAATGTGAGTTTTTGATGGCTGATTGATTCATTTTAATGTAGACAAAGGCGCGTGTGAGACAACGGGTTTATTGCCACGTTTTTACTGTCTGTGTACACACAATAAATTGGTACATGTAATAATAATAAATAATTGGTGTAACGTGCTCTCCCAAATTATTTTTGTTTGAATTTATAGTACAGTTACAGTTTATGCTATTTTTGCATTTAATTTTTGAATGGTATGATGTAAATTCAAAGCTTTTTACGATAAACTTTCACGCAATGGCATTTCTGCCATTAAGGTATTTATATGGCTTGTATTTATTTGGCTTACCTTAGTCGCTTTTTGCGACACCTATAGGAAGAGGAGATAGCAAGCATAGTCACCATCTTTACCTTATAGGTAAAATTAACCACCACTCATAAGAGCTATTAAAAAACTTTAAGTGAAACCAGCATGTTAGTGTGAAATAATTACTAGGCAACAAGAAATCTTAGGAGCTCGTTAAGTTAAAGAAGTCAATTTGCATCGCGGTACGTACAGGAAATTGCTAGCGGGAATGTGGCATCCACGCAGGGGGGATGCAAAATACCCACTGATTACACACGGCCGTGACACAAACTACCGGCCCCACTCTTGTGGGAGTGTTATACGTCGCCGTAATTTATCTCTGAAACAACAACGGACTACGTGCTGTACATGGTAACGACTTGTTTCGAGAATTTTTCAGTCGATGTTTTTTTTTCGGTATTACCAACACTATAATTACGTTTCTGCGCTACTCGTCCGTACCAATTCCTACCTTAAGGATCGGTAATTAATGTGCAGCTCGATAATAACTCACAAAGATGAATCTCTTAACACTAGAGTGTTATTTTTACTATTGTAATAATGTCTTTCAACAAGATAATATTATATAAATCCTTGCAAGTTTATCATCACTGTCGGCATACCATTGCCACATATTTTACAACATCATCATGTTGTGTCTTATAAATTAATAACAAAAAAGTGTGCAATTTAATAAGCTAAATGCATTCGTTTAATTTCTGTTTATTGTATTGCAAGAACATGTATTCTGAATTCATTAACGTTTGTACATATTTTGAAAGCATGAGTTTAATTCGGAAGACTTGTAAGTCACGAGCTCACGTTTCACTGCTTTCGACTTTTTTTTTGTTATTAATCTGTTAGTCATGAAAAAACATGCGCGTTTAATGCACACCTGTCATCGAGACATTATCCGCGCTTTCATTGTGTTACTCCAACAGCTGATAATATTAAATAATGGCATCAATACAGAATCAAGATAAAGTTACTCGAATGAAAGCATTGGTAAGAGATGCAATTAGTTTGCCTCCGATAAAATCCATCTGATCTATTTGTTGTTGTTATCTGTGGGAACAATCAAACGGCGTGCGCCGGCCGGCCTCTTTTACGTAATTGCTTCTTTATATTTTATTAGCATTACGTAGTTTTGCCATTCGATCTGATAGGCCTATGATCTTAGCGCTTAATTGCGCTATCTATATAATATCTTAGCGCTTAGCGCTGTTCGTTTTTGAGGTGAAACTTCTATAGAATCGTTGTGATTTGAAAGTTTTGCTGTAATGAAAAAATTTGTCACGATAAAGAATGAAACACAAATTGATGAAGCCTCTCTTGCCATTTGTTGAATAGAAAACATGGAAACTGAATATTATGCAAAATATGTAATACAATATTTTACTTTTATTTTTTAAGCTTGGTACAAAATAATAAAAATTTCTCCTAATAGTCCCGATACTATGTATATATCGATATAGATATATAAATAGGATAGTCATAGTATAATGTAGTTGTAGATTATATAATAGTCAATCTCTCGCAGGCTTCATATCAGAAGTTTCACTTCGATCGTGTGTGAATTGCACACACACAGATTTCTTTTTTTATTTTATTTGCATATTTTATTTGCTACCTATACAACGAGACTACTTATATGTAACTATAATATCGTCACGCAATTCCTAATGCAGAGGTAGACACCGGTCCAGACAATTAAGTGCTTTTCCATCCACCTTCCACCGATGATATTTTTGAGACAACGTGACAGGTGGTGAGCCCTTCCGATTTTTGATTTCGGTAATTATAATAATCATGAAACTGGAATAAAATTGTTTTATGTAACATTCATTTATTTTTTCTTTTAAATTTCTTGTATTACACAGCGTGGAATACAAAACTTGGGACCATAATTGGTTATCGCAATCATGCTTCCCTGGTATATTGAAGCTGTTGCTTGAGCTTTAAACACCGTGTGTGTACGTGTGTTTGTACGTATACGTGATCATAAATGTAGAATAATAAAACGAATATAAACTCAACCGACAGAAATAGATTAACAGTTTTCAATATAGCGACTCAACAATAAGGGTACGCTATTATTTTGCACGGCGTGGGAATGCAGCGAAGTAACGAGCGTTGCCGTTGTGCGGTACACAAATGTTTTACGAGCCATCCGTGCATCAAAACTACTGTGTACAAAGCAAGCGAGTATAACTCCGCTTTTTAAATTTTAATACCGCAATTCGTTGGGCACGAAGCGATCGCAACGAGTCTGTTGCAATATTTTACCGCTTTGAAGTTATGTAATCCTAGTCGCTGACATCGTAGCTTGTTCATTACCTAAGCCAGGATTGATATTGTTTTTTTAAAAAGTTTTATTTTAACTTATTATTTTATTTAATCTTTTTATTTACATGTCACAATAGTCATGTCACGATAGTCGAATGGTTGGGTGGTCGGAATTTTGAGTCAAGAGACCCGAGTTCGATCCCCAGATGGCAGGCTCATACCAATGGGTTTTCCAAAAACTTATGTACGAACTATATCGGACATAAAGACGGTGACGGGCTCACCACCTGTCACGTTGTGCCGAAAATATCTTCGGTGGAAGGTGGGTCGAAAGGACTTAATTGTCTAAACTAGACCTGTCTGACCTCTAATCTGTCTACCCCTGTATTGGGAATTGCGTGAATATATTTATTTATTATTTTTATTTTCTGCCGATCTCGTAGTATTTTATTTTCTTGTTAATTTCTTCTCTTTCAAAGAAAGAATTGTCTTTAAAAAATCTTTAAGAAGTCAATAGTTCTCATTACGAATCGAATAGGACACATAAACAAGATAAGACAAATTAAAATTTTCTATTATATTTCCTACTCATGATTAAATTGCAGGGCAACGAAACGCAAATACATCATTTATACACATGTTCTCACATAAATCGACAAGAAAAATAAAGATATGCTTTTCTCTAAACTTAATTATTAGTCTCGATAGCCGAGTGGTTCGGTGGTCGGAATTTCGAGTCGAGAGACCCGAGTTCGATCCCCAAGTGGCAGGCTCGTACCAATGAGTTTTTCAAAAAAAACTTATGTACGAATTATATCGTTGGCTTGGACATAAAGGCGGCGACGGGCTCACCACCTGTCACGTTGTCCCGAAAATATCTTCGGTGGAAGGTGGGTCAAAGGGACTTAATTGTCTAGACTAGACCTCTGTCTACCCCTGTATTGGGAATTGCGTGAAGATATTTATATTTATTATATATTTATATTTATAACTACTAAAACTCGTTAAAGTATAAAGATAATTCTTTCAAAATATGAAAAAAAAAAAAGTAACCTTGGAATCGGTTAAACACTTGTTCTATCCACTTCTATTCTGACTGACACAGGTTTTTTTACGCATTGACCACCATTTGATTACATTAACAAATGAAAATTTTGTCCATATTTATTTATTGGAGTATTGCCAGCAAACATTAGTACAGTTAATAGTAATGAATTTATAATTGTTACTATTTGAAACACACTACCGCCCGGACACAAGGCTGCCCTGCGGCTACCGAACGGCCGCTAATTGCATAGCCCTACTTGAACTAATCACCTGCTTGTGGTAAGTAATAGCATAGTGCCTCGTTTTTATTACCACATCATTCATTATAGAGTGGCTATAGAATAAATACACTAGACAAGAATTATATTTTTAAGTATGTTTCATATTATCTATTATTATTATATCTTTACGCGCAGTACCTTACGCAGTTAGCTAGACAAAACAGATCGCCAAGTGTTGTTTTTTGTAAAGTGTTCTTTGATCACTTTACAAAAACAAATATTATAATAAAAATATTCTTTCTATAATTTTTTTATAAATCGACGATGTACCGATAAATATTCTTAGGTCACGCAATTATATTTCTTTGCAATAATCGAACCTGCAACTCACAGAACTGAAGGCAAACTTTGTATACTACTATATACTATTGTAAATGTATCACCTTATTAACTACGTTAAGTAAAATAAAATATCCCATTCAGAAGTTTAAGGGTAAAAAGATTGTGAGATAATATAACTTTTGTTTGTTAAAGGAGTCATTAGCTAGGGCTCAAATATGTATTCTACCTGCCGTTTAGTTTTCCCAGAAATGAAAAAAAATGTTAGATTACTATTTTTCAAATAACATATTATATATTATCTTCTTCTTTACAGCCCATCAAGAGTCCACTGCTGAACATAAGCCGCCACCAAAGTTTATACATTTCCTTATACATATTTGTTTTTAGAGTAAGTGACGATCCAATGGGCGAGTATTAATAGAGTAGTAGTCTTCGAAGCTAAGGGTAGCGAGGTCAAATTATATTATAATATATTGTAATATTATTATACTTTACCGTTAGCTAGGAAACTAAAACGGCGATAGGCTCACCACCTTAGCCCAAAAAAGCTTCAGTGAAAAGTGGGTCGAAAGGAATTCATTGTCTAGACCTCCTACCGCAGTATGAGAAATTGTGTAATGAAAATTAAAAAGACAACAAACGAAAACAAAGAAATCAATACACTTAATTTTGAATTACGATATTTATTTATAACTGTAAGTTCTTTAGGACTACCTAACTTAATTAATACTTCATTGCATACGTATTACATATATATTATTATAGATGTTGAATACAAATTATGAGTCAAAACACGTCAAAAATCAAAACACGTCTCAACAACTTCTATTCATATCTTAAAGTTCTTAGTTTGTATGAAAATTTACAATCGTTTAATTAAATGTTTCATTTTATGTTTTCAAAAAGCAAAAGCCTTAAAAGTCTCCCTCTCCAAGCTTAAACAATTACAGTATATTTAATAAGATTCTCGCTCGGTTTGTGCTTCGGGCTTTATCTTTGTATAAATTTATGAGATGAATTTTCCTACGACGACGTAATCGTTTCGTCGAATAAGACTTTCACGACGATTCTTTGCTAAATGAATTAAAACTTTTTAATTGAATTTCGACTGATAGCAATTTTCAACGATCGGTAAACTTATAAGACCTTTTCGATTTACACGATTGTAATGTTTTTATGAAATTCGACGAGTAAAATATTACGTGTATAGAGTTTTCGGAAACTTTTTTCTGGTCACGTGTCGACAATTCCTTTACCCTTGCAATAAAAATTCGCAATTCATCAAGATGAGTATCTCGGACGTTCTAAGAGGGATTTCTCTCTAAATCACTGTCACGTACCGAAAACGTTATCCATAAAAATGTGATATCAATATTTCCAGTCGTTGCTATTGCGTGATTTGTTGAATAGAAAGTAAGATTTTATTTATAGAGACTTAAGTGCAAGTTGTAACTAATGAGTAAAAAAGCCAATCATTTTTTTGATTTTATTTTGTTTCAACTAAATTTATCGAGCATCTCTTCCGTAAAGTAGACGTTATAATATGTTTTCTTTCCTCGATTAATACAATATGGCTGTATTTATCGAGAAAAAAAAACATCTCTATTAACTAAATTTGTCATTAAAATAAATCAAATTAAATAAAATCTTTTCATTAAAAACTTTGAGCTTTAAACAATAATAGCTAATTTTGAGCTAGAATTTTTTTAAACTAGTGTTTATTAAATCAAAATATAGACACAGAAAGACAGAAAGTTAAGTTAACTGTAAGAATAGTAACAGTTACGCTTTTAATAATAATTACCGCTATAAATTGCGTTATTTGAATGTTTGATAAATTTGTTTAAAACTTTGTTGCAAAAACTGCAACTTTAGTTATTTCATATTAACATATCATAATTAATGTCATCGATAAGGACATAAAATGTTACGCATGAGATTTATTGCTAAGACTAACGCATAGAATGATAAGTCTAGCTGTATTACGTTGCACCGAAGTTAACGCAAAAGTCGATAAATCAAAGTTAAAGCTTGCCGTGTGCCTATACTCTACGATTTATTTTACCTAAGGACAACAAACTCTTGACATGGTTATTTTACCTAAGATAATAATAGATAGACAATAAAGCGACTTACTGAAAAACTTGTCCCAAACACATCTTCGGTGGAATGTGGATTGAAAGGACTGTCTAGACCGCTGTCTACTCCAGTATTGGGATTGGCGTGAACATATGACAAAACTTTAAATCTACCTTAAAAATACACTGCATTGTATATTTGCATTATAATATTTTAAGAGTTTGGACAAAGACACGAATGAATGAGACGTCGTGTAGTTGAAATAGAAAGACGATAGCGAAAGCAATCGATCAAAGAAACTCGTATGAATCGCAACATTTATATACATCTACGCCCGGGGCTATCCTACTTTTATCCCGGGGTAAGATTTATTTTCAAGCGCGACACCTCTTGGCCCTTTGAAGTTGTTAGATGGGAGAAATAAATTTCCGCCCGCGGTCCGCCATTGTTTTTAATTAGATCGCTCCTAACTTGGGAAGTTTATTATTAATTATAAAACACTTGTTAAAAATTTAATACTCATCTTATGTATTTATATAATATACGCCGTTATATCTATGAAACTATACCCTAAATGTAAAATAATTTGTTAATTGTTTCAGTACCAATTTGCTCTCAAAACTCTATAATAATTAAACTCCATTACTTTCAACAAAACTTGCCTAAAACTATGCCTCATTTGATGGAATATGTTTGTAGTTTTATTTAATAGTTCTGGCGGTTACTTAACAGCCGACGTTTCCCATTAAGGAGATCGTAATAGCTTTTAAATAAAACATGATCAGATGTTGTGTAAACATTAAATATATTACGGGAAGCCGTCTGCGTCGAGCCGGGGCATGAGTGTGATCTCCACTTAATCCGGTGGACACGGATAACAACGCTAACAATGTGATAAAGCCGCTCTGAACACATCGCACTCTCTTGCAATAACTATAAACTATCAACCGCAAACGTCTGCCATCTTGTACCCAGACGCGATGAAATATCCACCTCTCTCTCACACCCCCTGGGGAGGCGGGTGTGCATCTCCCTCGTGCACCCCACGCTCCCAGCAAATATTCGACCGGGTGCGCTATCTGAACGGATGTCGAATGTATGTCTCAACGGGCCCTTTCGTGGTGATATCTGTTTACAATTATCGTCGATGCTCATAATACATCGAGTGATTACGCAAACAATTTGCATAACAAGTAACACGTGCGAGAAAATACTTAATGAAACCTAATAGGTTTATAATTAAGTTGAGATTTTAGCTAAAAATCTACGAAAAAGCGATATAATATTGGAAGTTTTATTTTATTGTTCTGGGCAGGAAATGCTGGTTAATAAAGTGTCCTTGTTGGGTTATTATGTTCACTGCATTTTATACTAACCTTTTCAGGCTCATGTTCTTCTGGTATGTGTGTATGAATGTCCAGAAAAATTCCAAGCTGCTGGAGTAAACCCCAACCTAACCAGAAACTAACTACGATTCCTAAAAAGGAATCGCGGTCGTTTTTCGTTTATTTCTTTAACATATAAAAAATGAGATTTGCTTACAAATATATAAGTAATGTTTACCCGGTCATTCTCTTGTGCAAAATGTTATTTGTGTTGTATTTCCGTGACAGTACAAGTAAGTAAAGTTTCTCTTTGTTAGTATTTAACAAATTATACCCGATGTTTTATTACAACGTGACGCCTAAGCGTGATTTATGGCGAATATTCAAACATCGTTTTCCAGTCACAGGCGTTAACTATGTAACCTAATAAAAGGTGTCAGATTTCACAGTTAGTTTTTAAAGTATTTACAAATACACAAATTACTTTGGATGTTACACGAATTCAATTGTGATTCTTAATTTTTTAACTTCTACACTTATTATACTTCGCTTTACTTAGTTCTGAGAGTCATTCCATGTACAGGATTATTGAGAATTAAAATTTTTGTTAAAGTATAATAAATACTGCATGTAAAAGACAGTTTAAGTATTTATGTTGAACTTACAAATACTAGTGATTCTCTTAAAATAATAATTTATTTTAAATTTCATATACAACAAAGACTACTTTGCACTATTAGGAAATCTATTGCAGGTAATGTTCTGAGACTACGGAGTAATTTGTGAGGAAATTGTTGTTTTAGTACAGAAAATTTTGTTATTTTTATGAGTTCGTGACATCCTTGACCGAATAAAATCTAAGAGATTTTTGTACGAGGTTGTGTGCATTAGTAACGTGCGTGCGGTACCGGTGTGAGCGTGAGGGGCCTCTCAAATATGTTTTAGAATTCGTTTTTAGTGTAATTAGTATTACGATCACAAAGTACTTTCTCAATGGCGCGATCCGACTTGAATAATGTATGTGCGCGAGGGGACGCTTCTCGTTTGCCCGCGCCATTGTTGCAAAACTACGGGTTTTTTGTATTTTTTTCTATAAATATAATTTCTTTTTTGAGATAAATACTTTACTTCTGACGTTATTAATAATTATTTTTTTTACAGTATTTACTTGTTATGAAATTATTTTTTAATTATGAAAATTAATGCTCCGGTGCAGTGGAGGTGAAAATATTAATAAAATTTTCAATAGCAGTGTTTCAAAATGTATCCGGATATTTTATTACAGAATAAGGATGAAAATATGCCACGTAGCCTAGTTGCTTCTAAGAATTAGCCGAGTGTTGTTCTCGGCAGTATCTCGTTACATTATACAGAAGAAGCCTGTTAGTGTTACGTCGTGCGATACATTCAATGCAAATTGGGCAAAAATGTACAACAGGCAGTGTATGGGAAGAATTTTAATTCATCTCGCGTCGATTACCTTCGGCTGGCTACTAGGACTACATAAGTATACTAGCAGTCAGTCTGTTTCATGTGGTAAATACGTGCGGTGCAAAAGAAATATCATTTTGACAACGCGCCGCAATCACCATTGCGGGTGGAATTTTGTAACATCCGTTCTTAGCTCTGACTTCTTACCAAATTTCAAGTTTATAGGCCTTATAGTTCCAGAGATAAGGTGATGGGCGAATTGTGGTATTTCGCTTAAATATATATAGATTTATGAACTGAAAATCGGTATTCAAGTCACGAGACCCTAGTTCAATTCCCAAGTGGTAGGTCCATACCAAAATGGGATTTTGTAAAATTAATGCACGATTGATATCGTGGGCTTGGACTTAAACACGACGACAGACGACACTGTCACGATGTCCCAAAAAGGTCATCGGTGGAAGATGTGTGGAAAGGACTTCATGGTCTAAACCTCCGTCTACCCCATTATTATGAATGTCGTGAAGATATTTTATGGAGACGTTGAAGACGCAGAGCGCGGGCGGTCCGACACGACCGCGGTCTCTAACTGCTAATCAATTACACACGCCGTTGGCCGACGCGCTTTTTCCGCCGTGTAATGGACACCACACGTACACAGTAATAAGCGCACGGTTGTGTGCGCTCGGGCGCGGTGGTTGCGCGCATGAGTGCATCGCCAAGTGCGAGCCCAAGCCGCGTTACATGCTGCCACGCTTGTCTGAGTCAGGGTTTTTATTCGCACATGTGCGGTGCGGCCTTTTGTGCCTCTTTAACCCCCATATTATATTGCAAGTTATACCTACTGTTATATGAATATCGATTTAAATATAAAAGCAGTGATTTATGAAGTACATAAGTTGAAAAGGGCGCTTGATAACTATGTACTTTGTTTTATCAACTATTATTTTTAAATATATTACGATTTAATTGACTACCGGATAGCCTATCCCGCTTGGGGCAAACACTTGTGTGATTAATATGTATGTTTGTACTAGAGGCATGTGAATTGTCTCTCCATTTATATATATGTACGTAACCATCTGTCGCGTTGTCCTTAATAGGCAAATCGACCTCTGTCTAATCTAGTATTGTGAAAACTGTGTGAAGTTATAAAATAATTGACACTATATTGATAAACATGTGTATGAGAACGCGGCGCATCGCGTGTGCCCGCTGCCATTTTTCAAGAGCCCCGACTTGCGTGCGCGTTGTAGTTTTTGCGCTCTCTTTGTTTTATTGTTTTCGTTTGCGCGCACAAAAATGAGCGGCGCAGTCGTTATTGTTCACTCGTCTGTTGTCTTCGGTTTGTTAAACGCCCGAGGCGATTTCCCGGAGCCGATTCCGTAGCATTATAATGGCGTTATTAAATGCCGTAATAGGCCACGGTTTTTGCCTTGTTAGCGGTCTATTCACGTCCACTTTTTGTCCGGCGAGTCTCGTAAACATCTGCGTTAATTGTCAGTGACATCGACGAGAGATTGTCGAATGGAGAATGATTTACAGTGTCGCCGCTTGTAAAATGAGCATTCTAAGCATCGCCCATCGTGGAAACGAGGGACCGTATTTGCATAAGGACACGAGCTAAAGTCCGCAGCCCAAATAAAGACGGAAAGTAATTTACATATGCAAATGTCATGTCGTTCCCATGCAAATACGTGCCTGCTTTATTACAAACGTCTTAATGATAGTAGGGATCCCAGCCTCACCGGGTGTCTCATACGAGAAGGGACCATTTGTCGTGCAATCATGGCGAAATAAGACTAATGTTAAATCACCATTGTCTTTGTAGCGATTAATTAATTTGAACAATTATGTTCTACTCTTAATAGTAAGTATTGTGACATACCATCATTTATTCATATCATTTTGTTATATCAACCGCTTTAGTCAATTGTTTAGTTAAGTTTAGTCAGGATAGTCGAGTGGTGGGTTGATTGGAATTCGTTTAAAAAGATTCCAGTTCGATATCCAGATGGTAGGCTCGTACCAATGGTATTCTCCATAACTTATGTACGATTCATATTGTTGGCTTGGACATAAAGACGGTGACAGGCTCACCTTTCCAGTTGTCCCAAATCCATATCCAAGTATTTCATCTATGCGTATAACGTATACTTAATCTAAACATCTGTTCGTCCATTTAAGCAAAAGACAAAATATAATATCCAAAGTTTCACATTTATTATGCTAGTTAGATTATGAGCGTTATTAATTTGCATTCGGGTGTCTTGATATCTCTAATTTGTTAGGTTTGTTTCACCAATTCAGTTCGTTGAAATGAAAGGACGTGATTCATAGTTTAAAATCAAACTGATGAATGACTATTTCTGCGTAAATTTTATAACGTTTTTAATTTATTAGCAGAATCCTTGAAGATTATATTTTAATTGAAATATTTTAATACAGGATTCTAATGCCGATAGCAAATAATGTAAGTTATATTAGCTTAATATCACTTGTTAAATACCTATTTCTGTATCTCTATATCTTTCGATTTGTGTTTTCCCCAACGATAAAGTAGAAACAAAGGAAAGTAAGTCGACTTGGATCGATTAGATTCTGATGACGAACTGGTCCTTTAACGGACTACAAAATAATACTATTAATAGTTGCAAATATTAATCTCGTCTAAATATGGTAGCTTCCATTTCATACGATACGTCTGTCCAATTTAAATGACAATACTATTAATGATTATGTTATAGTATAAATGGATATCTATTTAGTACTGAGGATGAGATGGTATGTTTTTCGTTATTTTAAAATTACAATTGATTGAAATCTATCAAATTATTTACTTAATTTCTTCACTTAATAGAAAATGATAAATTTGTGTTTATAATGTCATTAATTGAAAGGAAAAACAATACAAAATGTTTTCATCTTTGTAATTTTAGACAAGGTCCATAGTTACACATAAAAACAAGAAAACAAATTAATAATACACTTATTAACTTACTATTTATATTTTTTAATTTGACTAATTACAATTTTTCGTAACATAATCGCGGTGAATAATATCAAAGTGTACATTTTATGTTAATTTTTGTCTATATTTTGAAAACGGACAAAAATAACAATATTATTATTTTATATTCGGATAAAGATGTTGATGTGTTTGGAGGCTAAAGATTAGGATTTTCAAGGACTAAGAAAGAGTTTTATAAAGAATAATTACGCATAAATGGACGAGCATCCAAACACAAACCCGTTTATTTCAAATTCAAATTCTGAACAGATTTGTGCAACCCGCTATTATGTTATGCTTGTCACTACGCCAACAAAAACTATTATATGTATTTTCGCAAATAAAGACACATATTTTATGTGTTTTTAGAAAAAAACAATATACATATAAACGACAAACCCACCAATGATAATGCTAGTTTTACATGTATATGAAGATGTAAACATTTCGTCATGGCACTTCCTTTCTTCTTTAAAACTGATGTTATTTTGTTTCTACATTAATTTATGAATATGTGACAAATGTTTGGCAAACGCAAGTTTATTAATGAATGTTTAATCTACGCAACTCTACTGAAGGCCAGCCGGATACTTTAAAATTAATTCTAAGCATGCAACATTAGCGTTTTTTTTTAAAATGTAAACTTAAATACCTTTGTAAAGAACTAAATGACCGTATAATAAATAATTAATGAATAATTGTTTTTTTTTTAATTTCGTATGTTAGTGTTTTTTGAATAGTATTGCATTGCATAATGCGTTATTGCCCCCCTAACTGGGGGAGGGTTGTGTCCTAGTGGACATGTATGTGTTTACAGGTCGATATGTATGTGTTTATTAATACATGACATTCAACAAGCTTGTGTCTGCGTTCTGAGAAATGATCTCAGGACGTAGACAAAAGCTGTATTTCAAACTTTTAATAGGCTATTGAGATGAGCACTCGTCTCTGCCACTCGTATAGCTTCGTTACGTGACACGACTGTCCGTCAGTCGTTTTCCTGTTACCGAACACGGTACTTTTAAGTATCAATCGTTATCTTTAAATGTGACAAACTCTATAAATTCGTCTTCTCTTATCTTTATCTTCGGCGATCACTCGAAAACAAGTTGCAGGAGATAAAAATCGCTAAATATATTTTAAAAGTATTCTTAACTTAAATTATAAAAACTTTCGTGAGACATTATCAATCAAATAGTTAAAAACGGCTAACGCTCGCGTCCCGCCTTGCAATGTGCGCGAATTCATTCCTGATAAAGGACCTCCGATAGGTCCGAAACTAGTCGCTACCTACACCGATTATTGTAACGCGAGCCGTTTTTAACTATTTGATATTCTTAACTTATTTTAGATTATATTATAGTCATATTCATATTTAGACAAGAGTACATTTCTCTATAAACGCCGTTAATAGGGTGAATTTCACATGTAGCTTACTGTATGTGAGCTTCTCGAACAAGCACTGCTGGTAAGTGTAGCTAAATTGAATTGTAAGTAAAATATTTATATATTTAAGCTTTATTTGCACACATTATAAAAAAATTTACAAAACGGCGGACTTAATGCCTAAAGGCATTCTATCGTTTTTAAACAGGCTACAAAAGTTTTACAAAGGTTACAAAACTTTTCTTCTTAGATATATCTGCTCCACTAGACTCTTAAGGGATTATTGAAAGGGAAACATATCATTAAGTTTCCAAAGGACCTATTCTATAGATGTAATGAAGAAGTGTTTAGTGTATGAAGAAATCGTCATTATAAAATGTTTTTGTATTTGTTAAACCACATTTAGTCACGTTTTACAAATTTATTCTTTAATTTTTTAAGTAGATAGGTAAGTGCGAGTTGCGTAAGTAACGTTTGTTGTACTGAGGCGTATTATTTACATTTTAAATGAAGATTTTATCTCACCATGGATATGTTTTACAGCCTATGGTACGCCGTTCATGTTGTGTCGGTGCATATTTTCTCACTTAATTCTTTTTTCGTTAAATTTTATGAGTCTATTAATGACCCTTTACGAGCGACGACATTTGCATATTAGGTTTATGATATTGCTCATAATAATGAAAGCTGGAAACATGTATCATTTCGTGAATATAATGAACATAAAACGCATATATATATACACTTCACCATGTGGTGAAGTGTTGGTGGTGGTGGGCATAAGAATAAATGGTATATTTCACAGTTGAACTGTCAGATGGTGGGATAACCAATCTCTAAACATTTCATAGCAATGCCAATGCCAAGCGTGGTAATCTGATGAAGGAGAAGCCTATGTACTTCGAGATATGTATTTAAGTAGGTATATAAATGTTTTAATTAGAGCATTACCCTTGTTCCAAAGCTTAGAAGTCCTTCTAATGAAGCTTACGTAGAGCCCTATGTCCAGCTGTAGACTTTTATACGAGGTATGTAAGAACGTATTTTTATACATAAACTTTGAGATTGCAGTAATGATATAGTTGTTTATATTTTTGAGATACTGTTGATATAGCAGCCACTAGGGATAACCATGTACTCCATCTTAAGTGAAATATATGCCGATAAGGTGACGTTTAAAAATCTTGTTCTTATAAGATTTCACATATAAAATTTTTAGTTTAAAATGTATACAAATTGGGAGTCTAAAATTACTTACTTAGAAAATACAACCGTAGAGAGGAAAATAAAATATGGAATAAGATATTATGTACAGAGATAAAAACTTATGAAGAGACATAAAAAATTAATTGGATTCATTCTTCGTCTCTAATAATGAAGTTAATCTTTACTTCGTCATTATGCGTGCCTCGTAAATACGTATGTAAGAACAAGATTCGTTTTTAAGATAACATAATTGCTTTGAACTGATGAAAAAAGTAATTTTAAGTGAAATAAGGGACATGAGCTCATTAAGTGACAAATTAAAGAATTTACATATAAATGTCAAGACCATTACAGTTTTATTAAATAGGTAATTATGCTAATGTATCATGCGCGTTGTATAATAGTTTAACAAAGAATGCTAAAATAGCTGCGAAGTGATATAAATACGAATGTCGGCGGTGGAGCAAGTTTAATAATAAATAAGGTATTAATATTAATGAACTCTTTGTAAATTTTAATGCGGATGACTCCTATATATATATATATATATTCATCAAATTTATAAAAGACTGATAGTTTAGACTTCCGTTCAAAGAATCTTGTTTAAAATAAACGGTTCGTTTTCAACCAGGACACAATTTCGTCAATAAATACATAATTGATAGACATTTTCTCCCATTTTTGTCATGTGAGGCACGATTCAGAACAACACATTTGAAGCTTAAAATAAATATATCGTTAGTGAGATAAGATTAGTGGAAAAACTCAACTCAAAACTTAAAACCTAAAAAAACTTATTTAATAAGTTTTTTTAGGTATGTAAGCACTCAAAAAGTACATTACTTCTATTTTTTTATGGGAAAAAGAGAAAGAGGAACAAGCGACTCATTAGCGTGCAAGTAAGTCAATATCGATTAGCGAAATTAAGAACGTGGCTTGGCCAACCTTTACCACGCCGGTCCATTATTTCAATAACAAAAACCGCCGTATTTTCTACCACATTTAAATTACTATTGGATTGCACGGATATACATTTGCATAGTCTTTGCAAATAAGATACCTAGTCTGATTTTCAAGTAGTCGTTTCTGGTTGTCCTCAGTAATAAAACTCTTCAGGGAAGTCATGGTTTATAACAAAATATATATTTGTATTTAAAGTACGTTTCATAGTAAAATTTACAAATTCTATTCTTATATAGTTCAGCCATTTTTTCGTGCTTGGATAACAAATATATAAACATCCAATATAAAAACTTTCACATTTATAATACACTTCAGTGAATGCTGTATTACACATAAGTCATGAAAAAAATAGGCTGTGATTGTTACGAACAAACAGGTATAATAAAATATCTTAATATTAAAGAAGTTTCAAGACTCCTTTCAGTGTACGAGATTGCTTTAATGAAAAAAGTCTGGCATCTCAGTTGCTGAATAAAGTGGTTCTGGATTCAATTCAACACTGGATTATTCTTATAAATTTCTAAATGAAAGATGTGGAGAGCAGCCACAAAACAATAAAAACTTATATTTTCCGTACGTTTTGCAAATTAAAAAATCATATGTATAAATTCGCAAATAATATGCTACATTACATTTAAGATTTAAGGATTTTTACTAAGAAATGATAAAGCTTTGATTTTTATTATGATTATTGATAAATAATTCTGTTATTATGAGCCTATTATTTACAAAACAAATGTGGCGTGAAAAAATCTGCATAGTGAAGTTGAAAGATTGTTGTTACGAGTAATTCCCAAAAGGTTTAAGACAATTTCCACACACAATAAAACTTTTATTTAGTAGGTATAGAGTAAAAAGTCCTGCTTTTTATTCTATACCTACTAAATAAAAGTATAATGATTTGTTGTATTTGCGCAAACACTACACATCTAAAATAAAACGATGTTCGGATTTAATCGCGTGTATTATTCAGCTCTATGGGCCAGGTTCCATTCCTGGTTGGGTTAATGTGTACAAAACAAATTTTCTATATTTTCTCGGGTGTTTCTTATTTTGGGATCAGAGCAACATATGTGATGTTGTTCCTATCTATGTGTGTACTTATTTATTCACTGCACGTATAGCAGCATCCGATTTCTTATAATTCGATGCCCGGTTTAGAAGCGGCAACTTTCATGCCCATCGGAGACCATTATCTCAACAGTCAGCGTTGTGGCCGAAAGGCGGCCGGTTCCGATATGTAAACTGCTTAGTGGTCCGCTGCCTGCGTCCGATAACATCTCCACTCGTTGTACAAATAGCGCTATTAACCTTAACACCGAGCTATGCGACATGTTGCCCCAGGGCTGACGATAACCGGTTTTTTTATATTCCTGACGGTCCTATGGCCATGTTCTTCGAGTATTTAAGTATTTGGTTTAAAGTTTAATATTTATATTAGATTCTCATATTTATATTAGAACTAATGTTTAGAAATTTGGTCAATATAATATTTGCTTGTTGACCATTTGTATATCATTCTTCGTCGCGTTAAGTTACGGACGACAATAGACCTGTTTTTATATCAATAGAGGGAAACTGTTATTATTCCGTCCAGATATAACTCAAATTTTAATAATAAATACATGATAATATATTTTCGTAGGATTTTGTGACTATATAAAAATATAGAGTAACGAGGGTTCGTTTTTCCTGTACAGATCCATAGAATTTCTCACTCAGATCAAATAATAATAATGCGTTTATTTCTCTTCACATATTACAGACAATCTGCCTTTAAACCTATACTTAAACTATACTGGTACAATATTATAGTCTCATACATATATGACTATAATGTACAGTGCGTACCGTACCTACCTCAGACACCAGATCCTCACATATGAGGAGCTGAGGTAGGCACGGGAATGCCTGAATCACGACAGTTTAAATCTTGTATGTATATCTTCACGCCTTTCCCGATACAGGGGTAGACAAAGGTCTAGTCTAGAAAATTAAGTCCCTTCGACCCACTTTGCACCGAAGATATATTCGGGACAACGTGACAGATGGTGAGCCCGTCGTCGTCTTTATGTCCAAGCCAAAGATATAATTCGTGCATAAGTAAGTTTTCAAAAAACCCATTGGTACGAGACTGCCACCTGGGGATCGAATTCGGTTCTCTTGATTCGAAATTCCGACCACCCAACCACTCGGCTATCGTAACTTTCATTTTAAATCTTCAATCAATATTAATCGATTATAAAAAACCGACTGTATCGTGCAATACAATATCTACTTTGTAAGTTAATAAGAGGGTTAAGGACGATCTGGTTACTCTAGTTCTAGAGAACGTATAATGTAACTAAATATTTTATAATTACATATAAATTATTCATATTTTATAACCACCTGACACGTTGTCCCCAATTAGCCCCGGTGAAATGTGAATCGGAATGACCAAATTGTGTAGATATTTAATTACCTCAGTATTTTTTTACTAATTTATTCACTAAGAATATAAAATTGTGTTTGAAATATGGAATTGTCAACTTAAAGTAGAGAATTTTTCGTTTACTGTTATAACAATAATAATTCTTAGGCAAATTATAATAGTGATGGATTAAAATAATAACAGTAGTCATTAGTTTTTTGAGGTAATTTAAAATGCATTACAAAACTCATCAATGAACGCAACACTTTTCCAAAAGGTTCCGTTTTAATTTTCGCTTAAAAATATTTATATTCTTAATTGTCTTAAGGTCTATTAGAATATGCGTGAAGATATAAAATAAAAAAGGGGATATATTAAACCGTGAATGTCAAACATCTAACATCGAGATAAGTGCAATCTTTGCTAAACAAACATTTGCTCGGCGCTCGTATGGAGGAGACATCCGAAAGTTCACACAATATTATTCCAGGTCAAATATTAAACATGGGTCAATATCGGCTATTTGGCATCCCTGAAGAAGTTCATCTCTTTCATGCTCGTGCCCGTATATATGAGTGATCTCTCTCGCGCTTGTTAGGGCATGACAGAGTGACGCTGTATAAAACGAATATGAAAAGACGAAGCGGCCGATGAATTAAATGATAGATAAATGGCTACTCGAGTCTTTTGTTAAATTATACGGTTCCATGAACGTCCTTATAAATTAATGCGGCATCATTGAAACCGCGCATTCAGTCACATACCGAAGAGTTCAACATTATCCCTTTCTTGTATGTGTGAAAGCGATCACACTGACATTGGCATTATTCTTTTTGCTTAGAAGTTAGTTATAATTGTTTAAAAATATTTTAATTGTCTCGACTGAAATAGAATGGAATTTTTATTGTACGTTGAGCGGAAACGCTTCGTTTCCTACGCTTGTTTTACCTAGAGATTCTTTTGTTTTTAATGTTCCTTTGTGAAGTTTTTTTTTAAATAAGCTTTGCCTTCTACTTTATTAATATTACTTCGTGGCTATCAACTACGACAAAATTTAAATCTCTCAAATACCTATAAGCGTTTTTGTTATGCTCTAAAGTTACAAGAGAGACACGAATTTGTTTATTCTATAATAGTCAATATGTCGAGATACCCAATTACTCAAGCTGAGTAATTGGGTATCGAATCCAAAGACTTGAGATCGATCTCCATGAGGCGATCTCTCTCTCTTACCGATGTGTTTTTATCTTTTATATCTAGCTTTATAAAAATTAAAGACGATGTAGCAGTCCGTCAGATAGTACGCAGCCACTGCTGCTCAGAAATATTCCATGAAGGTGAATGGACCCTCACAGCATATTATTACATCATAGGCTCTCTATACTTTACATGGCTTACAACACCGTTACACTAATACAGACATCTAGATAAAATAAACAGTGAATAAATATTCCCCAATCCACAAAATTTCATGACGGAGATAACTTAAAGAATTTAATAAAAAAAAAAACAAATTTAATAACAAAAACCACTTTATTTGAACATCAATTTGTTCTATAAAGTCGATTTCAATTTTATGTTACGTGGATCTTGCAGTTTTCTAACGTACGAGATCGTTTACTGAGCTTAAAAATGTAGCACAGGTATTTTTACAAATCCAAGTTGCATTAAAGTAGCAGAATTCTTTGTAAAATCTAGCACAGGAGAGAAATTTAAATTGGTATAGAAATAACTAGCGGAACGTTTTTTATGGTATCCAGTGCAGTACCGGTGGGTCGTTAACGCAATAGAAAGTAATTAACGTCAGTTTGCTTACCTATAACACTATGACTTCCAACTAAAGATAGTTGATCAGACTTACTAGTTAGCTATCTAAGTTAGCTGGTTTACTTGCATCCTTAGGTTTATATTCTAAACTAGCTACGCCCTGCGGCTTATTACGCGGGTAAACAACTACAGAGTCAGCCCGTTGTAGTAATTTCAAGGTACGAATACTAATTTATAGATTTACGTATTACAAGATTAGTTTTTAGTAAAATAATAAATATCTTCGCGCCCTTCTCAATACACCCCTGTGTTGGGAATGGCGTGAAGATGTGTATTATTTTATTATTAGTATATAGACAATTAAGTCCTTTCGACCCACCTTCCACCGAAGGCATCTTTTGGGACAACGGGGCAGGTGGTGAGTCCGTCGTCGTCTTTACGTCCAAGCCAACGATATAAATCGTACATACATTTTTTGAATAACCCATTGGTACGAGCCTTGGGGATCGAACTTGGATCTCTTGGACTCGAATTCCGTTCACCCAACAACTCAGCTACCGTGTTAGCTTTTAGTTTTATTTTATTAGTAAATTACAATGTAGTGACACGTAGTAGATCAATGCCTATGTCTATTCTTTTGTAATTAGTTAAATATTTCATCATCATTACAGCCTGTAAAGATCAACGCAGGAGACAGACGGCTCCTGTACGGAAGGGTTTGCTTTAATCGCTACGCTTGGCCATCGGATTAACGATCACTGTACCAGACTATCGAAACACCAAAATTATGCGAGGTGCACTATTTAGGTCTTCCGATATATATATACACTCTTAGATGCGGTAACCGTTGCACCGGTAACCGTTGCTAACCAATTGTATTTTTAAGATTTTTCCTTTAGTTGCCTATTGCGACACCCATGAGAAGAAAGGGTGTTTTTTTTATAGCAGAGGGAGGCAAACGAGCAGGTGGCTCACGTGATGGTTTGTGATTACCGCCGTCCATGAACACCCACAATACCAGAGGTATTGTGGGATTGTGGGGCCTAAGAGTGACCCCCTCCCCCCTCCCCCAGAATTGGGGAAGGGCGCTGTGTGGGCCTCCGGTTACCTGCACTCACCAGACGAAATGCAGAAGTTTGTTAGACTTCTACTTCACGCCGGTATTCTGTGAGGTCGTGGTACTTCCTCGGTCGAGCCGGCCCATTCATGCAATAACAAAAGCTGATGCGTTGCTCTACCACTGAAAAACTGTTAAACACACTCTAAAACTGTTTAATTCTTACGCCGTAACTGCACCGCATATTTAGCACAACTATATTGAAAACAATAAAATTTTAAAGTTTTATACAATTACTAAACTTTTCAATAAAAATGTGTGCGCTTAATAATCTCAATAATAGTATAATGGTACTATGGTTTTAATTAACAACTCGTAAACGGTCTGACAGGCGGCCATTTTGATTCCGGAACGATATTATCTGCTCAGCAGAATGGGACTTTAAATTGAATTGCGGTTATTGTTAATTCGACACCGAGTCCGACGAGTTATTTTATTTATTTCATGCTACATCGTTATTATTTAAATTAATCCACGTAGTCTGAGAGCGCGCATGAATTTCGCTTATTATAATTTTGCTAAAATTAAGCGAGTAAAACGGTTTTCATTAATGGATGTCTTTATATATAAATTAAATTAGTAATTAAGATAAAGCAAATGATGTTTATGAAAGACTTGGTTGATGAATGTGTTGACATAGATAATAGTACTGAAACATATTCAATATATTGAATTAGTATGTATTTAAGTAGGACTTTGAGCTATGCTATCTCATCTTGCGTCTTGTACTGTATGGAAGGGATCACAACAAGCTCTTTTTATATTTGTTTACTCTTTTTCGTAATCCTTAAAGATAAAACTAAAGTGGAATCCTCTATCCAGAATCATTATCATAAATTATGTTACCAAATAAAATAAAGTAATAAATTAAAAATCAAAACATAAAAATTTAACTCACGAGAATAAAATTAAACTTAAATTTTCTTTTGTTCATTTTGGCATTAAAATTACGTGATTAATACCAGAGCAACAGAAACAGTTAGCAAATAACATTTCAGAGTGTATTTGGGTCGTTATAACTCAATTTAAAGCGTCCGCCGCTCGCATAGCTTCGCTTGATCAAAGTCTACATAATTCAAATGAATAATTAATTGAAGTCAACTAGGTGTAAAATCGGGCGTATTTTCCACTGAGTTGACGATTTAGTTTTGTGCCATGTGTGTTCATTACGAAGCCAGTCTTTTAAGCACACCTGTAGGGAGGGTGAAATAATTAGTGTACATAATATGTATCCAAATAATTATCCAATTTATATTACGATGAAATACCCGATTCTTAAATTTAAAATAAGATTTATTTCTACAGTACACGTTATTTCATAATATTAGTATCTGGCATAAATATATAACATCTTACGGTTTAGGTAACACTCACTGTCTGTATGTTTTTAGCTTTGTGCAAAACAAAATTCATAGGACATTAGTCAAGCGTATTTGATTGTTGATCTGAATTCAGATCGAATTTTTCAAAACTTATGATATACGTAGCTAATACTATATGGCGGATAAAGACACGAAAGTAAGAAAGAAAGAGATCACATATTACCTTGTCCCAAATAAATTCTATTGAAATTACTTAACCGTTTAGAATTCTGACTACGCACCCCAGTGTTGGAAGCGTGGTCGGGATAGCTTTTGGGTGGGATTTATTCAAGCGGCTAACTTCAACTCTTTGGATATATTTTGTTTCTTTATTTTATTAGTTTTAATTTTATATTGTATTATACATTTTATTGTATTATATATTTATTATATATTTTATTTTATATTTTATCTTCGGTGGAAGGTGGGTCAAAGGGACTGAATTGTCTAGACTTGACCTCTGTCTACCCCTGTATTGGGAATTGCGTGAAGATATTTTATTTTATTTTTTAATTTTATATTGTGATGCTGAAAGCTTTTGTTTGTTATAAATAAATATTTTTAATTAAAGGCAAAGTATATTGCAAATACTTTGATGTATCTCGTCGTCAACTGCAGTAAAAATTTACTGTCAAATTTCTCCGCAAAGATCATTATTTTTCTAGAAGCGCTGTATTTCGCAAATATTAGCAAGCCATAAAAGTTTATCGACCATAAATTTGTCGGCTTTTCAAACAGCCTAGTTTATTTTATAAACACTGCAAAAACTATAGACGTTTATCATCGAATGCAAAGATAGGTTTAAAACGTTTTATATACAAATGATATATTCAAAATGGAAATGGTAATTGGATTGGGAGACTGCTCGTTCTGCCAACAAATTTATTCATATCTGTTATAGAGCTGTGTTATTTCTTCGCTAGCGATGGTACATTCGAAACAAGAGGACACGTAAGCCCTGTCTGTATTGGCAATCAGAAAAGAAATGTTTTCGATAAAAGTTTCTATTTGATTTGCGAACGAACACGTTGGAATTTATTTTAGTGATACCGTGTCCTTATTTCACCGTTCTCCATATTTTATGTATTTTATGTATTCTAAATGTATTGTGACGACTTTTACTCTTTTGATTTGTTGCTTCTACAATATATTTAGAAATAAAGACAATTTATGTGATACAAAGTATTTGCGTACTCAATATATGTATTTACATAACCTTAACAGACGTTGGCGTAGATACTGACAATTTTTTTTTGCCATATACATTGTACAAGTTGTACATTTCTGTGATTCCTACTCAGTGCTGTGTTTGTTATCCATTGTGCAAAGAGTCTGGTCCCGTGTTCGACAATCCGCTTGCCAAGCGATGCGGTAATGGCAATTTCTCATATTGGAGAGGCCTATGTCCTGCAGCGGTGTTATAGTAGTCATAGTAGCTATGCCCAGAGGTTTCATTCACTGAGTGGATTCAAATCTCTCTGTTGGTAAATTTAAATTCACGTATTTATTGCCTTGATTTGAATTCCGATCACCCTAGTACTCGGTTATTGTGACTTATTAATAAGTGTTACTAATCGAAAGATTTTTAGGCAGTTAGGTTTTTTTTTTTTCAAATTTTTATTCCTCAACTCCAATATTGAGACAAACTTAACAAAAACAAAACGATCAAGCCATTTCAGAGTTTTTTCGAAACTTACTTATTATCAGTCATAACTTAACATTAAAAAAACTCTTACTTAAAGAAATTACGCCTTGATGAGAATTCTTAAAAGAAAAATCGATTTAATCGTGTATCTCCTAACAGAGTCAAAGTGTGTGTATAAAAACTTTTTGTAGTTACGACATGTTTACTATTTTTATCGTTATAAATTTATCTACTAATTCACCTTCATTGTTATTCGTCGTAATTAACATTTTCCTAATTAAAATGTTGCCGTTGATAAATTAATATAAACAGACTAATGGTAATCATATTTTAGCTTCAAAAAGGTTAATGTTTTTAAATTACTTTTGCTCCCGCTCGTTTCACTTCTGTTTCACTGAAATGGTCGAACAATTTTTTTTTCAATTACTAACTTTGTAAAGTTGTTTAAATTAATTTAAATGTTAATGAGACAATACGAGCAGTTGTAACTTATATTTGCTAACATTATACGTTTGCTGTGGCAATATGAAGCCCGGCGTCTACTAAATTTAACAACGCTTTGTTATTAATCATTTTCAATTAAACGTTGTGCGTCTGTCAGTTTAATTAAACGGCTGTAGTTGGTGACGCGTGCATCGACTGTGTTATATTTGTTTTATCTTTTTATATGTACGCCAAAATAGAAATAAAGAAAGAGATTTAAAATTTCAACTAATGCTATATAGGACACGGTGGCTCGGTGTTAAGATAGTGGCTACGGCTTGGCGAAGGTCGTGGGTTCGACCCAAGATCTTGCCGCTCCATATCAGTTGATTTTTCAAATTCCTCTTTAATTTAATGTCTTTTTTGTAATCGAAATAATTAAGTAACTCTATTCGTCTCTCTAAATTTTTGAAAGGATTTTGATTAAATTAATAATAAGATACAGTATCAACTGATATGTATAAAATAAGATACTTTTTTCAAAATGAATAATGCTTTTTTCGCCACGAAATTCTGAAGAATAATTAACTATTTCTAGCGAAAGCTAAAGCTGTTATTAAACAGACATAATGTCTTTGTAATGTTAACTAAATAAACCATTTAATCTTATCACTCTTTTTACCTTTGATAAAGTAACATATTAGTCATAAAGTACTTACCCGAAATTCAAACAATTCGAGGGATTTCAATGTATAAATCTTATCATCTGCCAGCGTTAAAGCACGGTAATGTGAGTTACAGAATATGTTAGTCTGTGTTCTTGATGTATTACAGCATTAAAGTTATTCATCCTTATTCATATTTGTATAAGAGTCACGATGGTCGAGTGGTTGGGTAATCGAAATTCGAGTCAAAAGACTAGATGTCGATCACCCGGCCACCCAGGCTCGTACCAACAGGTTTTTCAAACACTTATGTATATGTTATATCGTTGGCTTGGACATAAAGACGGCGACGGGCTCACCACCTGTCACATTGTCTCAAAAATGTCTCCGGTGGTAGGTGGGTCGAAAGGACTCTCTACCCTTAACCCTGTATTCTGAATGGCGTGAAGATATTTTGTGTTATTCGTATTTCATTTATAATGAATTTAGATGTCGTATATTTTATTATTCAATAAGCCCACAGGCTACAGGAGTGTATAAAGAATATACGATGATTCTTTAGATACGTCAATTCAATATTGAGTCGACTGTATTGTCTATTGTCTTTGATGTACATCTTTTCTCCAAGCTAATAACATAAGGTTTAATTTTGTAAACGTTGAAGCCATGATGAAGATGTTTTTTTTTCGGCTTGTAATTAATTTTGTTATGGTTACGGAACAGTAATACTTTGTTAGCAGAAATCGATTATTGTAATGTTAGAGTTTCATTTGCACAGTTCCCCAAGAGAAAACATAAAATGGAACAAACTATCTAGTACGATTAGAAGACCATTCTCTCCATTAAATGTCTAATACACAATGCGACAGCATCAACGCATAAACTACACTATTAACATCTGATAAAAAATATCACTACCTTAAACTTATCAAACTATAGTAAAATTGTTCAGATCAAAATTTCCACTAATGTCTGCATGCTAAAAACAACATATTTATTTTTGGTCACCATTAACGTATCTATTGATCTTTATTATTTCACATTAGTCTTTATGAGCTTAATACAGTAAAAGGATCGCTAGCATATTAGCAAAAGTCTACCGCCGTGCCTTTTTTAAAAATTTTTTTGCCTCGCACAACAACTTTGTGGAATCAGCTCACGGGAATCAGCTTTCGGCAGCGGTGCTGTTCGTTTACGGCATAGGAGCTTCACGAAGAGAGTTTCTTTCTTCTTTAAGTTTCTTCAATTTAATTTAAGGCCGGCAACCTGTAGTTTCAGCTTTCGCCGATCATCATCTCTGTTGCATACAGGCAACTTGCAGGATTGAGAGCCGTGGAGGTTGAAAAGCTCTGGAGTTGTTGTCGTGTGTGTATCGTTAAAACTTGGTACCATTAAAACTTACGCAAAACCAGCAAATACAGATAGTATTTTTATGACTATACAATTTTTCAGTAATTACAATGTTAATTTAAATAATTTAACTGCCTATCGAGCCGTATGACGGGATTAATCAATTAATGAAGACTGTTCTCATCTCACATGCGCCGGCATATAGCTCCATAGACATCAAAGCCTCCCTTCAATTTAATTATGGATTTGATTGGATTGGGAATATTAATGGCCACCGTGTGTTCTCACCGTAATTAATTATAAATGGTTGTTGTAGACATGTGTAACGATGTTGTTATCTAACCCAAATTGATATGTTAATGTTGTTTTAAAGATTGTGTAGTTATCGTTAAATTGATTGTCAAAATCCCTAGAATTTAGAATAAAATATCTTTTAAGAATCAGCGCAATAAAGAAAATATACTTTCAGCTTGATATTTAATTTATCTATGAAGTCATGCGAAAGTAATATTTTTATTTGAATCGTTCTATTCTCATCGCTTTTTTTTGTGAAACGAAGAATTTCTTTTTCAGATTTCAGAATTTATTTAGTCTTCTTACATTCAATGTCAATGTTCTTATTATAACGTAACCTTTTCACATAACGTTTTATAAGTAACGTTGTACATTTGCTTGTAAATAATGAAGCTTTTCATTTTATGAAACGAAACACAAAGAAGCAATAAATTATTTGAAATACTCCTTAGAACATTTACTACTATTGCTGTCTGGTTTCTTTTATTTTATTTATTTATACTTCATACACATAAATGAGCTATGGATATATGCGCACTTAATGCCTGAGGCATTCTCTACCAGTCTACCTAAAAGGCGAGACAAAAAGTAGGTGCAGCAGATACAGTAAGACTAAAGTGAATACTGAAAATACTAAAATGAATACTGAAAAATTACATTCATACATAGATACATAGAGCACGTACATCACATACATTGCTCTGATCCCAAAGTAATCAGCTAAAGCTCACGTGTTATGTGATTGAAAACAACGAAGACCCCACAAACAAGCAGCCTCGAGATAATATAGAAAGGTCGTTTTTCTGGATTCACCCGGGCAGGAATCGAACCCGGGACCTCAGAGACAGCGACACCTTGAAATCCGGTTAGCCAACTGACCACGGAGGTCTTCAAATAAAATATATAGCAATTGAATGTGGTGGTAAATGCTAACATTTTTAAGAATCAATCAGGAAATAACTAACTACCAGTGAAAGATACCTCTACCTACCACACGTGGTTTCTTTGCAGACTTTGCACGCGCTACAGTCATAATTACATTTTCTCTGCTGGGGTAACATAAAGCTGCCGAGCTTATTTCATAACCCATAATGCGTCCATTCCGAGCTCTTCACTCCCAGAGATATAGAGCAGGACGGCGAGAGTCGTAAAATTTGTCCACATTGAAGCTTGAACTCTACGCCTCACGAAATAACCATCAAGTTCGGTGAAAATCGTAACGCGAATGTCGACGATGTCTTCCGCTTCTCGAACGGCGAAACGACTCGGTGGAAGTTTTCTGCTTCATTTATTAGCAGGCGATGTCGACGTGGAAGCCAATAAAGCGGCGAGCTCTCGCCACCCTCTCTAGACGATTTATGAGCGAAACTCGCACTAATTCCACTAACAGCACTCTACTAATTTGAATGTTAATTTTTTTTTACAACTTCAAACCTTTTTAACGTTTCGGTCGTCGTGGCGTTTAGGGCATGAATAACAAGCTTTCCTTTAATTTAGCTGAGTGTACTACATAAAATAATTGTGGTATGTTCGTGACCGGACAACCGTTTAAGTGTATTTATTTATGGTTAGTCGATAAAACTAATTATTCTTTATGCGTCTTTAAACATATGTTTAAAGACGCATAAAGAATATTATGCATCTTTAAATATATATCATTCATAAGTCCCTTCGACCCACCTTCCACCGAAGATATTTTCGGGACAACGTGACAGGTGGTGAGCCCGTCGCCGTTTTTATGTGGTTTTTTAGAATGGTTTTTTAGAAAAACCCTTTAGTACGGCCACTTGAGGATAGAACTCGGGTCTCTTTACTCGAAATTCCGACCACCCAACCACTCGGCTATCGTGACTTTATCTTATGAATGATAAAAATATATATTTTTATCATTCATAAGATTCAATTAAAACTATTTAGCAAATTTATAAAAGTATTTAATTATTAGAAACTATATTATTATAGTATTGTTTTGACATGTTTAATAATTCTATAATAATTCAACCGTGTCGAATATATAGTAGTTTATTTACTGAGCATATAATATTAATAAAATAGTGTTCCATTTATGATTCAAAATCGTACATCGCTTGTTTCCTAATTATGTTTTAATATAGATAATGTTATGCGGCAAATAAAGTAAACACAATTTCAAATGTGTCAATATTTGTGTTGTTAATATTTGGTCTGTTGTCTGCATTGAAATATTAATGATATTTCACCCCTATCTGTCTGCATTATGAATATTTCAAGAGTTAATTATAAGTTTCATGATATGAAAAGTTCCCTGAAGTGAAAAGTACCAACTTGCAACTTTCTTACGACATCCGCTTTGTAACAACTCGTTGAAATACATAACACAAGAACTTTGTTTTTACTTCCAACATTTTTGCTATCGTTTCTGATGTAACATTGTAGGAATTGTTTCTAACTATGACTTTTCCAATCTTCGGCAATTTAAAAAGACTTATATTTATAGTGTATTTTGTTTAATTGCAGTGCTCTTTGCTTAATATTATTATTATAATAAACATTTTTACGATTATTTACTCTTTTCAGACTTTTTGTAAAAGTACTTACTTTGTTTATTTATTTTTATTTATTAAAGCTATTTATCAATAACATTTCGTTTTAAATCAATCCTTCGAACATTTCTCTTGAAGTTCAATTAATCTTTGATCACCATTCCAATATTTTAATCATATAAATCAATACTTATTCATTGTTATTTATGTCAGCTTTTTATTTAGAAGTTTAATAACAAGAATTACTTTTTATTGTAGTTTTTTATCTTTTCAGGTAAGTCCTCAATTTGGCTGATGATATATTTCACAAGTTCCACTCGGAGCGCATGACATTCAAGGTAAGTGACGATGAATATTTAAAATGTAAAATTTTGTTTCGACGCGATTGTAATTCTTCTCGCTTTTAAATTTTCAGTGGGCGTTTTTGGCATGCAGACGTGATTATTATTAAAGGACATTACACTTTAGACGTGAGGTAAACATCATGATGTAAATTAAACAAATGTTGCGCGTTAACATGTCGACTATGTTTTTAAAAGGAATCAATTAATTCGTAGGTAACACTGTTATTTATTAGTTTCGCCTGCGTGGAATCACTTTGAAATTTATTCACTTTGGCCTAACATTGAAATTTTTCGGTATTGAAGTATACCATATCGTTTCACGCTACTTTCGTTCCAAAATCCGTATATCCGTGACAGATAGGAAGACACACTTATATTCACATTTATATTTTTTTTAAATACGAGTGATACCTAGACACTAGACCTCTGTCTGCCCCTGTATTGGGAATTGCGTAAAGATATTTATTATATTTAGTTATTTAAATATGTAATTCCAGATAACATTACTAGTATCCCTGTTAACCACTATAATTGAACTGCAATCTGGAGTTGATTTACGACAATAGTCGATTGGCGGGGCCGAACCTGCGACTTTATGTTTCACAGTCCACACCCTAAACCAGCATACCGATGAACCGATGTATGGTATGTCATTAATATAATGACTAGCTTGTACGGATATTAATATGTATGTATCATATTATACATACCTAAAAAACATAATGTAAAAAAAACATAATACATTGCCGAGTGGTTATGTTGTCCGCATTTATTTATATTTATTATTTATTCATATGTACAATTCACATAGAGTATTAATTGTGAAATTAAGCAAGTATTCAAGATTTATAATCATGAATAAATCGACTCAAGTAATTAAGTAGACAAGGCGTTGCGGTAAATCCCGGTGTCAATATTGTCTCATAATGGATAGTTGGCAACGGCGGCAAATACCAAAATCTCTCTCAACTCCGTTTTATTTACGCGAGGGGAATTTTCGTGCTTTGATCTCGCTCCTCCCGGCATTTTCTTATACCCACCGCTTTAATTATTTCGCCTTTGAGCCTCCCTCCCAACTCGCGGAGTGAATTTTAAGAGGTTGTCGCAAAATGGACTCTTAATTACGAGCCTCCTACTTCTATTTGAAATAATTAATAACTTTCTTTTTATGAAACACTCTTTATTACTCTTAAAATGACTACTAGGTGCTATAAAAAATATTGTGTTTATATATTCAAATTTGTACCCTGCCTTTATTGCTACGATATCATCCGGGCGGCATGAAAAAGAGATGATATTTCGGTAAGGGGCGTAACATTTTCGACCCTTATGATCCTTTATAGTTTTACAAGTTTTCCTCCAGTAATTTACCTCGTAAATGACATGAACAAGTTATGCTACGACCTCCGTGGCGTACACACGGTTTTTGTATGGTTTTCAAGGTTCGATTCCCGGACGGATCAATGTAGAAAACCAGTTAATCTGCATTTTGTCGGGTCTGAGTGTATGTGATACCTTCGTTGTTTCCGATTCCATAACATAAATGCGCAGTTTAGCTGCTTAATTTGGAATAAGAGCAATGTATGTGATGTTGTCCCTATCTATTTAATGATTATCGAAAATATATTTTTTCACATTTTCAAATTATATCTTAAGCCTTTCTTCTTCTTTTTAGTGGCACTTAGGTTTCTCATGTGAGGTTTATTTGTCGTAATCACCACGCAGCGATCGCAGTACTTAATTTTGGTATTTTTAGTTATGGTTATTTCACCATCTCTCGGTCGCCATAGCAACACTCAACGCTTAGTCGCCTTATTGGGCACACACGGCAAGAAGGGGTGTGAAATTATTGTTATGCCGATATTACAGTGCATTTGCTGTGATTTAATCTAGAATAAAAATATTATAATAAACAGAACACAGAATATAATTTTACAATAAACAAATTCAATATTTAATGTGTTTTTCGTGACCGTTAATATTTTATAAAAAGCTGAATTTATATCCGTTTGTACAGACGGACGAAAGACTATTATTTTATTGAGGAAGTTGGCTCGGGTCGCTCGTTAAACGCCGACTGCGGCGATCAAGTTAATCCATTACCATTTTATATTGTCGTAAACGTTTCACGACTCCCGCCAACTGTTAAAAGTTTATCTGCCATTATGATATCTAATAATAATTGTTCACAATTGGGGCGCTATGCATCGGCACTGTATTTTTTTTATATCAAACGGCAGGCAGTATTCAGAATTTAATCTTATAACAAGATTTAAATAAATAATAAATAAATATATTCACACAATTCCCAATACAGGGGTAGACAGAGGTCTAGTCTAGACAATTATGTCCCCTTGACCCACCTTCCACCGAAGACATTTTCGGGACAACGTGATAGGTGGTGAGCCCGTCGTCTTTATGTCCAAGCCAACAATAGGAATCGTACATAGGTTTTGAAAAAACCCATTGGTACGAACCTGACTATTGGGGATCGAACTCAGGTCTCTCGCCTCGAAATTCCAACCACCCATCCACTCGGCTATCGAGACAAGATTAAAGCACGAAATGATTTTGAAATTTAAGAACTTTTATCATTTCAATCAATGGTCATAAGACAATTCTAACTACTATACTATATTTTTTCCAACCTATCAAGAAGTCACTGCTAAGAATAGTTATTTCCCAAATATCACGATCAACAGAATAGCATGACTAACGTGCTAAAAGTTCCCGAAATATACATTAGAAATCTTATAAATTGAATAAGAAAAAGGAAAATAAAAAATAAATTAATCAAATTTAAATTTATTTCCTCAATTTAAATTTCCTCTTAAAAGCAATTAGGAAAGATTGACTTAACATTGTATCGGGAGAGTATTATCGAACAGGAGTTTAGTTTGTTGGAGGAAGTTTGCGTGCGAATTATCCGGTAACAAGCGGGTGGGCGAGGTAATCCTGTTATCGGTTAGATAGATATCCGAAGTGAAGATATGGCGTTCGAAACAACCGCAAAGTTTCAACTAACTCCATGGCCGCGCCCTTTTTACATTGTGTAAACATCGACACCTATTTGTTAATATTAAAAGTCGTACCGTTGTTATTCCATTGGGTGTACATATTTAAAGTTTGTGAAAACCTTAATAAATTTAGTCCTTTTTTTTTTAGCAAAAAATCGTAAATTTCGTTTGAATAAATCAAGAATATGTTTGCCGAATATGTTTATATAGAATATGTTTGCCGTCGTTCTCGGATCTGTCTAAATAGACATAAACAACATTGCCATGTTAACACAACATCTAGCCCCTTGTTTTTAGCCCCTTATCTTATGGAAATAAAAACTAAATAAATAAATACATCTGAACTGGAACTTTTCACAAAACATTGATACATGTCGATAAAGTTTTAACTACACAGCGTCTATCTGGCAACTTTGAAGAAACTATTGCTTTATTTTGAACGGTAAAAAAGATTTTATATCTGTCTGAACGGCCTCTTTAGAATTCCACTTATGGGGCTAAGATTAAGGAAAAATATGTAGGCATCCTTTTCATGTATGTCCTCCAATTACTACAGTAAAATAATTTCAGTTCTGTGAGTTTGCCTTTATGAGGTAGAAAGTAAATGACGTATTTGTTTCGTCGAATGTGGCAAATGCCACAGCAGTGGCATTAATCGCCAAATTTTGACTTGGAGCTAAAAAAATAAAATTAAAATAATAATACTTGTTATCTGGTTCGTCTTCTACTAGGAGACCATAACTTATTCAGTATCATTGTCTAAATTGAAATTCAGCACACACGAAAATCCTTTGTATAAATTTCAATGAAAACGAGGCTAAAATTACTCAGTCCCGACGCAGCAGGAAAAAAAGTGATTTCATTACGAGCCATTGTTGCGTTTCGATTTTCACGGTCCATTTTCTTTTAGAGACCTGTTAAAGCGGAGTACGTACGAGCTATTATTTGTATTATGTTGTATACTTTTATGTACGTAAAAGCTTTTTAAAAACTTTATTGTGTAGGTAATTAACTGGAAGAGCTGTTTCTCTGTGTTTCGCGTGCTTTTACGCAATTAAAAATAATTTGAAATAATAGGGTCGCAGAAAGACGGGAGAGACGCGTTGGGAATAATTTAAAAGCTTTGTGTAAGCTTCGCGGAGTTAGCATCTTGTTTCATTAACGCGCTCGGCTGTCTCGAATAATATTTATATGAGTCACAGCGTCATGAATATTTACATTAAGAACTTTGCTTTAAAGAGGTAATTTGGATTATCTTTACTCGACATTTATTTACATATTTCTGAGGTGTGAGTAATGTCAAAAAAAAAAAAAATTATATGCCGTTCTTTTCTGAAAATTGGTACGGAAAGATCAATTATATTAATTTAGTTTTTAATGTTTTGTACACGAAACAAAGGAATTGTACCTATATTAAGATTTAGTTTCTATTTAGATAAAAGTTTTTGAATTCCGTACCGCTACATGACTGAGGAAAAAATGTAGTTGGCTCCAGAGGCAAGATAAGGACAGGGATACGTATATTTCGCGCAGAGTTTAAAAGGGATAAATAACAAGTTGGAGTCGAGGGCCGCAGAGACCGAAGTATTGTGCAAGGGTACACTGTCGCAGTAATACATTGACGTAAGAGCCAACATTCAGTTATGCAAATTTAGTACCATATATGTAAGGCAAATTGACGTGTTTTTATTTAAATATCAACACATTTTTAAAATCGTGCAATAAACCTAAGAATACTAGAAGCTTAGCTTTATCTATAAATGGACCTAAATAGAAAAAGTAAAATTAGTAAAGTCTAAATTATTAAAGGTATTTTGGTTTATTACTTTACAAATAGTGAAAATGATTTTGTGTTTAAGATGTTTATTATTTTAATTATAAATCAAATTAAAGGTAGGTAATATATGTATTTCGGAGGATTGTGGAGTCTGCCAATTTAAGATTTGTGTACTGATATTACACTATAGACTATATTACATTATTTGAGTGACGTCGGAATCCTAACTTTTGATTAGTCAAGCAAATTGAGTTGAAAATTTACGTCTTAGCTCCGCTGAAGTCTTAGTCCTTATACTTTAATTAATCTTTACTAAACTCTGTTGTTTTCGGTGGTCTCATTCATTCAATAATGAGAATTATTACTAAAAAGTTATTTAGTACAAATTTAAAATGAACATTTAAAGTTAAAAGTAGTTAAATGCAAACATTTAAAATGAACATTTTTATTAAAGCAAATTATGAACTGGATAGTGTATTAAAGGAATAGGGGCTAGATTATAAATCTGATTACACTCGCAGCGCACCGAGCTAAATTAAATGGCTCCGACCGAAAATTACCATGTTTTTGAGAACGCGCCCGTTTTGTTCTGTTTACGTTGGCGGCTCGTTCCGCCGAATATTTTCACGTTAATGATAAAAAGCCGTCGTTTTCGCCTCGGGAAACATTCCCACTTGAATCGCAACTTTGGATTTTAAATAATTACGAACGCGTGTCGTTTGGAACGTCCGGTTTAATGGTGACAAATTTGTGCTTTGCTTTCAAATAAAAAACATAACTCTCATATGCCGAGTTCCACGTAAGTGTACGTGACTGGCCATCTGCCACGCCACAGCTGACTTTTTCAAATATAGAAAAAAATGTAATGTAAGGTTTCATCGCCCTTTTTCAATTATAGTGTTTAATTAATTTTATTTCAAGTTTACTTAATATGGAATATTTTTTGTTTATACTGGAATCAAAGTTTGGGATCGTATTCTCAATATTGAAGTGAGCAAAAATCTTGGCTATTATATCCTTTCATATTTCATCGGAGCTTAAGATCTCTCTTTGATAATACAATTTTTGAAATACTTTGAAGAAATCGTTACAAAAATTTTCACGACTTCATCGCATTCATTTCACATAATTGTGAATTTCAAATTTAAGTACTGTGTTTATGACATGCTTGTCAACGAAAGGTATATGTAATATATGTATTTCGGACGATTGTGGAGTCTGCCAATCCGGATTGAAATAGTGACAACACTATCATCAGCATATATTATTCAAATATTATTTATATATTATTTCATATATTATTCAAAAATATTCAAGATGATCGAGCTGCGAACATTTACACAAGTCATTTATGTGCAAATACTATTAGATATGATATGATATGACTCAAGAACCAACATATGAATGTAGGTTCTTGAGAGGTAAATTCAATGGAGAATGAGACCTTTTAGAAGGAGTTCCTACTCAATATTGTAGGAAGACAATGGTGGAATTCATAAGGGACTCATAGGTACTTAGAGATTTCGTGATTAGTCAGTATATGAACTGGTGATTTTTTGCTTGACCTGTAAATGAAAAGGTATAGATTATCGTAAATTATGGCTGCATCCTTATTTAGACACCAAACAAGTACTTCACATATTCATTTATATATCCCTCGTTTCGGGCAGTCGTCGCCGAAACGTATTTATATAAAGGATAACCTCCAAATTTTAACATTGCCTGAACCTCTTTTATCGCTTTATTTCTCAGGCCATTATTCTCGACCGCTCGAATCACGGATTTAGTATTCTCGTATTGTGTTGAATATTTAAGTTTATTTCAACGCCTTCTGTTGTTTATCCGTTTTTAATGCTAATTTCGCAGACAAATCGCTTCAATGGCTAGTAATAATTTAAACCAGATTAATGATTTTTCTTTCGGCTTTATTATGCATGAATCGTTTAGGTTATCTTTTAACCATTATTAACATCATGTTTTATACAATTTATTTACATTAGATATCTTTTGCATATGCAACGAGATGAATACAAAAATAAGTTTAAAGTTCGGAGCCAAAAGAATTAAAAAAATTAAATAGGTACATTATTGCTTTCTACTACGGTTTTATTTTTGCAATTTTATTTTGATTTATCATCCCTTTTGTTTGTGGTATGAACTTTTGCGACTGGCACAATGGATGAGAGTGGTTTTCTCTAATCTTCTTCCTTGTAAGCTAGATACACTCCATTTAAACTTGTTTTAAATTTTTAATATTTAGAACATGAACTTGGCAGTTTTCTTGAAATCCTTCGAAATTTAAAATACTGAAATTAAAAGGAGGGAAGGGGGATAAAGCAATAATCACAAAGCTAATTGTTTTTTAGCAGCACGCCTGTGTCTGCGGCGTGTCGCAAGCTTACTTCCGGTAACCGGCTGTTGTACACTTTACGCTTCGGCCACACACAAAGGCAGCCACAAAATAAAGTTGCATTCTTTCCCCCTCGCGCAATCCTACCGCGGCGCAACCCCGCTTTTCGTTTTACGGGCTTTTTGAAAATGAATGAATGGTCTTTGTTTTTAAAAAGCCGATCGAGTGGGAGTTTATGGGGCTCTTGATCTTCTTTATATCGTCGTAAGAAACGTCTTTCGCTCTTCGGCGATTATGCAGGGAGGTGTCATCATAAATATTATAAATTAATTGAATAATAAAAAACGGTTACAACATTAAATTTATTTTCTGCTTGCGTTATATATTTGTATATTCACATTATTGGAAATTTCGTATTAAGAAACGGTAATAAAAACCTTTAATACTTTATGAAATATTTTAAATTTTGTTTGTATATTTACCGCAACAATTTGTATACTTGTCATAATATGTTTTGTTTCAAAAATGTGTGGGAATAAGATGTTTTGTATAAAAAAATCAAAATCAAACATAACTGGCTTAATAAAAAAACACATGACATCAATTATATAAAGCACTACTAAATTGCTTTCAAACTCAAAGGCCGGTATTAAGTTACGGAGTCTGAGTACAATGAGCTGTCGGCTGCCTACCTCCTGTACAATCTGTGGCCGCATATTTTTTATTCTTTATATTGGAACTTCCCCTTCTCAAGAAGCTCTTATCAACTTCGGAGTCGTATATATTAAAAATATTTAGCGAGCAATTTTTTTCGCTTGACAATTTTTTAATATTTGAACACGTAAAGAAACGAGGCAAATATTTGTATAACAAAAGAATTCTCCTAAACATACAATTATTTTAAAATAAATAAATAAATATCTTCACGCAATTCCCAATACAGGGGTAGACAGAGGTCTAGTCTAGACAATTAAGTCCCTTCGACCCACCTTCCACCGAAGATATTTTCGGAAGAACGTGACAGGTGGTGTCCAGTTTGAAAAAAATATGTTAGACTTAAGCTGATGAAGTTCTTTCTACTGCTACTGCGTAAGTGTAATGCTTCATGGACTATGAGGATATACTATTTAAATTGGTATCACATACTGGTAATAATATTTCATTCGTAGTTAGTAGTAAGTTATAAAATATCTTATCACCTTTATGTGATTTGTAGTCCGGATCAAACACTCTATTACGTAATTCACTTCTATTAAAATAACACTGGGGAATTGAGGTTCATTAACATACCTTCGAGTACAAGGGCATGTGACTTTTAAAACATATTATTGCAAGTTTGAAAATTTAGCAATAATTATATTGAAGAATGGAATTTTTAGTGTGGTTTATTGCGACATTTGTTATTGATAAAAAATACAAGAATAATCGCATATTAAACGGTTGCACGGGATCACACCGAATTGTTCAAAGTTAATTAGTTTGGGCGTGTCGGCTTTGAGAAGGGTCCGTCCGGGTCGCCCCTACGTGTCGGGCTGGAGAGGATGTGTCTGATTGTGTTATTTTAATATAGTTATTATATTTGTGTTAACGGGGTATTACTTTAAGCATGTAAGACGAGTCAGCTTACATGCTTCATGTTAATAGTATTTATAAATATTTTAATAACAAGAAGTTCAACATGGTTGAATGCTTAAAAAACCTTAAATGTACATATCATTGACACAGATGGTGATACGATGACTCGACGATAAGAACGCAGTCACGGTACAACAAGGGTCCTAGATTTGAATACCGAGTTAGTTTAGAACCGATTTGAATATTAAATTTTATTTATTATTCAAATCCAAAATCAACCATGTTTTACAATGGCTTTTTAAATGCGCTTGAAAAACAAAAGAAAACGTAATCAACACTTGTTTTCGTACAAAACGGCCTCATCAATGAAAACACAAATATTAATTAAAAACGAAATCTCATTTTACGAATCCAAAAGAAATGAATATTCAAATAAATGTAACGTCTTTCAACAGTAACTTGAATAGGGCTTGAATGATGGTATTAAAATTTAATTATAATTTACGCCGCATTGATGCTAGAGCGTCGACGTCGAGTACACCTCTTGATAGACGCCACCTTTTCAAATCATCTAATTGCCTTTTTAATTGCTATACATTCATCCACGCATGATGTATGACTTTTCTGTGTATTCTCAGCAAACTTAAAGATCATATTGAAGTTAACATAGAGTGAAAACTTCTTATAGTATAATTCGTTATAATGAACTTCCTATAGTATAGAAATAATACAAATAACAGTCAATTCTTACGTTCTCTATAACAAAGAATTTTGTAAATTTACAGGTCAGCAAATATTAACAGATTTTTTTTGAACTGTGTTTATTTTTATAAACAACTTACAAAGCGAACTATGTCTGTAAGGTGCTGAAATTTCTCAGAAGGACACCAATGGTTGTAAGCAGACACTTTGCTTTTGTTATTGTTAACTACTTCGAAACACGTGTTCCATAACTCTTGAATCACATTGTCCTTGTGAAGCGTTGGTACCAGTTACTGATCACATCCACTAACTACAGTAGAATCAATAGTAAATCTACTTTGATACTATCACGATGGTCAGCAAAAACTAGAGTATCGACAAAAAGTGTAATTGATTTGAACGATAAAAAAAGACGAAAAAAAAATTGCGAAACGCATTCATCATTCCACCTACTGTAACAAAACGTTAGGAAAAACAAGGAAAACGGAGCAAAGCGGATATGGGATGGTAAGTGTTCGAAGAAATCGAAAATACTAAATTTGACAAATCTTCCTCAGGCAATTTTACTCTAGTTTTATGAGCATGTCTCGGGGCCGATTATGAAAGTTAAGGCAGTGATATTTGCTAAACAATTTAGCTTAACTGATGTCATAGCAGCAGAAGAAAGGAGGCTTGTGTATAGAAAGTTTAAATAACGTCATCGTATCAATTACGGTAAAACAAATAAAGAAGAATATTACTGAATGAATGAAAACGTGTTGCCAGAATGAAAAGAAAATATGATCTAAATGATATCTTAAGTTGACATCGGGACAAAACTTTATTAAAATCTAGAGGGAGAAGTGTGTAAGACCACTTTCAGAGATAAAATATATCACAGAGAGTTTAATTTCTGATTTCAAGCACTCAATTAGATTCATTTTGAGGCCCTATAATATCGTAAAACTGTGACTGATTTCGGTATAAATTTTAGTACTTTACAAAAGCAAATAAAACAAATTGTTCAAAACTTGTTCCCCAAATTAAATTGATGCCACTTTGTTGATAAATGTTGTAATATTTCATAAATTACTAGTGGATATGTAGTAAATGATGAGTGCCTAAGATTCTTTTTATTACGTAACGATTGCCCATGCTTAGTAAGAGGGAAAAAATCGAATTACAGTCACGTATTATTTGCTAATCATTAGGTGTGTATATGTATTGCGGTCACTATGTACTCGCTTATAACCTTAATCGTCTAAATATACTTCTACTAATACGCTGATTTACAGTCAATAACCATTATTTAATATTAATCCTTTTTATAAAAATATTGTTTTACATTCATCAATGTACTTCTTTGTCCATGTTCATTGTGAATAATTTTTCATTTTCATCGGGATATTGTGTTTTGACAATAGCGTTTTGCTACTGCCTATAATAATAATAATTATCTGTTTATTGCCACATTTTAGATACTCGCTTATATTTATCCGATTTAAAATATATAAATTACAAAATGAACTGGCTTAGCTAACTTTGTGCAAGTTTTAGTACTATCGTAATTTCAATTGGATTTTTTCAAGGACCTCGTAAAGTTGGGTTACAGAGATAAGCGGCAGCTGTTCAGTCGTCCCCCTCATATTTGCAGAGCGTGTGGATTCTACGCTCATAACTTAGTAGGCGACCCCTCACACCTAACAATACTATCGCCACCCTTCTAAACTATACTACAACTTTGTGTGACAGCTCATATATATATAAACTGCATACGTACAAATATAACGGCCTGTAAAGGATGTAGGACATAGACCTCTCCCACAAGGATGGTTTACCGTAATCGCCACGCTTGGTAAACGGATTGGCGATCGCAATATTCTGATATTGGTGTAAAGTGTCTGCACCTTGCACCTATGCTGCTGCCCGTGATCAGTATGCTGTATTTGAATCTAGTATTTGTATTAAGACGCTCACCAATTAACCAATGTCATTTTTTAAGATTTATCCCTTAGGCGCTTTTTATGATAGTCACGAGAAAAAAGGGATGTATTCTTACGCCAAACGTACAAACATCACATGTTGGTACAGAATTCATATGTAAAATGTCTGTATTTCTGGCGTTACAAAGCTACGTGTGTAAGATCAAACATTTGTCATCTGTGTACATTGATACGTTTAATGTTATTTATAATCTACGCGTGGGTGTGACGTCATCGATAATTTTGTTGTTATCGCTCGTAAAATGTTGGCTCAACTTCATCTCAACATTGTAAATGTAAACATAATGACTCTGTTGCTATGTTTCTTTACGTATCATAAATTTAAAAGAAAAACTTGTTTAAAAATTTTTCGTTTCGAATTCGACAACAATTTTAAACAAATTCTTATCAATATAATTAGTCTAGATATTATTTAAATCCTTAAGAGCCTCGTAAATTAGTTTCAACATAGTATTTTTATTAAAAAAAACATAGTATCTACAAAAACAAAATTCGTTTTAATTTTATGCCACAAAATCATTCAGAAACATTATTAAACTTAAATCAGTAAGATGTGAGCATATTCTGTTCTGGTTTTACTTGGAAGTGTGAAACTTTATAGCTTCAATTCACATAAAATTTTGTTATTTTTCCGATAGTAATGTTCTGGAGCCGACATATCTACGGATTCAGTGTATTGCTTGTCCATAACTTGTGCCCCATTAGCTGTATGCGTGAGCGAGACGGAACTATGTAGTTGTACCGTTTGCATATCGTCCTGTGAATGTAAATGGCTTCATTTGATTACGTTCAGCGCCATAAACGTACTTTGCATTTATGCGATGCCAATGAGTTCCGAGAGTATTGTAACGGTTTTTAGAACATAAGTATTTTGAAAAAAAAAAACAGGATCATCTTATGCAACTCTATGGAACAGAAGAAGTCACTGCGGACTTGTGATAGATTTGGTGTAATACTGAGCAGAATTTACTCTGTTAAATTTGCCATTTGACTTTTATTGGGTGAATAACATGGTCGGGTTGACGTTTTGAATTTATTAATAAAATCGGTTAGATAATAACTATATAATATCTAATTGACTTTTGATAATTATAACAATTATCAGGAATTATTATAGGAATTGATATTTTGTAATTTTATTAATAAAGGAATCTAATTGTTCATGTATGAAACGTACTATATTTTTCTTTTAATATGAATTAATGTACAGAGAAACAATACGCAAAGCACATTCTTTGAATTTTCATTGCTTGCACAGCCTACTCTAAGAAGGCAGACATGACCACCAATATTTATTATGTCGTTATCGTTTTCAGGAAACGGCTGAAGTATGCGTTGGCACATCGGTCGGGACAATCACGGAGCCGGATTGCCTGGGTCCCTGCGAACCTGGGACCTCGGTCACGTTGGAAGGCATCGTGTGGCACGAAACGGAAGGTGGTGAGTTGTTACTAGCGCACGAAAGCAACGCACCGTAGCGCTCTCGCCTCATACTCACAGCACGCTTATGCACGCCTGGTACTTGTGTCGGCTTCGCAATACATGTTATACTTTTTTTTATTTGTCCACTTTTTTTTAAATTATTATGTAATCATTATGTTTTTTTATCGCCACTTCATCAATCATTTACATCCATTGACTAATAACAAATTAATTTATTATCGATATATATGTTTTTGTTTAATAAAAAAAATATATGCAGAAATAGTTTCGTCCTAACATGAAATTTAATTATTAAAAGAATTTAATTATAAAGAACAAAGTTTATAAAAAACTTTTCTATTTTCGATCTTCTTACTAACGCCATCTTGTATTTGGCCCGCGTAGAGTAGCTATGTATTTGTTCAGCATTAATGTTGCTCTAAAGAAACAACAAAAGAAACAAAACAGCGAAAGACATGCATAATGAAAAATAAAATAAAATGTGTGGACTCGTAGAACTTTATCTTGAAGATAAAGTGGTATCTCCTACACCGACAATAGCGAAGTAAAGCCCTATGGGACACGAGTTTTTGAAGTTACATAATGTAACATGAGCTAAAGCTTTCATAATACATATCTACCGACTTGCCAACAACCATTTTTAAGTGGCTATAATAATTTAATTTACACCACCTGGCCTAAAGCGATAACGGAACGCACTTGAACCTTTTTTTGTTGTCGTTCGTATTTCAACGCGCTCGTAACCATTTCTCTCTCTTTCATTTTTACAGCTTACAATCCCCGAGCCGCGATTAATATTAAAATATTCATGACGCACATAAAACAGTGGAGTCAATGAGAGTACCCATGTAATTAACGCGCTCTTATTAGTGGAAGATAGCATCGCAGAATATTAATAACCCTGTGCTCGATACACGCCACGACAATATTTTATGTACAACCTTTATTACTTTTATGTTCTTTATGAAATACCTTTAACTCGTTAGCGAAAGAAATGGTTAAAATTATCGGTTTAGTTTACAATTTCAATTAATTCTCACCTGCCCGTTTTATCTTTTTTGGGATAACCTTTAAAGCCAAAGCGATTATTGTCTCCGGAGTTCTCATAGAATATGGATGATGGTCCCTTATGTTTAATGGGCATATAAACAGTAGAAGGTGTCGAGCAATAGTGAATATTATGGACATATATTGCATTCTCGCATTTATCCATTGAAAACAATGTTTGTGAAGTTTAAACAAGTTTTCTCACATCGTATTTAAATATCATTTATTTTACACGAATTTTATACATTTGAAATGAATCATTGTTCACAAATTTTGTTTTATTTAAATATAGGGATAATCCAAACAAAACAACAAACAGAACTGAACAGTTTATTGTTTTGATTAACTGAACATACTCAATTCATTGTTTTGTTAAGAAACATTAACAACGAAATAAAAAGCGATACAAAACTTTTCTCAATCGCTGTTTGTGTTCTTATTTGACTAGATATATTCGAATAGAATAGAGCGAAAGGTAATAGCAATTTGGTCTAAAGTAATGAAAAGTGATTCTATAATATCTGGTATAAAATTGAACCTTTTGTCAGCGCGGCGGAGTGAACGTCAGAGGGCCCCGGGCACGCGCCTCTCAAAGCCGCTCCCCCGGCGCTGAGAATAATTATTATAAAATACGATACTAAATCTCCATCTGCTCGCTTCTGTTGCTACTCTCCAAATTTATCCCGACGCCAGGTCGGCCACCGGTGCGCGCATGAGGAGGCATTCTCGCCCGTCCCAACTTATTTTCGGATAATTTTTAAATTGACTTCTGTTTACTTATAAGGCTAGTTCAGAAGTGCTTCTCTTCTTCACGCTATTTCTTATGCTGCGGTAGGCAGAGGTTTAAACAATGAAGTCCTTTCGATCCAACTTTCATCAGGTACAAATAATTACATACATGTAGGTTGACTGGTAGAGAATGCCTCTGGCATTAAGTCCGCCTATATACGCTCTCATATATATGAAGTTTATTAAATAAATGAATATTGACATAGATTAATATTCATATATGCATATAAACATCTATGACTCGATTATAATATTATGTTTATCACACTTGTTTGCTCCTAACGGGATTCGAACCCGCAACCCTCAACTTCGAAAGCAAGGTCACTACTAACTCGGTCATCGGGTCGTCAGCTAGTTTAAATATAATTTTTAAAAGTAATATCTAACATAGTTAATTATTTAACATAGTTAATGAGAGTTGTTAATAACATTTAATAATATAATTGTTAATAAATAAATTAAATTTAAACTAATTAATAATAAATAATTCTAATATAAAAAAATTCTCGCCGTATAGTGTTTCCGACGAGGAAAACTTCAAGCGGTGTCACATTCCAATGTGCTAATTAGCGAAGTAATTTCACGTTTCGTTATCTCTCTCATTAGCCAATGTCTTGTACAATAACACTCGGTACAATAACACTCGGTGTAACAACACTCAAGTCCGGTACAGTCGCGTCCTGCGGCGGTGAATTATGCACTCGCTAATTAACTACGTTTGTGTGGATTGGCTTTTAAGAGGCTAAAGTTTACTTTACCAATGGGTGGTGTGTTTAACAGATGTTAATTAAATCTATGGTACACTGTTTGTTTCGGTGTGGGAAACAAAGTGCGAGTGTGATTGGGTCGTACAAAGTTACCCTAAACGCAATTTCACCCACTATTTAATGTTTCCATTCAGCCGGTCTGGTAATTTATTCGAAATGTAATAGGATACATAAACAGTAGGGATCAACGTTTAGAAATAATAATAATAATAAGTTTTTACAGATAGAGAAAATCATCATGCCAATCCCAATACAGGTTCGAAAGGACTTATGACATACGGTGGTCTGTCTAGACTTAAGCCCTTTCGACCCATCTTCCACCGAACACATTTTTGGGACAACGTGACAGGTGGTGAGCTCGTCGCTGTCTTTTTATCCAAGCCAACGACTTAAATTGTACATAATTTTTTGGAAATATCCTTTGGTACGAGTCCGTTACCTGGGTATAGAACTCGGGTCTCGTGACTCGAATTCCGATCACCCAACCACCGGCTATGGCTAGAATGTTACAATGTTAATAAATAAGTTTCGGTGCAAGGTTGGTCATTGAGACTTAAGTGTCTTGTTCCCTGTCTACTGGAAAAATTGGTGAAGAAAAAAAAACCTCATACAATCGTTTACTTGCCCGGTATAGAAACTTTCAATCGATCTTAACTGTCCCCCATTTTAAAAACTATAATCAGTTATAGTTTTTAAATTTATAATCAGTCAGCCGTAACCAAAGAAACAATTTAAACGTAAACTGGTTATTTTAGTACTATTTTTTCTTATTCAATATGTAGCGACAGTTTGGAAATCTGTCTGAAAGGCTCCTTCCAATTTAAATCCCGAATACATGACTATAATAATTTACACTGTTTTTTTTACCTAGTAGCGTATAAAATTATTTATCTCTAAACCGAAATAACAGATTTAGTATAGCAAGAAGATGCAAGGGGGGAAATGCGAAGTTACGAGGGGAACGTTGGCCTGTCAACCATTAGTCTGTTGATTACTCCGGCCCGAGGTGTAATTAGCGCTGGCTAAATGAACCTATTACCGTTTACTGTTATCCTGGTCGCTATGAAAATGTCACGTACAAATATATGACGTTTTTTTTTAAAAAGTAATTAATGGATGCAATTTGTTTGTAATCTCACTTTAATTTTCGTATTGAAAACCTTTAAAAACTATTTTAGTTAGAAAAAAGTACAAATAAATAAAAAAGTCACGATAGCCGAGTGGTTGAGTGGTCGGAATTTCGAGTCAAGAGACCCCCGTTTTTCAAAAACTTATGTACGAATTATATCGTTGGCTTTGACATTAAGACGGCGCCGGGCTCACCACCTATCACGTTATCCCGAAAATATATTCGGTGGAAGGTGGGTCAAAGGGAATTAATTGTCTAGACTAGACCTCTGTCTACCCCTGTATTGGGAATTGCGTGATAATATTTATTTTTTTATTTATCACATTTCTGAAAAAGTTACATAAACAGATGCCGCTATAACATTGTATCAGTATAGGACATAACAAAAAAATTATAAGCATCCGAACTAGATTAAAAATTGAGAATTTAATTAGTTATTGTTTTTGCATTAGTTATTAACTTAGCTCCATGATAATAATGGTTGCGGTACATAATAATCCTGCTTATCTCTTTGTTAGATAAGCAAACTTTGTCATATTTGGTGGTTATCTAAGTAGACACGGATTTCATAACTTGTACCAGACTTTGAAATTACAATAAAACAAAATGTTTTTTTTTTTAATTTCTTTATCCAATCTCTTGATGAATGTTTGAAAAAGGAGAATTCGAGTCCAAGGTGGACTTGTGTTGAAAATTTTATTTTATACAGAATTTATTTTAGATTACTGGACACCATCCAATTTTAGTCAACTCACTCATTTTTTCATTGCGATTGTCGTTTGACAAATATGGGAGCCTCCATTACGTAACTTTAAAACTTAAGTAATACTCTCCCTACCATTTTAAATTCTCAAAATTGCCTTTAAAGCAAAAATAATGTCTGTTAGTAACAAACTCCCGTAAAATGCATTATTGTGTAAATAACTTAAATGATTAATAATTATACATAGCAAAAAGTTTGTTTTAATTATCCTAATCTTTATCCTTAAAGATAATTAGTATAACAACAACCTGTTTAAAAATGATAAGTTATCTATAATAAAGCAATGACTACGAATAATCAACTAAACTGTAAAACATACATGCAACACTTATATTATATTAATGTATTAATGTTCAGTTATGACAAAAAATATAAGTCATCCGCTTTAAGCTTGTAACATTAATAGTTAACGGCACGCTAACGACAAAGGTGGTCTGCCAGTGAAACATTAGCGACAGACGGACAAATCGACCGCTACGCACGCAAACTAATTAGACCCGACGAATTCAAAATTCAAATTATTGGTGACGCGCAAAGCTTTTGTAAAATACATCACTAGAATCATTTGTTGTTTACTAACATAGATTATATCTATTTTAAGTTTATAAAATACTTTTTTCTTTTATAAATAATACTGGCAATGCTTTACTAACACTTCAACTCTTAGTAGACAACACTCCTACCTAACCTAAACTAACCTAACAAAAACCTAAACTCCTAGTAGACACACTGAGTCAAATGACAGGAACTAGTAGCACTCATTTTACCGTCATTAGTCGTTTCCTTATTTCTGTAATTGAAAACGTTGATTTGATAAATATGTTTTATAAAATATCTCTTACTCTAATATACCTTTGCACTAGAGAATAAAATTTTATTGATTTGTATAAATACTTGATAAAAACCACGTGTCACATCCAATGAACCGTACTCCCGTCAAATAACTCGTTCGTTTTATGCTAATGGCTTATAGAGAAATGCTTTATGTGTTCATTGTTTCGTGAAACAATAAATAATGGCGGAGTTATTGAGATATTGCATGTGGGTCGGCCACTAAGCGAATCCGACCGTCTCCGTTTGTAATTCCATTTATTATTTCACGAGACTGAATTGTATTTAATGTCAATTTTGATTGTATTATATTATATTCGTAGATATGATTTCCTATTTGTTGTTAAAATAATATATCGTAGTTATTAATAGTGTTACTATGTAGGTAATAAATAATTTTAATATTATGTTAATGATGTATTAATTCCACATCAATTTACTGTTGTTGACTAACAGAAATATTTGATAACGTCTCGAAAAACAAAACAATTTATATTTATAAAATAGATATCAGTTTTATTGGTTAAATAGTTTTTATACGTAATATTTGTTTTGTCTTCATAGCTATAAGGAACTCCTTTCGGTTCAATTAATTAAAATGTCGTACTACGTCTTGTTTGCGGCAATAATACACGGCGCAAACATTTTAAAAAAGTAACATCATGCTTGTACGTACACAAAGAGATTAAATTGATTAATTAAATTTACATGTGTTGCCACGCTAGTGCGATAAGCAAGGGTGGTTTTAACGTCGCTCGCGTGTTTCTAAATATGCGGCTAAAGTCACGTCCGCCCTCCCTTATGCAAATGAGCGCTCCCGTGACAAATTAGATCGGAACCATTCTCAACCACGCCAATAACCCGCCTGAATATTTCGTACGCCGCTTTGGAAAACTCAAAACCGTCGCAACACTTTTATCTACACATGCATTGGCTACTGTGGATGCGCGTAACGTTCAGTTTGTATTGTTTCAGGTGTCTTAGTAGTGAATGTGACATGGCGAGGGAAGACTTACGTTGGAACTTTACTGGATTGCACGCGACATGATTGGGCGCCTCCTCGGTCAGTGTGTTTGAGAGCGCAATAATTATGAACATGCTTTATTTATTATATAAGTTAATAATGCATAATTTTTATAATCAAACAGGTTTTGCGATTCACCGACGGAGGAATTGGATGCGCGGACGCCGAAAGGTCGGGCGAAACGTGGCCGGGGAGCAGCTCCCACGGATATGACAAACTTCACGGAGACCCGCTCGTCGGTGCACAGCAAATTACGAAACGGCGGCGCGAAGGGCCGGCGCGCCTTACCCTCGCCGACTCCATTCACTCCTCCGAGGCCTGATTCGAAGAGGAAACGCGCGTCCGATGCGGAGGAACGTCCGCCGACGCCGAAGGCGAAACGTCCCCCGCCCCCACCGTCGTCACCACCTCCCGACCCCGTCCTCCTGGAGTGTCCGGAGCCAAACTGCTCCAAGAAATACAAACACGCAAACGGATTGAAATATCACCGCTCGCACGCTCACGGCGCTCCCGATGACGATGATAAAGATGAATCCAGTTCTGAACTAGAGGAGCCGACGGTGGAGCCGGCGTCTCCAGCCCGCCCACCCTCGGAGCCCGCCGCGCCTGCCACACCGGTTAAGTCGCCAACTCCCGTTAAGTCTCCAGACGTGAAGAGTGAAAAGTCACCTGAGAAATCCCCTGAAAAACCAGAAGCAGTAGAAGCATCTCCACAGCCAAGGTTCCCCGAGGAGTTTGCGCCCACACCGGAGCCACCTCCGCAACCCGAGCGCCCTCAGTCACCACCTGCGCCACCGGTGACGCCTCCACCAGAAGCACTTGCTCCACTACAAACGTTACAACCGACACAGTTTAAGGTACCATTCGCTCTTCGAATTATCTAAAATATAATTTAATAACTTTATTTTAATTAAATTTATAGTCGTTTAATTTAAAGTCACGATAGCCGAGTGGTTGGACGGTCGGAATTTCGAGTCGAGAGACACGAGTTCGATCCCCAAGTGGCAGGCTCGTGCCTATGGGTTTTTCAAAAACTTATCTACGAATTATATCGTTTCCTTTGACATAAAGACAGCGACGGGCTCACCACCTGTCACCTTGTTCCGAAAATATTTTCGGTGAAAGATGGGTCGAAGTGACTTGTCTACACTAGACCTCTGTCTACCCCTTTATTGGAAATTGCGTGAAGATAATTTCATTTTCATATTCTAATAACAAATGTTAAACCTTACCCTTGACCAAGGCATAAGGTTTTAAAAGATAATGTTAGTACTAATCGTTGATTACTAAATCCCTCATTACAATGCAAAGGCTCTTTAATCATGTACGTAATAAATAATACCTAATCAATTTATATATAATAATCAGTATATATTTTGTGATAATAGTGAAGTTGTATAAGCTCAACTGGTCGCAAAAACATGGCAAAAATTTTATTTATTTTCAGGTTAAACCGCGATCGGCCCTCATGCCGTCCGAGGAGCGAAAGTCGACGGACACGCCACCGGACGAGTCGCCGGGCAAGCGGCGAGCTCGCCGCTCGCCCACGCCCGGCGTGCGGTCTCCCGCTTACTCCGACATCTCGGACGACGCCGCGCCGCCCGAGGGCGCGCCCGACGCCGAGCCCGGTCATCGCCCCTTCCCCGTCTACCATCAGGTATGTTTACTTGCGCGCATCTTATCCTCTCCTAGTACAATGCAGTATAGCAAGCACAATGGAGAAACTTTCGTGTTTAATTAATTATTTCTTTAAGTAAATTATTTTTCCACACGCCAAATTACGCGCTTTGTTGTGGAGTCGCGAAAACCAGCCTGTCTAAATTAAAATTAAATTAGTTACTTACTATTATTAAATTAAAGAAAAAAAATCTAGTTACTATTAGTAAATTAGTTTGAGATTTTATTATTCTTTAAAAAAAAAAACATCTGAGAATGATGTTGCCAGAATAAAGAAATAAATATTAAACTTTCCTGTGTCGCTTGCGAGTGTTTTGGACATTTTGTACAAAAAATATAACAAATTTTTATAAGCTGCGAGGCGACTTTACTTGTGAGAAACTCATGTAAATGATTACGTAACATTCATAGACAATAATTATGTACAGAAATAGATGCAGATTACATAACATTCATAGACAATAATTATGCACAAAAAACAGATTACTTAACGCGACTGTAAACCGAGACAACAACGAAGCAAACAAACAGTATATACGAGTTTGTTTTACTATAAAACTATTACACAACTCCGCTTCTGTGCGGTTAGACTTTATAAAGTTCGTACAATCGGTACAATCTATTTGCAACAAGAAGCGGTCAATTATTTACTCGGCTCGACGTTCGGCTAAATGCTGCGATAATAGTTAAATGATAACGATACTTCACAATTGACAGTACTACGGGCAGCCGCAGTACCTGCCGCCCACGCACCCGCCCACCGCTGCGCCGCCGGCCGATAAGGGGAAGGAAGACCTCAGTAAAGGCGATCCGAAGACCGATCTCAAAGTAATTATTTATCAAATACCACTACGTAAGCCCCGTTTACGCGAGCAATCAAATTTAATTATTTTCGGATCCTCATGAAACCCTTTAATCGTCTCCTTATTGGTTTGAAATCTGTTTTAATTAATATTTACATTTCGGAGTATTAGTTTTAAAATAAATTACTATTGTTCCTTTCAGGATAACAAGCCAGAGACTGGGCCGCAGAAAGTTATCCCTCAACACTTTTATCCGTACAACTATGTCCCAAATTTTCCCTACAACGTAGAGGCTGGCGCTCCCCCAGGAACGCCACTTGAAGATAAGAGCAAGTCTCACTCTGACCCGGACCGATCTAAAACCACACCCAGTCCCTTGGACAAGAGCAAACAGTCTCGACCGACGGAAGGGAAAGAGAACCCGTCCCGGCCTAACGAAAACCATCAAATCTTAAAAGAGAGCATAGAGATGAAGGCGCAAATGGGCTCCTACGCCTTCCAACGACCTCCACACACGAGAGAAGAGGAATTGAGGAGGTAAATATTTGTGTGAGCTAATTCGTCTTTTAGTTATGAATCATCTGAAGTATTTCATGTTTTATAAAAGTTTCTCTTAAAAAAGACTAACAAGGCGACATAGCTTTATTTAAGTAAATCAATGTTAACATTAGTGATGCTGCTTCAGAACAATGTTGTACTATTAGGCTAAGCTTATACTTTTAGGCTAAGCTGGGCATTGCGGCCCCTGAATAAATTTCTGATCTATCAGTGCTAACATAACATAATTAAACATTTTTTGGTTGTAGTCTAATGAATTTATTACAATACTAGCTTAACTTGGCTGGGCTTCGCTGTGCCTTAATCTGTTATTAAAATTAGTGAAAATATTTTTCTTTGAAGATAGCTATGGGAATTTGTCATTTAAGTATAATTAAAAATGGTTAGGCAAGGTAAGATAGGCTTGGGAGGTAAAAGTAAGACTGAAAGTTTGTATGGGAAAATCGTTATTTATGCAATCTAATGAAGCTCCCTAATCTATGGGATATCTAATTTATTGGAGTATTTAATTAGGCTTCTAATCACCTCACTTGCTATTGCCACTTACAGTAAACTCAGAAAAAGCCCGTAGGTGCAAAAGCTGGTTTGATATAAAATTTAACCAATGATCGTGAAATTTAACATAGTTATCTTTTCAGTTACGGCATTTCGGTATGTGTAGAGATGATGATGATGGTATGTCTGTAATTCTGCAGGTATTACATGAGCCTGGAGCAGCGGCGTAAGGAGGGGGGCGAGGGTAAGGCAGTGGGTCTCCCCGGGGGGCCCGCCGGGGCGGCGGGGGGCGTGGGGGGTGCGGGGGGCGGGGGCCCGCCGCGCGCGCCGCATCCCGCGCACAAGCCGCCACCGAAGGACAAGGACGACAAGCCTAAGGAAGAGGTCAAGGTACGGTATACATTCACACTCCACGAATGACCTTTTGATCTCTCTGGGTATAACATTGTATATGTTACACCCAAAATATATTAATAAATATCTTCACGCCAATTGCAATACAGGGGTAGACAGAAATTAAGTCGTTTCCCGTCGAGACCGTCGCCGTCTTTATGTCCAAGTCAACGATATAAATCGTACGTAAGTTTTTTAAAAAAAAAAAAGAACAAAACATTGGAACGAGCCTTGGGTATCGAACATGGGCCTCTCGATTCGAATTCCGATCTCTTGTCCACTCGGTTAACGTGAATCTATGTTACACCCAAATATAAAAAAAAATCATAATGAATAAAATAATAGTACCCTAATATAATAGCACTTGAAACGGACGCAGAGTTTGATATGGGCGTATATATTAGGGGAGCGTTATGTGTACGTATATCCTGTTTTTTTTTAAAGTGCCTAAAAGTCCTTGTGCCAGCGGGTAAAATAAAGTCTACTAAAGTGGCTTTATAACTCTTACCGTCCCTGTACCGGGTTCATTCTTATAATATTAATACTTGTGTACAGCACTAGTACTCTGTGGTTATCTTTAGAAACACTCCGACAAGATAAAAAGCACTACTTTTTGTTCTTCAGGCACACACATTATACTACCATTAGTATTATCCCCGACATTTTATTTATTTATTTTATTTTACTATTCACGTACACACACAATATAATAAACAGAGAAACAACAAAAAATATTTTTTTTGTACAAATCTATTAAACATCATATACCACGTACCAATAAATCTAAACAGAATCTAAATTATGAGTATTACTAGAAATTTTAAGAATCATAATTATATTTCCGTTATTAATTAGAAGCCGAGAAGCCCGCATTTGCAATTTATTTCATCCTTTTAGTTATGGCCAGTCGCAAAGAAAAATTTCTCAAGTGAATTCAACCTTTCGAAAGTTAGACATGAGCACGCGGTCGCATACTACGTTTGGGTAGAAAAACCTGGACGTAACTCAGACTAAATTACGCAATCTAAAGGAAACAATTATATCTGATTACATATTTATAAGCTCCCATTCTTTCCAGGTGAAACAAGAAGGACAGAAGCCGACAACAGAGACGCAGGGCCCCCCGCCTCCCCCCACGTCGCAATACTACCTCCCGCCGTACATGCAGCCGCCACACTACGGCGCGCTGCCGTTCGACCCCGTGTACCGGGCGCCACTCAGCCCCATGCTGGTGGGGGGCTACGGTGGTGGCTGGACGGTGCCGAGATACCACGCGCCGGAGGACCTGTCGCGGCCGGGCGCGCCGGGAAAGCTGGAGCTGATCCCGCCCGGGCAGTACTACGGGGGCCACGGCGGCCACGGGGCACACGGAGCGCATAAGATCCACGAGCTTCAGGAGCACGCGAAGTCGCCGGCGGGGAAGGGCCCGCGGGCGGAGGCGCCCAAGGAGGGGGCGCGCTCCCCCCCGCCGCAGCGGCACGTGCACACGCACCACCATACGCACGTCGGCCTCGGCTACCCGCTCTATCCGCCGCCTTACCCCGGTACGCGCTAAAGCTTACCTCTTTTTCGTTTATAGCTCCCTGGTACAATGCTCAAATTGACGACCTCCGTGGACGAGTGGCGTGCACACGGGTTTTCGTGGTGTCGCCAGCTCTGTAGTCCGTGTACACCGGTTTTCATGGTGTCGCCAGCTCTGTAGTCCGTGTAAACGGGTTTTCATGGTGTCGTCAGCTCCAGTCCGTGTAAACGGGTTTTCATGGTGTCGTCAGCCTGTAGTCCGTGTAAACGGGTTTTCATGGTGTCGCCAGCTCCAGTCCGTGTAAACGGGTTTTCATGGTGTCGTCAGCTCTGTAGTCCGTGTACATCGGTTTTCATGGTGTCGTCAGCTCTGTAGTCCGTAAACGGGTTTTCATGGTGTCGCCAGCACTGTAGTCCGTGTAAACGGGTTTTCGCGGTGTCGTCAGCTCTGTAGTCCGTGTAAACGGGTTTTCATGGTCTCGCCAGCTCTGTACTCCGTGTACACCGGTTTTCATGGTGTCGCCAGCACTGTAGTCCGTGTACACCGGTTTTCATGGTGTCGCCAGCACTGTAGTCCGTGTACACCGGTTTTCATGGTGTCGCCAGCACTGTAGTCCGTATACACCGGTTTTCGCGGTGTCGCCAGCACTGTAGTCCGTGTACACCGGTTATTATGGTGTCGCCAGCTCTGTAATCCGTGTACACCGGTTTTCATGGTGTCGCCAGCTCCAGTCCGTGTAAACGGGTTTTCATGGTCTCGCCAGCTCTGTAGTCCGTAAACGGGTTTTCATGGTGTCGCCAGCTCTGCAGTCCGTGTACACCGGTTATTATGGTGTCGTCAGCTCTGTAGTCCGTGTAAACGGGTTTTCGTGGTGTCGCCAGCTCTGTAGTCCGTGTACACCGGTTTTCATGGTGTCGCCAGCTCTGTAGTCCGTGTAAACGGGTTTTCATGGTGTCGTCAGCTCTGTAGTCTGTGTAAACGGGTTTTCATGGTGTCGTCAGCTCTGTAGTCCGTGTAAACGGGTTTTCATGGTGTCGTCAGCTCTGTAGTCTGTGTAAACGGGTTTTCATGGTGTCGTCAGCTCTGTAGTCCGTGTAAACGGGTTTTCATGGTGTCGCCAGCTCTGTAGTCCGTGTAAACGGGTTTTCATGGTCTCGCCAGCTCTGTAATCCGTGTACACCGGTTTTCATGGTGTCGCCAGCACTGTAGTCCGTGTACACCGGTTTTCATGGTGTCGCCAGCACTGTAGTCCGTGTACACCGGTTTTCATGGTGTCGCCAGCACTGTAGTCCGTGTACACCGGTTTTCATGGTGTCGCCAGCACTGTAGTCCGTGTACACCGGTTTTTATGGTGTCGACAGCTCTGTAGTCCGTGTACACCGGTTTTCATGGTGTCGCCAGCTCTGTAGTCCCTGTACATCGGTTTTCATGGTGTCGCCAGCTCTGTAGTCTGTGTACACCGGTTTTCATGGTGTCGCCAGCTCTGTAGTCCGTGTACATCGGTTTTCGTGGTGTCGCCAGCTCTGTAGTCCCGGGTTCGAGTCCCGATCGGGTCCATTTGATTCCTGGTAGAAATCACTTTTTCTACATTTTCTCGAGTCTAGATTAAAGATGTTGTTTAGGATATTTTTAACGTGTCTGTGTGGCTGTCTCTGACGTATCACTCTCACACAAACATGGATGAAACTGATTTAGTTTTTTAATTATTAAATTAAAGAGTATATAGTAGGTATTCGTTTTTTTAATTTGACTTTATCGGGTATACTTAACTCTCGTTAAGAAAACTTATCCCTTTTCAATATCACCATTTCTTTGCTAGTCGACCAAAGGATATACGCAACCACAAGTCTTATGAATTTCAAATTTAGAATCCTGTTACTAATGATCGATTATTTACTATAGTTATTAACGCATATTAAATTTTCTGCACTGATGACAGAAATGTTTCATAATAATCAGATTAAGTATTATTATTCTATCGAATGAATCTTCTCGAGCCCACTGCAATAGCGAACTTGGCCCTTTCTAACTCTGTGTAATTCGTTGGTTGCAGGGGCGCGATAGCATACGGCAGATAAACGGCCGAGCCCCGCACAGCCTGTGTAGTAGTTCTTGTAGAGAGACACTTTCGAAAGAGAGAGAGAGAGGGTGGAGACGCGTGCGATGAAAGCACTAATAGAAGATTCTGTTTTGCAGCGGCTGCAGTATTAGCGAGCACGCAAGCGGTGGTCAACTCATTCCCAACGCCGCCCAAATGAAAGGACATAACCCACAAATAAGGGTACCCTCTACAGAGAACCAGGCCGTGACATCTCACCGGCCCGAAGACATGCAGCTAATGTTGAAACCCTACAGGAGCAAGAAAGACAGCAGTGAACATGTCGATAAGCCTGAAAGTTCAGCGATAGTGAGAAACAGTGCCAGAGGTGCAAATTAACAAGTGATAGGTTGTTAACGGATTAATCAAACTTGAACTGAAACTTAAAATTAACAGTGATTGTCCGGTCTATATTCTAGCCATAATCAAGCTCTGTGATCTCGCGCTATCTGAATGGAAAAAAGTGTAGGAAATGTGATGTGCGCTTTAAGTGTTACAGGATTTGTCAAAACGGATAGTTACCTAAAGTCTAATAGTTGAAAAGTGTTGTTTCAAAGACTCTTAATTGGATGCTGTGAACTTTGATTATATAAAATTTGTGGACGCGGTTTTGAACGTTATGCACTAGCTGTCCGTTTTTGTTTAATATGTTAACTAGTGAATGCACAAACTGGTTTTGTAAATATTAGCGTTATATGTAAATTTATCTTACATTAGAGTCCCATGCGAGTTAATTGTAATATTAAACATCGAATTTTGATTCCCGATCAGGGCATTGTACTGAAGTTGTAAGGCCCCTCTGTCTGAAGTCTGCAAACACTGAAGATCTTTTAAAATGAAAAGAGCATTCCACAATACAAAAAATCAAGCATACCTAGGTTTATATTTAACATAATATTAATAGTAAGGTAGTGTAAGTTTAAAGGCGTTTATGTGATCATTACAATATGAGTCGTAGTGTGCACAAATCATACTCTTTCTCTATAATCATGAGGAACGACTATTTATGTATATTGTAGAGAAGCATCCTATAGAATTGTGGAGTGTTTGAATATCGCTGTGCGTAAATGTATGTCTGGCTTTTAATGATTATTGTAAAGATAAAAAAAATCTCATGATATTCTCTAATTCAATGGATTAGTGTATCCGTACCCTCAATACAGCACGATAGTTTAGGGCAGCATTTTACAATATAGTTCTATATTGGTTGACTCCCAGATTGTATTCTGTTTTGGTATTGAGTGGATGTTGATGTTATTATTTCAAAAATAGTCTTCCAGTCGAGATATTTCTTGCGACTGTTACAATATCATTTGTGTCACTTAAATGTTTCCTATTAATGATGAAACAGCAATAGCATGACTGTTGCTTTGTAAATGAACTCTATGAGTTGCTGACTAGAATTTACTTAAAGGAATGTGAGATATTTCAGCTTAGTAGTAAACATTTTTAACACTTAGAACTTAAACAAGTTGTTAAGTATAATTTAATTACATTTTGGTCAATGTACGCATGTACCTGTCTCAAGCAAAACCGATATTTATATAAAATGCGTGGCCTAAATGCCGAAGTTATATGAAATTAACAAAAACAAATGAAACATATTGAGAAATATTATTCCAGTGAATTTGTTTAAAACATAACTATCTAAAGAAAAACATTTTTATTTTAATCTTTAGCCTTTTCCAAATCAAATATAAATAAAAGTCACGATAGCCGAGTGGTTGGGTGGTCGGAATTTCGAGTCAATAGACCCGAGTTCGATCCCCAGTTGGTAGGCTCGTACCAATGGGTTCTTCAAAAACTTATGTACGAATATCGTTGGCTTGGACATAAAGATGGCGACGGGCTCACCACCTGTCACGCTGTCCCGAAAATATCTACGGTGGAAGGTGGGTCGAAGGGACTTAATTTTCTAGACTCGACCTCTGTCTACCCCTGTATTGGGAATTGCGTGAAGATATTTATATATTTTTTATTTTAAATATAAATAAAACAGCCTAAATAATGTTAATACAATAAATTTGAAACAGTTAGAGCTTCTTCAGTACAAACACTTATTTCCTAAGCTAAGTTTAAAACTATAATTTAGACAAAAATGATGGTTATTACATAGCCGGTTTCAAAAAGATTGTATAAAACATTTTTAACTAGCAAGATGCAACTTAGCTTAATTTTATATTTAGCGAGAATATGACGCGTTTTGTTCTACAAAATAATGTCATATAAGATTGCTCTCTTTGTTTCAGTGTAAATGAATCAGCAGGCTCCTGTGTTGAATTTTGCTGGCAATCATAACAATGATTATCTTCATTTGAAATTATAGATTAGCAAGTTAAATATATTTACTTACACTTGTCATTTAATTGCAAACTTGAATTAGTTAGTTCTTACAATATTAAAATTCATTAAATTGACTACTTTGGCACATAACAGTACATTTAAACTTATAGCTGCTATATTATCGCCAAAGTTATAAAATACAGAAGCCAATGTAGTCCTAATTTCTCGCCTAGCTCACTTTGTTTGCTAGTTTAAACCAACAGGGATGGTTGAATGAAGGGGAAAAAATAAATCATGAAACTTTCTTTTTGTAAAGAATAATTTTGTGTCCGTTCGACCAAACTTGTATGGATGAATGTTAAGAGGGCATGGATGACTAAACATGATCTCATGCAACGCTTGTGTATTGTCGACGGAATATTAACAATTATAGACTGATCGTTTTTCTTTTACTAAATCGACACGATTATGCGAATTACGCTTTCGTTAATTTTATATACTTTACCTACCAGTGAAAATTGGTAAGCTCACACGTGTGTGCTGAGCCTATATATCAATATTTGTGTATTTTTGATGTAACTAAAGCAATGTTTGATTTTCTTAGAAGAGGATTGGAGACGTTAAAAAGGAATAATAAAGAATAAATTATTTCTTAGTTAAGTGTTTTATTTTCATAATTTCCTATCATATTGAAGATCTCTCTTATGTTAATAGTGTAAATTATGGTATAAAATTAGTAAGTTAAATTAGTAGTATGTGACTAGGTAACAAAGCATGTTAATCTTACAAATTCATGGTAACTTAAATCTAAATTCAAATTATACATTATTGCAAATAAATAACATTAAAGCTTAAAGTCAATTAAATGTCAATAAAATGACAATACTGTAATAAGTATTATAAGTGGCTTATATATTCTAGAACTACACAAATTGGTGCAAAATATAAAAATAAATTACAATAAAAATTATCATCAAAATGTCTTTGGCTGTACAAAATTACAGAATTAAATAATCACGAAATTAAAAACCAGTATTAAAACAGGTACAGAAAGTTTATCAGAATTTGAAAATTGGTCACACTACATAACTACGGCAAGTTTGGTTACTACAATACATCTAAGGTTTAATACTGTAAAAGTGTCTATTACATATCGTAATATACAATGGTTTCTTTTTCAAAATCACATCAGTCTATATCGTCAGGTCTCAATTGCCTCTCTCCTTCAGTTAGGAATATTTGCATTGCTTTATACAGGAGATACAAACCGAGCATGCGTCGCTCTTTCAAAGGCCAAGACGCAGCGACTCCATAATAATTGCCACTTTTTAAATTTTTCAAATTTTGCAGACCAAGCACATCAATCATTGCGGCCTCGTACGTGAAAGCTTCAGCTGGTATCACATTTTGGAAAATATGCAGACATATAACACCAACTTTGTCAGACCAGATGTCGAGTATATGCTGAACTTTTTTGTCATTCGATGCTTTGAAATCTCGTTTCCACAGTGTGAGGGCTTGGTACAAATGTGAGTAGGGCCTAGAACGCTTACCTGAAAAATGATATCATTTTTAAAATCTATAAATATAATCTAAATATATTTCATATTATGACATTGCAAAAGAACATCTAAATATTATTTATATCAAAGCAACTTATGAATGATGATATAATTTATAATATAATTTATAAAGATATCATAGACCAATTCATAAATGACTAAATCTTTACTAACCCTTTCCAACATAAAATATAGAATTAATAAAAGTGACCCATGATTCATGTGGACTTTGCTTGCTTGCTTTCACTGGTAAATTATCTGTTAGCCTTGGGTCCAGCAGGAGGTAAGTGAAAGAGGTTTTAGTTGTGCCTTCGCGCCACTTTTGTTAGGATTTGCAAAATCGGCTCGCGCTTTTCTTTCTAATTCCTCAAAAGATGTTAAATCCTTCATCCAATCTGCAGTCCTAATAGACTTCTCCAATTCTATGCTATACGCTGTAAAAACATGTGATACATAAATAAGCAGATAAATACTAGAAAAGTCACAAATAATACTTTACTCTAAATATAATTTTTTAAAATAATTACAAAAAATATATGTATGAATTAAAGTAATATTTCATGACTTATGTTAAAAAATAATGATAAGAACCTTGTGAGTGTATGATATTTGGAAATTTAACTGTTAATTTTAGTGTTTTTAAAACCAAATTCATTATATATAAACTGTATAAAATAAAATTAAAACACTCCAAAAAATATTACATATCAAACAAATTGACAATAGATTTTGACAGCAATAATAAAAAGTTTTATTATACATACTTTTTCCTTGTTTGTTGACAACAATGGGACTTTTCTTGAGTGTCTGTAATTTTTTCAGATACAATGTCCGAGTGTTCTCATGTATTGGTCCAGGATTGAAACCAAGGCGGATTAACTCTGTTCTTAGCCTGTTCACGTCATAGTCCATGGATGATGGAAGAGAAGAAGCAACTGATAAAACTGTTTGATCGGGTGTACTCATGTCTGCTTCATCAACAGGCAACCTAAAATAGTATAATGTGTATATGTATATAAAAAAATATCTTCACACTACAAACACAAAATCATAAATGATTAATTATAATTATGATTGAATCATAAATGATTTAATATTTATAGTTCTGTTGCGACTGTCTTACAAACCTTTTTTTTTTTCACGCTATTCCCAATACAGGGGTAGACAGAGGTCTAGTCTAGACAATGAAGTCCCTTTGACCCACCTTCCACCGAAGATATTTTCGGGACAATGTGACATGTGGTGAGCCCGTCGCCGTCTTTATGTCCAAGCCAACGATATAATTCGTACATACATACATACATATCATCACGCCTCTTTCCCGTAGGGGTAGGCAGAGACCACTTCTTTCCACTTGCTACGATCCTTACATAGTTGTTTCGCTTCGTCCACTTTCATTATTCCCTTCATACATTCTCTTCGATTCAGGGTACTCTTGACCTGGCCTTTTTTCAGGACGTCCCTGATTTGGTCTTGAAACGTCCGCCTAGGTCTTCCCCTTCCTACACTTCCATTCACACTCGCCTTATATGCTTTTTTCGTCAATCGTTCTTCATTCATTCTCTCGACATGGCCAAACCATCTCAGCATACCTTTCTCAATTTTAGTCACTACATCTTCTTTCAGACCACAACGTTTCCTTATTTCACCATTCCTTATCCTGTCGCTCAGTTTAACTCCTAACATACTTCTTAATGCTCTCATCTCAACTGCATTTACTCTGCTTTCATGTTTCTTCTGCCATACCCAACTTTCACTTCCGTACATGAGTGTCGGAACCAAAACTATATAATTCGTATATAAGTTTTTGAAAAACCCATTGGTACGAGCCATCCACTTGGGGTTCAAACTCGGGTCTCTTGACTCGAAAATTCCGACCTCCCAACCCCACTCGGCTATCGTGACTTTTTTCTAAATATTTTTTGTATATAAATAGGTATATTTGTATAGAGTTCATATCAATATATAGAGGAGTAGGAATTCTACTATTCAATTGTAAACAGTTGCTTAGCATGGACAAGTCACATCAGAGATAAATTATTTTCATAACTGCCTCCAATAATCAGTGATTCATATTTTTGTGAATATACAATCATACCCAGGACACATTTGTCTGTCTCGTTGTCATTGTCGGCATTGTTACGTTAATCAAAATACCATTGCCGTTAAGGAGTGGACAACTGAGCCATAGGGCTCAATACACAGTACGTCAGAATGTGGCGTGTTCGAATTTTGTCGGTATTTAATGCCAATTATATTATGCAATTTTATTGATTTCTAAAGCATATTTATGCTAAACTTTTATGTTATTAAATTAAAGAGAAAAAATTAAAATTTCAACTGACACAGGCGGGATTCGAACACGCGACCTTCGCCGATCCGTGGCGACGGATAATCAAATTGTCACTTGCAAAAGGGATAATAGTTGGCACCTATGCCAATAAACAAGGCATAAGTAATATAAGAGAATACAGATTTAGAATTTCGAATGATGCGTGTAAAACACGGTGGCTCGGAGGTAAGAACGTCGAACGGCATAAATATGCTTTAAAAATCAATTAAATTGCATAATAAAAATTAAGTTGGCGTTATCGTATTCATAATTCCTAACTGAAAAGTCAGGATTATCAAATTGTCACTTGCAAAAGGGATAATACATTGCGCCTATGCCAAGAAACAAGCCAATCATATTATTTAGATGTTATGGTATATGGCCTTAAATCACCCAACCACAAGGGGCCCTTTTAACTGCTAGTCCATAGGCGAAGTGTTTCTTCGCCTACGCCTTCCTACACTACCTATGAATATATAAACATTATATTGTTTCGTGCGAGAAACAAGATTAAAAATAAAACTCCTAAAACAAGTTTGCAAATTTTTTAAGCAACAACCGGATGTAGAACTTGATTTGTTGTAAACCTACACATAATAAAGTAGTGACCATTATTTCATTCTATGATTAATGTGAGAATTACATTATTAAGTTCTCAACCTACTTTCCCCTGTCTGCTGACACATATACTAACAAATTTTAAGTATTTGAACAATTATAAAATTAATATCAATCTAAGTAATAAATAATAACTTACACGACTGGAGACACCAGAAGCCTTTTTTCAATTAATACTACTCCTTCCTCTTGGTCTTTATATTTGTATTCCTCATGAACATTTGCAATTACAATGTTACCTCCAGAATAAGTACTACTCACACCACTGCTAGCTGATGACCTCCTGGTATTACCTGCTCTTGTTTCTGATAAGAAATCACTACTACATGATGATAACCATTCATTCCTTTTATTCTGTACTACCGCCATAGCCTTATCCAAATCCGCTGATCTATCTTCAGTGAGCAGAGACTGTGAGCTGTCCAATGTCATTTGTTGCATTTCAGAACAGAGAAAGGCTTCATTATCTTTACTTTTGCATTTCTTTAAACTAGTCTTTGTATTATAGTTTTTGTGTGTGATGCATTTAGGAGATCCGGGGAGAGAAAAGTTTTCATAAACACTAACTCTTTGTTTTTGATAGCTGGTCGAATGGGTGCAATTGCAGCAACAATCTTTTGTTTTGTCAAATGTTTGTTGCAAGGGCTGAACTCCACTTATTTCTACATCATTTGTTCTCTTAGACAGACATGTCTTGAAACTACTATTTGTTTCATTAATTTCAGTCAGTAGGGATGTTCTATTTTTATCGAGATCTATGGTCAATTCAGTAAAGTCAATATTTCTCCAGGGGATAGATTCCCTTTCGAGCAAGTTATATGTCTCACTAAGTATAGTAGGATACAATTTGTTCATAACAAGGCTAGTTTTTTCACACCAATCACGTACCATGTCTGATTTTCTTGGCATCAAGCTATTGCATGTTTCATTATCATTGGATGGTTTATATTCAGCAACCATTTGGTCTGTAGTCACTAAAACTTTGTCTGGAATATAGATAGATGTAGAATGTTGTTAAAACACTGGTGTACAAAACCTTTAAACATCTCACATACATAAAGTATATAAGTCAACAACAAATAATGAACATTAAAAGCCTAGACACTGTCAGAGAGGCGTAAGTAAAAGTCTGCCACAGTACGGCAGAGGTCGGGGGTTCAAATACCGCCCATTGAATTAAAAAAAAATCTCTTTAATATGAGATTTAAAATTTCAACTGATGCAACTAGGAAACGGTGGCTCTGAGGTGAGACTGTCACCACGGTAGCGCAAAGGTCGCGGGTTCGAATCCCACCAGGTTCTGTTAATTATATAAATTTCTCATTAATTTAGTCTCTTACAAATCAGATCAGAAGTTGGTACGGGTTAGTCTATTAATAAAAAAAAAAACAGTTTATGCAGACTTAAATTTGTGTAAATGACACCAAGATGATACTAAGGATGGAATGAATGTATTTTTCATTAAAATATCATTTATATAAATTTCTCGTTAAAAACTTCAAATATTAAAAATGCTTTAAGGACATGTTTATTAAGGAAAAAGACAAAAAGTTTTAGTTAAAATAGCAGATTGCATCAGCTTTGCACCTGTCAGAGAAACAGGTTTAACATTGGCAGATGTTGCTTCATACTTTTTATTACACCAAGTAGCTAAATATGTTGAAGAAATTCATATTTTTGACTTACAGTTATAGTGATTTAGATGATTGAATAATGCTTAATTCAAACAATTTATGTCATTAATCAAATTAAGTCCAGTGCACTTACAGTCACTTAACCTTTACAACTGAATGAGTCATCCATCTTTATAACAAAGAGTGATTTCGTTATTGGGTCATGTTAAGTGTAAAATGCACCTGTCAAGTGCCTATGCATTCTTGTGTTAGCAGCTGTGTCATTGACTGTCATTGCATCAAATAAAAATAAAATTTCAAGTATATTATGATTCTTCAGATAAGATTATATAGTACTTTAATGAAGTACATCAATCTAGCAAATTCCTATTTGTATCCTATAATACTACTTATATTTATATATGAAAGTTTTGTATGTTTGGTGGTATGTTACATGTTACATAATTACACTAAAACGGCGGAAAAAAATTTAATTAATTATGGCCTATGACTGGCCTAAAAATTTGTGGTTCCTATAAGAGAGAGAGAAAAATCTAGAACATGATTTTACTTAAAGGATTTATTGTATTAGGGTCAGCAGAAGAACACAGGCTATTTATAATAAATAGAATATGTGTGGATGAAGTTACAGGCAGAAACTAATAAAGATGCAAATCATACAAAAATAAAATCTACATGGATGATGTAATTCAATGTTTATTTGAAGCTATTTTGCTTAATAATTGTGCAACATTGGTTTCACAATAATTAACAATTTGGCATAATATAATGGACTCAGTTATTTATGAATATGGTATTTTTTAAAACGAAAAGAACTTCTATTAGGTTTTTTATTTTTTAGACACTTACCTAAATCTAGCGAATAAGCACATGGTGATGCCAACGAGTCATCAAGTTGATCTTCCACATTATGGAGATAGTCATATACATTCCATTGTTGTTCTCTAACTGCATAGTCAAATGCGGATAAACCATCTATGTCTCTCCGCAATGGATCACCTCCACAGCCAATTAAAAGCTTTAGATTGTCTACTCTGCCCCAAATTGCAGCTATGTGAACTGGTGTTACGCCATCTTCATTACTGAATATTAAATACGAGAATTATTAAAAGTTATAAATACCAGCAGTTTGATTTTGCCATGTGGTATCGTCGTAAGAAGGTTCCCCTTTCATTCCATGGGCATAGTAAGAGAAGACTTCAGAAAAAGCTTTGAAAACACTGGTGGCTCCCGAAAGATAGCAGGATAATCATGTCGAAAAATATAGTAATGAGTGACGAATTTGGCAAATGTTTATTTATGGAGTGGGCCTGTGTCTTCCAGTGAATTTTTACAGAATGTTATGTATGTATGTGTATTTTAAGAAAACTTACACTACAATGGATGTTTGTTATTCTACACATTGCCAAATTGATTTTGATGAAACAACAATATCACTGTAAAGACTGAGTGGTTAGGTGATTAGAATTCGAGTCATGAGATCCAAGTTTGATTCCCAACTATTAGATTCGTAATGGGTTGGATATTTTTTTTTTTTTCATAAACTTATGAACTATGAAATACTCATGAAATACACTAGCCTCAGAATGACATAAACGCTATTTACTTTTTAACCCCACAATATTTTTTTTCTTTTGTTAACTGTTCCATATTATTGTATATGAATAACTTAATATCTATATAAGCTTACTTTAATTGATTATAATTAATATCATTCTACACATTTTGCTGACATGTGTTTTAGATGGTAATGTTAAGTAATTGACCCTTTCAGCTGTTGAATTTAATGAAGGCAGATGCAATACAGCAGATGTTATTGACTGGTTTTTAAAGAAAAAATTAATTGCATATGCTCTATAAAGGTGTAACATCTTATTAACAGGCTAATCTTGTGTATATATAAATATTTGCATTGGTATCTGAAACTAATTCTAATGATTTAGACATTTTTTTGTGTTTAGTGTTTCAACTTCTTAGTTCAGACCTGCTTAAGTCAATTAATAATAATAATCTTTATTTATTTTTCTCCCAATACAAACATGGTATAAAAAATATAGGTATAACATTTATTTAAAATTCAACTTCCATAATAAATAGTAATATCAACCTTTCTTATATTATTTCTTTTAATTAAATTTATTTGTGTAATATATTTCATTTTCATACCAAATATGATTCAGTAAAAATGGATTAAAGTGAATAGACTTCTGTCTATACTAGTATTGGGAAAATATGTGAAGATAAAAATCTTTATCCATCCTTATTCTTCTATCCTCTATCCTTAGGGTTGGATGACCTTCACTGGTTGACATTACCTCCGCACAAAATTTCATTAAAATTTCAATAAAAACAAAATTCATATAAAATTTCCATCTTCCATAATTTATTATTCATGAAATAACTATTAAAATTATTACATTGGGGATGAATCACATTGGGGATTTATTTATTCGATTTCATAAAGCTGTTAATATTCCAGCATTGTAAGATTTAATATTTTGATAATAAATTACTAAACAATAAGAAACTAATCCTAATCCATCTCATCCTAAAAAAATTCTAATTATATTTGGTCTAATAATTAATAAAATCATTGAAAAAACAAATAATAACACTAACATAATAAAACGATTTAAATTTAATCCAGAAGATATATAACTTGAACTATAATAAATTACTGAAGAAGAAATCATTATAACAAATATTATAAATAATAAAGATATTCAATCTAATAAAATAGATATTACTACATTTAAAGAATTAAAAGAAATAATCTCCCACTCATTTTTTTTCATTAGCCATGAAATTGTAACAGACTGTGTTACATTCATATTTATAAGATACTGTACTGAATGTACAGAGTCACATTATCACTGATTTTGTTAATTGTAGAATTAAGAAATGAAGATGCAAGCAAAAAAGGAATAAAAACTTATACCTTTTTAGCTTGCAGTAATTCCTAGCAAGAACTGTTTAATGTTTTGTTAAAAGAACAATTACTGTGACGTTAGAAATTGCACAATATGCTGCTAATGTTATACAAACAGTTATGTCATAACATGAAATAGTAAACGTAAATAAAACCACTTACCATATATTAGGATCTCCTCCATGTTTTAATATAATTTCCGTACATTCTTTAGATTTATCTAAAGGATCAATGCCCACGGCTAAATGTAGAATACTTATACCTTTACATGGTAAAATATTATTAATTTCCACGGGATCATTCTCGAGTGATTGCTTGATCAACCTAAAAAAAAACCAATAGGAAAATGCTAGAATACCGTGGGCGAAAAAGCCGCAATTTCAATACAATTTGTTAGGCTTATTAAAATAAGTGTGTTTCGAAAGGAACTCCTACGCAGTCTACTGTTCTAAGGTTGTGCAACCTACGGAATAAACTTTAAAATGTACACTGTATTCGTACCTGATATCACCACTTTGAATTAAATCATATAATTTAAACAACTGTTTATACGTTGTACCCATGGCTTTCCTTATTGCAAACTAAAATAGGAATTAGAAATCACCCGGTGTGCGAATTGTCGGTCCCCATTTCCTGTAGGATTTCCGTTTGCGATATTTTAATATATCATCACAGTTATATTTAGATTATGAGATTTTAAGTATTCATTTAGAAAGTTAAATATTTTAAATCTGCTTCATTTGGTCTATACTTAAACTTAACACTTCTTTCGTTTGTTTTATTCCTAACTTTTCAAAATAACGTCACGCTCACGATTTTCTTTGTTTACGTTAAACTACGCGCGTTCCGTTTCACCGTTTCAATTCAAGTCAAGCGTTGCGTTGTTCTGCTTTGAACTTTATTTCTTTCTCGGCTTTTAAGCTCGGTGTTTCATATGGCAACGGTGTAAACTATTTGGCAGTGGCAGAGTCGATGATTCTACTTTTCGTGATTACAACGCGGGTTTTGTTCAATCAAAATTTAAATTAATTAATTGAAATTAATTGTCGTTCGACACTAAATTTAGTTTGCTGTTTTTTTTTGAGTCATTCAAGGCTGCAATCAGCAATATAAATTAACACGTGTAGTAATAGTAGCATTCTTTATTGCATCTACTGATTTAAAAATTGTTATGAATTAAAGTATTTGGTTTCAATACTTAAACCAAATACTTTCTACCTGGTCATAAGACGTTTTAATAGAATTTTTATAAGATTTTTTTTAATAGTAAACGATTGTATTCACTCGATTGAAAAACTTTTGAGTAAGTCGTGCAAAAAAAATATAGTCAATTCCGACAAATGGCGCTATAGATTGTGCCATCTGTCTAATTTTTATCTGGTATCTTTGGATGGTTATTAGTGCGATCTGTCAGTAGGCAATTTTAGGTATTGTATTATATTTTTCTTGTTAATCCCTAAGGACACTTTCGGGAAGAAAGATGGTTGTAAATTCTAATAGCCGACAATACGTTTGAAAAAACATCTAGGTTAAATAGGCAAAAAGTTTGTTGTATTTGAATTTAAACCTATTATAATAATTGATCGTGGTGAAAAACTAGTTAATAAAGCCCACCTGAATAACAGAAAAAGTGACTGCTACAAAATATTACAAAAGAAGAATGCTTTTTGCATGCTTTTCAGCGCAATGCCTAAGATGGAATGCTTCATAGACCGTAAATACTCTCTATGCCTAAAGATTTTGGTGTATTACAAATGTTTATGGAAAATCTCTACACAGAGAAGATATCAACCTTACGTTCTCTTTATCGTTTTAAACATTTTCTTCCTCTTCAGTCTAAACTTATGCTAGTTCAAACGCTTTTAGTACCCGATTAAGCAGATGTGTTTTACCCAGATGTATCCCATGATATTCTGAACAAGTTGGAGCCCCTTTATAGTAACTGTATCAGATTCATTTTCGGATTACGTAAATACAACCACGTGTCTCTATACAGATCGTAGCATAAATGGTTAACCATCCGACAGAGGCGCACTTCCAGAATTATACTTGTTCTTTTCTCTATTTTAAATGATCCGTCATCTCTTTCTTATCTCAGGGATAATTTTCAATATCTCTCTTCATCCAAGGATAGGGTCCTTAGGTCTTCTTCTAATAATAAGATTAGTATTCCACACTATTTCACCGGGCTCTTTGGTAACTCCTTCACTATTCAAGCTATACTTCTAAGGAATTCCTTGTCCGATCGCAAAAGGCAAGCCGTGCTTCAAAAGGTTATTGCGCGAGCACTTATTGAAGGCTTGATTTATTTCTGGTTACTTTGGCAACGCTACTGTTAAAGGTATGTATGTATGTTTGTTTGTTAGAATATTTCTATAGTATGTATATGTAAGCGTATATATGTATGTGTATATGTATGTATCTATATATTTATAAGTAATATGTATTCGTCTATTTCTCTGTATATATGTAATGTATGTAACAGTTTTATGGCTGTCTATGTATTATATTTTCGTTGTCCTTAACTTTATTGCGCCTTCCACAAATTTCACGATACCATAGGTTGACTGGAAGAGAATGCCTATAGGCATTAAGTCCACCTTTTGTGACCTATACGGAATCGCAATAAAGATTAATTTAATAAATAAAAAAAATCAAGCGCACCCTTGGATATAATACCACCTTTAATATAATATGTTCAAACACCTCGTGACTTCGTTCTAGAGTGTCACAGACAAAAACGAACTGCGCACCTAAATTAGAACGAAGTATATAGAGAAAGAATGAGATTTAAATATAGAGTCATAGATATAGCTAAAGAGATAAAACATAAGAAATGTACAGGAGCTAATCGCGTTTGTCTATAATTTTTGAAGGGTGAAGATTACATGATTCATATAAAGTGATGTAATACTTTATTTACAGAAAAAAATATGTTAATATTTACAATACTTATCAACTAAAATCTATTATAATCGTAGAGCCCTACTCCTCGTGGCATGGTACCAAGAACGCTGGCTGCATTTCCACGTTGAATGGCTAGACTTAACCGTTGAGCGAGAAAAGAACCAGCCCTCTTGTCACCAGCGGCAACGATAAGTCGCGGATACAATTCCTTTAGAAACTGCATCGCGCGGGGACGCCACGGACCGATTGTCTCTACGGCAAATGGAACAAATATATAGTCTCCTTTCAAAGACTCATATTTCCGCCATTTACCCGATTCAACTGCCTCTGATGCCGCTCCGGCCCTTATCGAAGTACCCTTGATATGAGAGGCCGCTAATGTATCGACGCAAGTTGCGTCCCACACAAGAGCTTTGCCTCTCTCCCAAGGGACTAAAGTCAAGCCGTCGGGTTTCTTACCATCCTCCCTAAATGTTCCACAAGGCTCTAAAACCGATGGAATATTTATGGAAACAAGAGCCCTTCGGATGATTTCATTCAAAGAACCGTGACGAGATAGTCTGCCGGCACTTTTTTGGCATGAAAGTCCGTGGAGGCCTAACTCGTCGACGTCGCTGCCACAAAGACATCGATGCTCCCAATCGTATTCCTACAGCTGTACGTAAACTTTCGTTATCCAGTAATGTACCAAGGTTACTTGATGGTAAAGCATGTAGCCAGTAACTGGATTCCTTTGTCGAAACACCTAGAAAGCGGGCGCGGTCTCTGTCACAGTGGATATTGTTCAGTAAGCATTTCTGCACATTCTGAATCAACGGGATATCGTTTTTGTGAGTTAGGTTCCAGTGGAGTATCCTCGCCGGGACAGAGACGTGACCATGCTTCTCTTGCCTTGGTAGCAAAAGTCAAGTCCAAATCATTCTTAAGAATTTTACGTGACAAATCATGAACACTGTCTACGGAGGCAAGGATAGCCGGCAGCGCAATATTTGAAACCTAGTCTATAAAGTTAGGTCAAACTTTTCAAAATAAAATGAAGGAAATCGTTTCCACAGAACACCCAGACAGGCTCATAGTAGATAGCATTTAAATAAGTTATTAGCGTGTAAGAAAAATTAAGACACATTTTAATTTTACTTTGTTTCAAATGTCGTGTCGACTGAAATTACGTAACACTCGCTTTTGCGAATGGCTTAATTCATAGTCATTCTCTGCAACATCTGAGATGATTGACTCAAATGCAGAAAGAATACTCGGATATCTAAACGTGCATGTACGCAGCAAATGATGAATCTGTAAAAAGCGAAAGAGGTATTTAAGGATCTTGATACTTGGCGATCTGTTCTCTCTCGCTACTCCGTCAGGGACTGTGCGTGAAGATAAATAAATGTATTTGCATATAGTTTTTAATTATTTTATCACATACATTGCTCTGATCCCAAATCCGAATGAAGTGAAATCAAATGAAGTGGTTGTAATGTAAATATATTGATGCGACTGTGAAATAAAATATGTAATTATTATTTATCATTATATACCTAGTCAGATCATAAATTCTGTCACATGTTTAACCTAAAATAATTAAAACAAGTTTATTCATTACGTAATTATTTATATACCAAAATGAACTTAACAAAACATAGATTCTTATGACACTAAAGTTTATTTAAAATGACCTCCGTGATTTTGAATACACCTTCAATCTGTGCGGCCAGTCGTCTATCGTAGCACGAACGATGTCCATGTCAATATCGGCGGCTGCCTTAATCAAGGATGTCTTGAGTGACTCCAAATTGGGATGAGGCTTTGAGCACGCCTTTTCCTCTAATTGTTGCCATATCTTGTAATCTAACGGATTCAAATCTGGACTAGAGGAGGGCCAGTCTTCGTGCCCGATGAAGTCGATTTCACGCACTGTACTGTGTGCGTACACCTTATCATTTCGTTTGTTGTAGCTCTCTTCTACGGTAAAAAAAAGTCTTCATTTAACACCCTTTTTACTGTGGTTCTGATTAACCCCATCTGAAGGGCCAACAGTTTCAGCTTACGTTTGGGATTTCTTTGAATTCGAGCCTTCACAGCTTTTATCACTGCTGCAGTCCTAACAGACCGAGGGCGACCATTTCTTGACCTGTCATCTACATTAGAGCCTTCTTTGTATCGTTTGATGGTACGATAAACGAATCTTTTGGTTATTTATATATAATTCAAATTTTTCAGTATGTCAAAAACTTTAATTGGCGCGTAATCGCAACGATGCAACGCAATAACTGCATCACAGTCTTCTTTAAGCGTCCACTACATATTTAAAAATGAAATGAGTAAAATTCTAAAAAGTATGTAGTTTTATTTTCATGAACAATTCGAAATTCGAATTCAATAAACTTTTTTGTGGCCAGCATTCTAAAAGAAAAGTTTTTACTGTGTGACAATACTTATTACCTGACTGTGTATATACAGACAAATGGTATTGCCCATCCGCCTGCCAAGCGGTTATGGTATACCCTCCTTTATGGGAGAGGCCTGTGTAGCACAATGGACTTCTATAAGCCGTTATGTATATATATATCCCGCCACAATTAGAAGAACGTTAAAAAAGCAGCATATAGGATTTATAACGTGTATATTAAAAATATAAACTCGGACATTAACAAACTGATAACATATTTTATCATCGACTTTGTGAAGTTTTTAATAAAATTTTATTAAAAATATATTTTTTTTTGAAATTGTGCCAGTACATAAAGTTAATTCTTTTAAAGTAATAAGTTAAAGCATTTTCGTTATGCTTGAGCGCACTAAAAGTTCCTTGAATAGAATTGAAATTAAAATTTATGCTAATGTAATAGTTTTCGTCACTTGCCTCCGGTATTTTGTATGTACCTAGAACTGGCTATGCTCGGTATGAGGGCTCAGGGATGAACTAAATACATAGATGCAAACTATTTAGGAACTATACGAACATTTCGTAATATGCATGCTACAATGGTTTGGTATTCTGCGACATAACAATATTAACATTTCCGACATTGTTTCGATTACATACTTTTTAATCCAATAAATTTATATAGTGTATCCATTTAGTATGTAAGTATATTATTATAATTAGGATATTATATATTTAAAAGGGTGGTCAGTTTACTCAGGTTTTCATTGGGCTATTGCTCTTTTCAACTTATTTTATGAAAAAAATCATAAAACTAACACACTACCTAATAATATTTATAAAATGTTCCGGATTTTATTGTAATTACAGAACAACTAATGATACAGTTGTAAAATAATTATCGCTCCAACGCGGCAAATACAACAATTAAAATTTTTATTATTTAATTATATTCATTATTTTCAAGTTTCTTGTTATGGTAATTAGTTCGAGTTACAGAAAAACATAACCGCGATTCGAATAACATAAATGCAAATAGTTTACATACAAAATAAAGTTTTTAAAAATTATTTATTCAAATAATATTAAAGGGCCTTTTGATAACGCCAAGCAATATATATAGTCACGATTGCCGAGTGGTTGGGTGGTCGGAATTTCGAGTCAAGAGACACGAGTTCGTTCCCCAAGTGGCAGGGTCGTACCAATGGGTTTTTCAAACCCTAATGTACGAATATACCAATGGTTTTTTAAAACCCTAATGCCACCGGTGTGTATCGATATTTATTTATTTATTTGCTTATTAACTTATGTACTAATTATATCGATAGCTGTCTGACCTGTCACGTTGTCCCGATAGTATCTTCAATGGAAGGTAGGTCGAAGGGCCTTAATTGTTTAGTGTAGACCTCTGTCTTGGGAATAGCGTGAAGATATTTACCTATTTATTTATTTTTTTATTTATTGTTTATTTATTTATTTATTTATTTATCTATTTATTTATTTATTTATTTATTTATTTATTGGATTATATGTATGGTATGTTAAATAATGTTTAAAATCAAAAAAATATTAAGATTATAGAAAGTGTAAGTAGTAGTAATTTGGTTTGTAAGACAGTCGAAACAGAACTATCAAATCATTTCTCTATATCATTTTCTATTCGTTTATAATCATAAATGATTTGACATTTCTAGAAATGTCAAATCATTTATGAATCAATCATAATTATGATTAATCAATTACGACTTTGTGTTTGTAGCATTGTAAAGCTCCGGAGAGGGATATAGGGTAGCCAGAGGTCTAGAAAAATTAGACCTTCGACCAACATTTCTGTGGAGCTTAATTTAAGGGACAAAGTAAAAGGTGGCGAGCATGTCGTCGTCTTTATGTCCAAGTCAACTATATAAATCGTCCATAAGTTATGAAAAACTCATTGGTACGAGCCCACCTCCGGAGGTTCGATTTTGGGTCTATTAAGTCGAATTTCTATCACCCAACCACTGGGCTATCGTAACTTTAGGGATATGGACTGCTCTATATAGGCTGTTTCTTTATCTTTAAGCATATCTCAATACTGGAGTGTCCATTTTTATACTTACATTCTTATTTACTTCGTACTCATTATTTATATACAACTATTCTTTTTTTTATATATTATATAATTTATAATTTTTACATTTCCTTATTCTTGCGTTCTAATTATTAATACACTTCATAAATTTTCTCCTCGGTACTTTTCACAATCTCACGGTCTGACGTTAGATTCAGCTAAATCCTATATTTATTAATTAAAAAACAAAGCACTTGTCTATCGTATCAGGTTATTTGAGCTGCATCTCTTGTCACACTCCATTGATGCTTTCTGCGATCTTATCATTACTAAACAGATAATGTAAAGCGAAGTCAAGAGAGCCTCTGTTTGTGGTACCTTCGTTGTTTCTGATTCCATAATACAAATGCTTAAACTTTGATATACATTGCTGGTATGTGATGTTGTCCTTATGTATATGTATCAATCTATGTATGTCAACAACAATCGTTTGAAAATAAAAACACTCTGGTCACCTAGTAACTAAACTAAACAAATATGAAATATCATTTATCTTTTATTAATAAGTGTAACTTAAAATTTTAAGGCAAACACCTAGTTTATGAAAAAAATATGGCATAGAAATCCGTATATGGCATAGAATTCTGCACACATTTCGTTTCTACGTCTGACGACATTTCTTGAACGTGGAAACGTAAAGAAAGCGTGTATCCCATGCGCTAGGTATTTCGTATTTCATTTACTTACAAGGAATTTTTCTTAGCTGCAAGTGCTTTAACTTCCTTAGCGAGCAAATAAATGGTCTGCATGTTATTCAATATTATAGCGAACTCTTAAAGCAATGATATATTTAAAATATCTGATATACGCAGTCATATTATGAGTTCTTTAATACCTAACAAGAAGTTAATCCCAATTGGCTCTTGCCAATTAATATAACAAATCCCAATATTGATTGCCGAGTGGTTGGGTAATCGGAATTCGAGTAAAGAGACCCGTGTCTGATCTCCAAGGTTTGTACCAATGGGTTTTATCAAAATTTATGTACGATATATATCGTTGACTTGGACCTAAAGGTGGCAACGGATTCACTACTTGTCACTTTGTCCCGATAATTGTTTTCGGTGAAAGGTGGGTCTAAAGGACTAAATCTCTAGACCTCTGCCTACCCCTGTATTGGGAATGCCCTGAAGATATTTATTTTATTGGCTTTTGCTGGCATTTTTATGCAAGGCTTTGGTGGAACATTTTGTGAACCTTGTGAGCTATGCAGTTAGCTCGCAGCCAGCACTTCTAAACCATACTTTACATGGACGTTGGATATTTATCTCTATTTACGACAAGGTGCAGAAATGTGAAGATGTACGCTGATTATTAAGCAAGATATAAAAAATAGTAAAGACCTTTCCTAAGCAGATCATATTAGATTTTTTATCTGTAGATATGTCTCCCACTTACTCAGTCTTCAGGAGATTGAGGGAAATGAGTATACGTTCCCTACGCAGGCTCTCTTTTACGTTACTCAAAACGGACGTAATTCATAAGCGCAAGATATATCTATACCCTGATGCGATTTGCGCAGCAGTAAAAGCAGTAATTTTACTCTATGAAATGTAAAAATATAATATACGCTTACACTACAGACAATGGATATTAAGGCCCATTAAAAATCTTCTACAACCCTAACCTCTTTGAGGTGCGAGTACACAAGCTTCTCATGAGTAAACTCGCTCCATCATAAACTACGCCTTCATGCTCGATGGAAGTCAAGAGTTTACATATTTTTCAAATAAAAAAAGAACTTAGGTGAAAAGTGGTCGTAAAGACTTTAGTGTCTAGACCTCTGCCTATCCCAGTACGGGAAAATGCAAAATGCAATGCAAGTTAAAAATAGCGAATTTCATAAAAGCCCTAACCTATTCGTCACAAGTGTTGTATTTTACTGATAGCTGCAAAGTCGATCAGACTTTTATATGTATCTCACAGAAATTTGATAAAAAGTAACATGTCTAGTGCTTGGCCTCTTGCACTAATCTCACTGATTCAGGCTAGCGTAAACCGTGATGAAAGAAATAACACGACAGATTGATTCATCTTTACCGACAAAATTTTTTTTAAGATTTTTTTTTTTTTAGAAGAGCTACAACAGATAAAAATGTTTGGTAATTTTAATTATTAATTATAAAAAAATATTTCGAGCATCTTTTTTTATTTTTTTAAGTCAAAGATTGCCGACCTATGACAATTTAAACTGAACCCACTAATTGTTATGCCATAGTCATCGACTTTACATAGTAGCACTAGTTTTTACTGATAAATCGACAACTATTACTAAATATCAGATAACTTCACGCTGTGCGAAGGTCAGGCCACACAAAGCTTATCAGCACTCGCAGTTACAATTGTTCAATATAAACCCCCAATGTAGGCGTCATACGGCACACGGTTTAAAGGAACAAGATCGACTGCTAGAGAAATTGGTTATAGGTCAATTTTATAAATATTTATGTCAGCGTATATCCTTATTTTTTAAACTGAATAGCAACATGAAAGTAAGTTTTTTTAATTTTTTATCTTCACGCATTTTCCAATACAGGAGTTAGTGTTTAAGTTAGTAGTAAGATTTAGTATGCAAATTTCAACGGAGCTTATTTGGGAGAGCGTTACAGGTGTTGAGCCTGTCCCAGTCTTAAAGCAACGATTCAATACTTAAGTAAATAAATATTAATTTGAACATCCATGTCTTGATTGCCAATATTTATCTCCTTCACACAAATATTTGAACTTAGCGGGCTTCGAAACTTCCATACATTATAAATAAAAAATAATAGACACAGACAATATATTGTAGATAAAAAGATTTCCGATTTAGTCATCGAATGTATTTAGGTAGGTTTATTACAAGGAAAATGTCTTTGGTCAATTAACTAGTTCAAAACAGAATAATTAATTTGTCATTTACAGCTACTGTGTTGGAATAATATTCCGCCTCCTTTCAGCATTCAAAGAATATTTAATGAACTCTTAAATTAAACAAATATGATTTTTATAGTTTAATCTTCCAACATTTGTGGCTTTTACATCTATTTATTTATTTATTCATTTGTTGATTCACGATACGTGAGTTACGATAGCCGTATGGTGCAGTGGTCGGAATTTCGAGTCAAGAGACCCGAGTTCAATCCCCAGGCGGTAGGTTCGTGTCAATGGGTTTTTCAAAAACTTAAGTACGAGTTATATTGTTATTGGGAATTGCGTGAAGATATTTATTTGTATTTATTTCTTTATTATTTTTTAATTGTAATGTTGTGTCGGTATGTAGGTGCCGTAAGAGACAACTTAAATGCCATGGTAATTATTGTGGCTACAGACAAATAAACTAAGACGGGATAACTAGATCAAAATTAAGATCACTAATTGCGGCCAGCAACGTGTAAGGAGAGAGGCGTCTGTTACTGTGATCGCCAATCCGATTGCCAAGCATGCCGAATATGACGAACACGACCGAGACTCTCCCATTTGAAGGACATGGGAGAGTCCTATGTCCTGTAGAGGTATTTCACAAGTCATACAGTATGAAAAGATACTCGAGAATTAAATTTCAAAGTAGGCCTTAATTAGTCTTTAAGATCAAAAAAAAAACAGTGCTCCGGGTCGTATTATTTTGCAGCGTAGTCTTTTCGTGCTAAAATTGGTTATTTTTCTAATTTCTGTTATTTAATTTTCTAAGTAGGAGAGTGTCATAAAAGAGTTTTACGTTTTGAAGGGAAACCAGAGTCGAGATGTTCAATGATCGACATCATGCCTTGGTGCTGCAGAATATGTCATATTTCTTACCATGGTTGTAAGAGGCGACTAAGGAACTTAGGCTAGAAAAAGGCCAAGGCTCCTGACTGATAGCGGTATAACTGTCTCTAAAAATACTAAACGTAGTGATTACGACAATTTCTTCTAAAGGGAGAGGCTTGTGGTCTGCAGAAGACTTTTGCAGGCTGTTATCTAATATATATATTCCCGCAATCAAATACAGGGCAAAAAAATACAGGGGTAAGCGGAGGTCTAGACAATTAAGTCTTTTCGTCCCACCTTTAATTTTTTTAAGAACAAAGTTTCAAGTAGTGAGCCCATTTCCGTCTTTATGTCCAAACCAATGACATAAATCGTACATAATTCTTGGAAAAACCCATTAGTACGAGGCCTGGGGATCGAATTCGGGTCTCTTGGCTCCAATTTCGATCACCCAACCACTCGGCTATCGTGACTATTGTCTAAGCATCAATTAAATCAACATTTACTTGAATTCAAAATATCGTAACGTGTTCTTTAATTACAGATATTGTACGCATTTTTCTGTGGTCTGTTGTCTCATGCTGTGGCCCTTGATAATGGATTAGCTTTGACTCCACCAATGGGCTGGCTTACATGGGAGAGGTTTAGGTGTATTACGGATTGTAAGAAATATCCAAATGAATGTATAAGGTAATGTTTGTTAAATATTTTTTCTTAAGATTTATGTATATATAAATAATAATAAATAAACACATACATCACATACGTTGTTCTGATCCCGAAGTAAAAAGTTTAATAAAGCACTCGTGTTCTGGAATCGGTACAACGAAGTAACCACAAACTCTCAGACCTGAGATAATGTCGAAAAAGTGTTTTTTTTTTTTAAATTACCCGTCCGAGAGTCGAACTCAAGACCAAAGAGCTGTGTACGCTATTTGTTCACGAAGGTCGTATATGGAAGCGAAAATAAAATAGAAGTATTTTATTTATTTATTACACATTACCATGTAATTTTTTAATTCATCATCATCTTCAAAATAGCGTATAGATGTCCACTGCAGGACATAGGCCATTCCCATACGTGAGAGCTTGCCATTAGCGCCAACCTTGGCAGGCGGATTGGCGATTGCAGTATAAGACACCTCGCAGTGTAGACGCCGCTGCTTCTTGAGCTTTAGTCTGGTATTTTTGAGATGGTTATCCCACCATGTGACGGTAGCCTATCTCCATTTATAGTCGCCTATTACGTCACTCATGGAAGAAAGGGGTTTGTTGTTTGTTGCACTTGTTCTTTGGGTTATACGTAATTATTTTGGTTATATGGTAATTACGTCAAGATAAAAAAAGAATAGTTATAAAGGGAATAAAATCAATTAAAATGAAGCTATTTCGTTACCATTGGTAATATAATTAATGTTAATACTGCTCGTACTACGCTTTGTAGTGCGTTGGTATTCAAAATCTTGTGCTGAAGCATCCTCTTATTCGGTCAATTACCGATAGTATATCACGGACAAAATTGAAGTGTTTATAATATAATTATATAACGATAAACGTAATGTGTAGTGCTTTGAATTATTACACATTTCATGAGACAATAATAATTAAATAATTAAACACGGCTAAAGTCACATCTAAAAATTCAGTATAGATACTGACTATTATGTACAAAGTAATCAGATAGTAGAAATTAGTATCCAGTTAGTTAACTAACTCTCTACGTTAACGCCTATAGTATTTTAAGTAGCGTTGTTGATTTTGAATTCAAGAGTTTTGTTCACCGATGTGAAAGATCAATGGGGTTTTTTCCGAAACGATAACCAGTACCTAGTTAATATGTAATGACTTCACTAGAATATTCTCAAAGTTCTCATTTATTCTGTAGGAAAAGGTCCAGTATAAATGCATGCTTTAAAATTCAATAAAAATTCTTCATACTAGGACTTTCAACTCTTCTTAGTAGGAATTCCAACTTGGTCATTACCTGTTATCCTAAGAGAAATAAACGTTGGCAATACGTTACTTGAAACACTTTACGCTTGTTTGTTGAGTCAGTAAAATTGAAAATTATAACTAGATAAAGTATGGCTGTGGTTTCAGTCATACTTTAGAAGTTAAATTTATTATAAAAACAACCATAAAGGAAACAATATTGTCCCTGAATGAAGATATTTAGTTTGTAAAAACAGGTTTGAAGTCACGATAGCCGAGTTGTTGGGTGGTTGGAATTTCGAGTCGAGAGACCCGAGTTCGATCCCCAGGTGGCAGTACTAATGAGTTTTTCAAAAACTTATATACGAATTTCATCGTTGGCTTGGACATAAAGACGGCGACGTGGTCACCACCTGTCACGTTGTCCCGAAAATATCTTCGGGAAGGTGGGTCGAAGGGACTTAATTGTCTAGACTTGACCTCTGTCTACCCCTGTATCGGGAATTGCGTGAAGATATTTTATTTATTTTTAGGTTGGAATAATTTATTTCTTTAAAAATAATGTGTTAATTACATGTTTAATAAACTGCTAGTAATTTTTTCGAAGCAAAAAAAGTGTAATTTGCAATATAAGTAGTCCCCGTTCTTCGATGAGCCTTTTATATCATGAAAGAGTAACGAGATACACGCTAACTATATATATTTCTTAACGTCATTTCCTAAACTGGGGTAGACAGAGGTCTTGACAATTAAGTCCTTTCGACCCACTTTCCACCAAAGACATATTCTATCAACTCTTACGCATTTATAAACTGTTCCACGGTGAGGAAGATTTGGTTTGGAAAAGAAATATGGGCCGGCTCGACCGGGGAAGTACCACGACCTCACAGAATACCGGCGTGAAGTAGAAGCTTAACAAACTTCTGCGTTTCGTCTGGTGAGTGTAGGTAACCGGAAGCCCACACACCCCCCTCCCCCAAAATATGGTAGCGGAAGAAAAAAATGTACCCCAGTAATGATGTAAATAAATTTTTATTCGAATCGCGGTTATGTTTTTCTGTATCTCGAACTAATTACCATGACAAAAACTTTAAAATAATGAATATAATTAAATAATAAAAATTTTAATTGTGTTTGCCGCGTTGGAGCGATAATTATTTTACAACTGTATCATTGGTTATTTTGTAATTACAATAAAATCCGGAACATTTTATAAATATTATTAGGTAGTGTTTTGCGTTTATGATTTTTTTTTCATGAAATAATTGGAATAGAGAGAGGAGAGGAGTCCATAACATATAGAGATTTCCAGTAAATTTTTTTAGCCGATAATACATTCTGGTTTCTTAAAATATTCCTTATAGTGTGCAGTAGACATAGAACAATAGCCCCATGAAAACCTGAGTAAACTGCAACAGATATTATATACATATTTATTAATTATATCACAATTTAGCGAAGTATCTATTGAAGGAATATTCGTGACTGTATTAGGCCGGGAAGAAAACATTCTTATAACTGTCCCAATTGGGATAATTGGATAATGTCTTTGTATTTTTATTAAGATGAATAACTGGGTTATAGTGCAGCTGCTACTTAGTGGATACTGCAACCCACGTACATCTGCTGCGCTTAACCAGTTTAGCGAGAAAAACATACTGGAGAGACTAGCCGAATGTAAATTATATAAAAGAAAAAAAAATATCTTCACGCAATTCCCAATACAGGGGTAGACAGAGGTCTAGTCTAGACATTTAAGTCCCTTCGACCCACCTTCCACCGAAGATATTCTCGGGACAACGTGACAGGTGGTGAGCCCGTCGCCGTCTTTTATGTCCAAGCCAACGATATAATTTGTACATAGGATTTTTTTTAGAAAAACGGCCACTTGAGGATCGAACTCGGGTATCTTGACTCGAAATTGCGACCACCCAACCACTCGGCTATCGTGACTTTAAAAAAAATAGACTTTAAAAGATATAGAAGATATAGACGTTTTGCCATAGTCGCCACGCTTGTCAAGAGGATTGGCGATCGCAGTACCAGACACATTGCACCTTAGACTTTGCTGCACGGCATCATTCTGCTTAATTTTGGTCTGGTATTTTAAGAGGTGGTCATCTTGGCATCGTCGATAGCCAATCAACTCGTTTCTTCTTCCAGTTCCTTCCTTAAAGGCTTGCAATGTATTCTTTGCAGTCGTAGACCAAATATAGTAGGTGCAGTACTTAGAGCAAATTCTTTTTAACACTTCGTTGTTGGTGATACTCTTTTTTATTTAAATAAATAGTTAAATAAAAAAATGTCTTCACGCCATTCCCAATACTGGTGTAAACAGTGGTCTATACAATTAAGTCTTTTCGACCCACTTTCACTGACGCCATTTTTTGGGATAACGTGAGAGCTGGTGAGCCTGTCGCCATCTTTATACCCAAGCCAAAGATTTAAATCGTCCATGAGTTTTGAACATGAAAAACACATTGGTACGAGCCGATCACCGGCGGATCGAACTCGGGTCTCTTGACTCAAATACCGATCACCCAACCACTCGGCTAACGTGACTTAATAGAGACACATATTTGTCTTTAAACCAAAAACAAGAAGCCAAAGCAATTGTGTTATGGAATTAGAATACGATACGAACAAACATCCAGATACGAGACAATATAGAAAAAAGTGTGATTTACATTGATCCGTCCAAGAAGCGACTGCCGAGGTTGTTAACCAGTGTGTACACCACTCGAGCACGGAGGTTGTCTTTACTTATAAAATAAATAATAAATATCTTCACGCAATTCCCAATACTGGGGTAGATAGAGATCTAGTTTAGACAGTTAAGACCCTTTGACCCACTTTCCACCGAAGATATTTTCGGTATAACCTGACAGGTGGTGAGCCCGTCGCCGTCTTTATGTCCAAGCCAACGATATAATCCGTACATAAGTTTTTGAAAAACCCATTGGTACGAGCCTGCCACCTGGGGATCGATCTCTGGTCTCTAGACTCGAAATTCCGACCATAATCCACTTGGATATCCTGAATCTTTACTTATACAGATTTAAATCAAATGTTAAACTTTCAGTGAAGACTTGATAAAGCGGACTACAGATATCACGGTGAAGGAAGGTTATTTGGCCGCCGGTTACAATTATATAGCGATCGACGATTGCTGGCTGGAGAAGAAGCGCGACAGTAACAGTCGTATGGTGCCGGATCGAGAGCGTTTTCCGAGCGGCATTAAGTCTCTCGCTGACTATGTAAGTGTAATAAATGAACAGGCGCTTGCGTTTTAACTTACATGAAACTTCCCATTGTACTACCATCTCAGTGTTGCTACTTACTGGCTATATTGGTATGTTAGATATGGTTAAAATTACCTGACCATTTAGCGGAGGTAGATACGGGTAGATATTACATATATAGTTGATACCAACAAGGTCTTCCTTCCTTTTTTTTATCGTGGGAAAATCCATTATGCATACCCAGCCTTCTGGAGGAGACTCGGTTATTTCGGACACCCACTGACTAAAACCCCACGGTGGTCACCATCAGCGTTGAGGAGGTCACGGAATCTCCGTTCGGAATGTAACCGTGGCCCATCTTTTGCTGGGCTAATATAGCCCCATTCTGGGAGCAAAAACCTTGCCCCCAGAAACCCCGCAATGTTAACACGGTGGCTCGAGACTACGTCGAGCCACTCATCACCTTTCACCGAGTGACTTTAATGAGCACTCGAAGCTTGCACCCAGAGCGCCCTCTACTTCTAAGGCACCGTTTCTGGTAAGGGAACACCATTGTTAAGAGGGCCGTGACGAAGCACATAGGCGCTGTCTAAAGCAACTAACCTGGCACCTCGTATAACATCTAATCTATTATTGCTCCGCCGCAAGCCCAGCCACAGAGGACACAAGCGGTGCATTGTTTGCCTTATCTTGTAAAATATCGAAGAATAAGACAGATTGCGCAGCTTATCCGAAAACTTTCTGTATCGTCACAACCTTTGTAATTATCATTACTAGAGATGAGGAAGACCTTCCCCTTTAAAGCATTATTATACGTAATGTTTAGTTTCTTTAATCAAAGTCACACAAGAAGTTTAAAGATTAAGAAGAAATACACATTATAATTTTAAATTGCTTTTATACATTCATTGTTTTGTGTCATTCAAGGTACATGAAAAAGGTTTGAAATTTGGGATATATCAGGACTATGGTACTTTAACCTGCGCCGGGTACCCAGGAGTGCTGGGATACGAAGAAATAGATGTCCAAACGTTCGCAGAGTGGGATGTGGATTATTTAAAACTGGACGGCTGCTACGTAGATACTAACAAGATGGATTCTGGTAAGAATATTGCAAGAGGATAATGGAATATTGAATAGAATGGAATAAAGAATATGGGTAAGATAAGAGACTAGACTAAATACGAATTTTGAGCCATTTGCATTGTTTTTGTATTTTAAATGGATGTCATCTCTTTCATCTTATTTCTAATGGATGACAACCTTTTTCGGTTAAATCTGTTTGCTGGACTACTGGAGGATTGTCACCTCGTGTTTATCTATTACATTACAAGTGTATGTGAGTAAAGTATGAACAAGCAATGAAGTACGGATCCTTCGAATATATTACTGGCCCTATGGTGAATTTGACCATTTTTTTATAGAAAAGGGAGGCAAACGAGCAGGTGGCTCACGTGATGGTAAGTGATTACCGTCGCCAATGAACACCCGCAATACCAGAGGCATAGCAGATTCTAAATTATGAGCAGTTTTTCTTGTTGCATATTGAACGTGAAAGACGAAATAGTTCAGTGTAATCAGGGTCCATCGAACAAAATTAAATATTTAGTTGAGAAAGGCAAGACGGCCAAAGGGGAGCTTTGGGTGTTTTCAGACTGCTATTTTGGATTAAATAAGTATTAATGTTATTCGGCAATGTAGTTTTTTCTCAGCTCTTATTATAATTATTATTATTGCTAGTAAATTTAAAGAAAAATTTACTAGCAATAATAATAATTATATTTTTTAGTAATTAAGAGAAAGTCACGATAGTTGTTGGGTGGTCGGAATTTCGAGTCGAGAGACCCGAGTTCGATTCCCAGGTGGCAGTACCAATGAGTTTTTCAAAAACTTATGTACGAATTTCATCGTTGGCTTGGACATAAAGGTGGCGACGGGCTCACCACCTGTCACGTTGTCCCGAAAATATCTTCGGTGGAAGGTGGGTCAAAGGGACTTAATTGTCTAGACTTGACCTCTGTCTACCCCTGTATTGGGAATTGCGTGAAGATATTTTTAAATCAATTAATTGCCTTATAATAGTAATAGATTATCTAAGTAAAGATAGTTAGAATTCTAGTAAAAGTAGATTTTCGTATTTTTAGTTTGTTACAATATGAGACTGATTCAGTACTTGTCTCGTAGTTCAAGAAATGACAATGGATTAATATTTTCACTTTACTTCTAATTCTTCATTATTAGGATATCCTGCTTTTGGGAAGTTATTGAATGAAACTGGACGTCCCATTCTATACTCTTGTAGTTGGCCTGCGTATCAGGACAAAGTAAGTACTTATATCTCTACCTAATTATTTTAATATTTATGGTCACTTGACTACATAAAGTAATGACATAATACTTACAATATATAGGAGTAATTATTACGAAAGTTGATTGTATAGTTTTATATTATAAAAAATTGATTGTAAAGGAGTAGGAAATTTAAATTTTCTTAAAGACACAATAGCCGAGTGGTTGGGTGGTTGAAATTTGATTAAAGAGACCCGAGTTCGATCCCCAGGTGGCAGGCTTGTACCAATGGATTTTTCAAACGACTTAGCGACGAAACTTATGTACGAATTATATCGATAGCTTGAATATTAAGACGGCGACGGGCTCACCACCTGTCACGTTGTCCCAAAAATAGTCTCGGTCGAAACGACTTAATTGTCTAGACTCTGTCTACCCCTTCATTGGGAATGACGTGAAGACATATTTTTTAATTTTGTCGCTTCGAATTGCCTATCATTAGAATTTTGTAGCAGTTACTCGACACAATCGGTGAACAACTTGTCTAAAACTTTTTATAAATTTTTATTTGTTAATAATGTTGTAGAGGGCTCGTCAAAACTTTTACATATAATGTACATAAATTGGGATAAAATCACGTAGATTACTCTGATCTCATATTAAGTAGCTCAAGCACATGTGTTACGGAATCAGAAACAACGAAGGTACCACAAACGTAAACACAAAAAAAACGAAGAAACCCAAACCCGGACCTCGGAGTTGGCGACACGTTGAAAACCGGTGTGTACGCCACTCGGTGTCACAGTGGCGAGTGGCGTACACGTAATGGCTTTTACACGGTTACACTTATGCAGTACAAACACCTTATCTATATGGATTATCTCTTATCCTTACGTGTTTGTGTAGCCGAATTACAGTTCGATTGCGAAACATTGCAACCTATGGCGCAACTGGCAGGACATTGATGACTCTTGGACGTCCGTGAAGACTATTATGAAATGGTTCGCCGTCAATCAAGACGAATTGGTGAAGTACGCAGGGCCAGGGCATTGGAACGATCCTGACATGGTATGAACAAGAGACATTTTTCTTTTATTTGTGTTAGAGGAATTGAGGAAGAGAAATAATTATTGGTGTTAGGAAGTCTGAATTTAATATTCTTCTTAATAAGTTTCTTAAGTATTAACCTAAAATATACAGGATTGTGATGCATTTTTATCGATTTTTAAGGCATGTAAGGCATGCTGGACTTTTGATTATTAAATTAATGAGAAATTAAAAGTAATTATAAATACATACATAGATAAGGAAAACATCACATACATTGCTCTGGTCCAAAAGTAAGCAGCTTAAGCACATGTTATACTGTATCAAGTTTTTAACATTGATCCGTCTGGGAATCGAACCTTGGACCTTAGAGCTGGAGACACCATGAAACCCGTAGCCACACGTCCACGGGGCCGTCATATTAATAGATATTAATAAACTGATCAAAATATACAGGATTATGCTTGCTTGCAGCTTATTATAGGTAACTTTGGGTTGTCACTGGACCAAGCTCGCGTGCAAATGGCGGTATGGTCGGTGTTGGCGGCGCCACTACTCATGAGTGTGGAATTGACCACCATAAGGCCCGAGTTCAAACAGATCCTGCTCAATAAAGACATCATCGCGGTCGATCAGGACCCGCTAGGCCAGCAGGGCTTGCGTGTATGGAATGGATCGAATTGTGAGGTAATATATTTTATCAGGCATACTTATATTCTTAACATATGTCTTCACGCCATTCCCAATACAAAGGCATACAGAGTTTTAGACAAATAAGTCCTAAGATATTTTTTGCAGACTACAAGCTTAATGCTGAGGTCCAAACTGATTTGTTGCTTCATTGTATTTTTATTTCTATTTAAATTTATGTAAAAAATTAACCAATGGTAAATGTGTTTTTTCAAAAAACCTATTTACGATTTTCATCGTTCGCTTGGACAGAAAGATGGCGACGGGACAATGAGAAAGCTTTGTCCCAAAACAATGTCTTCGGTGGAAGGTGAGTCGAAACGACATAATTGTCTAGAGCTCTGTCTACCTGTATTGGGAATGCTCTGTTATCACATTTAATATAACTTAAATATTTTACGCATATTCAAAATACTAGGGTAGTCAGACAACTAGACTATGAAATCTTTTCCATCCAGATGTAATAGGGTCTTATTTGGGATATTATTTCAAACAATTCATATTAAACACATAAATGTTTGCACCTGTCGGGATTCAAACCCCCGACCAACTACGCTATCGGGTCTTTTAGCGATATTGTAATGAACCAAATTCCTGGTCATCATTCTCTCTCGCGCTCTAATCTCTTTTAATTACAGATCTGGAATCGCCAACTTTTCGATGGATCCTATGCAATTGCGTTTGTAAATTTGCGGGAAGACGGCGCTCCATACGCGATCCGAGTTGGCTTTGATGTGATGAAGATACCTAAACAAGCTTACGAAGTTGTGGTTTGTATGACTCTCTCATAAACTCACTTGGACACGGACGAATGGGCATGTGTATGTGTGTACGTATGCATTCGGACACATGCAAACCTACACACACACGCACATATATCACGTCCTAGTCGGTAGAGACATAATAACAAGGTATGGGATATCCTGCCTAGAGAAATAATTTTAGGCTTTTGAACAATTAACAATTTTATATACATACATAAAACAGCCGGTGAAATTCCACTGCGATGCATAGGCATCTCCCGTAAGAAGCTTTTGCTACACTAGGCGATCGCAGCATCATACACCTCGCAAATAAGACGCAACTGCGCGTCACCGGTGCTTCTTGCACCGTGTCGAAATAAACCAGATCAAAATCTGATATTTTTCGGCATGGTTATCAACAAGGCTCCGTTTCCCATCGGCTCTAACATCCATCGCTAGAATATCTCATATTCACCAATACCTGTCAGCATACACAGTTCCTCGAGAGTTACGACAGTTGTATTATTATTCATTACAAAATGAACCGTGTTCCTTTCCTCACCATTCTTGTAGAAAAGTTTTATCCGGTTTTTATTATTTAGGACATTCATTAGATATTTTCTAATTCAGTATTTAAACAATTTGACCATTAGCCATTCTTTGAAAACACCTCTCATAGTTATTTCTGTTTTAGGATCTATATAAAGACGAGGAAACTGTACTATTTGGTCCTGAGGGAAACTTTGAAACGCGAATTAATCCGACTGGTTTGTATTTTAACATTGTTACATACTTCTCGGTCTCCATGGACGACTGAAATACACACCGGGTTTCACGATATCCAAATTTAAAATGCAGTGTTCGATGCACGAATGGGGCAATGTAGATTAGCAACTAACCCTGGGATCGGAGACATGTATTTGATGTTTGTCCCTATCTATGTATCTCTTTATTTTGTCTAATTTTATCGGCGCCCAAGTTATTCAAAACCAAAGATTCAGTGCTTACATTTCATTTAATTACTGACAGCAACAAAATAAATTAAATAATTATCTTCACGCCATTCCCAATACAGGGGTAGACAGAGGTCTAGTCTAGACAATTAAATCCCTTCGACCTCCTTCCACCGAAGATATATTGGGACAACGTGACAAGTGGTGAGCCTGTTGCCGTCTTTATGTCCAAGGCAACGATATGAATCGTACATAGGTTCTTAAAATAGCCATTGTTACGAGCCTGCCTCCTGGGGATTGCACTCGGGTCTCTCAACTCGTATTCCGTCACCCAACTACTTGGTTATCGTGACTTACACAACACTGGCGACCTTACGCAAATGCAACAATAAATACTCAGCGATTTATTTTCACAGGCGTACGTTTCTACAAATTTATACCAGTTGGCCTTAACACAATAAGAAGATAGTATCGCGTGTAAATTAGGAAATGAAAATGGAAGAAGGAAAGGAAATAGTATGGTATCCGTTATGACATCCAACGTTTAACCTATTACTATTTTAATAATATAAATAATCATATGAAAATAGTAATATTAAAATTATGTATCATGTTAGAGTAATATTAAAATATGTTTGTTCTTGTAATTGTTGTTTTATTTAGAAAACTGTGGAAGAAAACTGTAGGTTTAAAAAAACTGTTACTAAAACCGCACATTACCTATTACATTTTTATTTGATATAGCTCAATAGTTCTTAAAATAACATGTAGGTATCAACATGAACTCGGATAGGGCACAGATTTTACTTATACATTTTTTAAATCATAAACTAAATTTATAAGTAAAATATTAGTATATTATAAGGAAAAATGCTATACCTATCTCAACTCAACTCAATTAATTATTATTTTATTATTAAGTAGGTAATAAAACTATTTTTCATTATTGTTAAAACTAAAACAAAAAGAACTATTTGACCAATTTAATAAATAGCGATGATGGATGATCCCGGATGATTGGCGATCCACGATCTTTGTGCCTTTATATAAAGGTAAAGGTTCACTTTATGACTGCGCGTGCTATCGGGCGATCAGCTTGACCAGTTTAGCAAGGATGCAAGAGAAATCGGAAATATTTTTCTATGGGAGGCACAATGCGGATTTAGACCTGGAAGAAGATGCACGGATCAAATGTTTTCTCTCCGTATGATCGCGGAGAAGCTTCTGGCTGCTAACCAGAAGATTTTCTGTGCTTTTGTGGATCTTGAGAAAGCATTTGATAATAAGGTTGTAAGGAAGAAAATGTGGGAACTGTTGCCGGGGTATGGTGTGGATGGTCGATTGCTAAGGGCTGTTCAGTCACTTTACTGTGACTGTAAAGCCTGTGTGCGGGTAGGGCATACCTGTCACCCATGTTTAGCGCCCAATTGGGCGTAAAACAGGGTTGTGTCATGTCATCCTGGCTGTTCATACTGTATGTTAGATATGGTTAAAATTACCTGACCATTTAGCGGAGGTAGATACGGGTAGATATTACATATATACTTGATACCAACAAGGTCTTCCTTCCTTTTTTTTATCGTGGGAAAATCCATTATGCATACCCAGCCTTCTGGAGGAGAACTCGGTTATTTCGGACACCCACTGACTAAAACCCCACGGTGGTCACCATCAGCGTTGAGGAGGTCACGGAATCTCCGTTCGTAATGCAACCGTGGCCCATCTTTTGCTGGGCTAATATAGCCCCATTCTGGGAGCAAAAACCTTGCCCCCAGAAACCCCGCAATGTTAACACGGTGGCTCGAGACTACGTCGAGCCACTCGTCACCTCTCACCGAGTGCCTTTAATGAGCACTCGAAGCTTGCACCCAGAGCGCCCTCTACTTCTGAGGCACCGTTTCTGGTAAGGGAACACCATTGTTAAGAGGGCCGTGACGAAGCACGAAGGCGCTGTCTAAAGCAACTAACCTGGCACCTCGTATAACATCTAATCTATTTTTGCTCCACCGCAAGCCCAGCCACAGAGGACACAAGCGGTGCATTGTTTGCCTTATCTTGTAAAATATTGAAGAATAAGACAGATTGCGCAGCTTATCCGAAAACTTTCTGTATCGTCACAACCTTTGTAATTATCATTACTAGAGATGAGAAAGACCTTCCCCTTTTAAAGTATTATTATACGTAATGTTTAGTTTCTTTAATCAAAGTCACACAAGAAGTTTAAAGATTAAGAAGAAATACACATTATAATTTTAAATTGCTTTTATACATTCATTGTTTTGTGTCATTCAAGGTACATGAAAAAGGTTTGAAATTTGGGATATATCAGGACTATGGTACTTTAACCTGGGCCGGGTACCCAGGAGTGCTGGGATACGAAGAAATAGATGTCCAAACGTTCGCAGAGTGGGATGTGGATTATTTAAAACTGGACGGCTGCTATGTAGATACTAACAAGATGGATTCTGGTAAGAATATTGCTAGAGGATAATGGAATATTGAATAGAATAGAATAAAAAATATGGGTAAGATAAGAGACTAGACTAAATACGAATTTTGAGCCATTTGCATTGTTTTTGTATTTTAAATGGATGTCATCTCTTTCATCTTATTTCTAATGGATGACAACCTTTTTCGGTTAAATCTGTTTGCTGGACTACTGGAGGTTTCTCACCTCGTGTTTACCTATTACATTACAAGTATATGTGAGTAAAGTATGAACAAGCAATGAAGTACGGATCCTTCGAATATATTACTGGCCCTATGGTAAATTTGACCATTTTTTATAGAAAAGGGAGGCAAACGAGCAGGTGGCTCACGTGATGGTAAGTGATTACCGCCGCCCATGAACACCCGCAATACCAGAGGCATAGCAGATGCGTTGCCGGCCTTAGAGTACCCCCCCCCCCAGAATTGGGGGAGGGGGTGTGTGGGCCTCCGGTTACCTGCACTCACCAGACTAAACGCAGAAGTTTGTGAGACTTCTACTTCACGCCTGTATTCTGTGAGGTCGTGGTACTTCCCCGGTCGAGCCGGCCCATTCATGCAACAACAAAAGCTGATGCGTGGCTCTACCACTGTAACAACCATATCATGAAGTGGTAAATTTCACAGTATTTTACATTGTCTGTTTTCTAAATTACGAGCAGTTTTTCTTGTTGCATATTGAACGTGAAAGACGAAATAGATCAGTGTAATCAGGGTCCATCGAACAAAATTAAATTATTATAATTCTTATTATTGCTAGTAAATTTTAGAGAAAAATTTACTAGCAATAATAATAATTATATTTTTTAGTAATTAAGAGAAAGTCACGATAGTTGTTGGGTGGTCGGAATTTCGAGTCGAGAGACCCGAGTTCGATCTCCAGGTGGCAGTACCAATGAGTTTTTCAAAAACTTATGTACGAATTTCATCGTTGGCTTGGACATAAAGGCGGCGACGGGCTCACCACCTGTCACGTTGTCCCGAAAATATCTTCGGTGGAAGGTGGGTCAAAGGGACTTAATTGTCTAGACTTGACCTCTGTCTACCCCTGTATTGGGAATTGCGTGAAGATATTTTTTTTTTTTAAATCAATTAATTGCCTTAAAATAGTAATAGATTATCTAAGTAAAGATAGTTAGAATTCTAGTAAAAGTAGATTTTCGTATTTTTAGTTTGTTACGATATGAGACTGATTCAGTACTCGTCTCGTAGTTCAAGAAATGACAATGGATTAATATTTTCACTTTACTTCTAATTCTTCATTATTAGGATATCCTGCTTTTGGGAAGTTATTGAATGAAACTGGACGTCCCATTCTATACTCTTGTAGTTGGCCTGCGTATCAGGACAAAGTAAGTACTTATATCTCTACCTAATTATTTTAATATTTATGGTCACTTGACTACATAAAGTAATGACATAATACTTACAATATATAGGAGTAATTATTACGAAAGTTGAATGTATAGTTTTATATTATAAAAATTGATTGTAAAGGAGTAGGAAATTTAAATTTTTTTAAAGACACAATAGCCGAGTGGTTGGGTGGTTGAAATTTGATTAAAGAGACCCGAGTTCGATCCCCAGGTGGCAGGCTTGTACCAATGGATTTTTTCAAACGACTTAACGACGAAACTTATGTACGAATTATATCGATAGCTTGAATATTAAGACGGCGACGGGCTCACCACCTGTCACGTTGTCCCAAAAATAGTCTTGGTCGAAACGACTTAATTGTCTAGACTCTGTCTACCCCTTCATTGGGAATGGCGTGAAGATATTTTATTTTTTAATTTTGTCGCTTCGAATTGCCTATCATTAGAATTTTGTAGCAGTTACTCGACACAATCGGTGAACAACTTGTCTAGAACTTTTTATAAATTGTTATTTGTTAATAATGTTGTAGAGGGCTCGTCAAAACTTTTACATATAATGTACATAAATTGGGATAAAATCACGTAGATTACTCTGATCTCATATTAAGTAGCTCAAGCACATGTGTTACGGAATCAGAAACAACGAAGGTACCACAAACGTAAACACAAAAAAACGAAGAAACCCAAACCCGGACCTCGGAGTTGGCGACACGTTGAAAACCGGTGTGTACGCCACTGGGTGTCACAGTGGCGAGTAGCGTACACGTAGTGGCTTTTACACGGTTACACTTATGCAGTACAAACACCTTATCTATATGGATAATCTCTTATCCTTACGTGTTTGTGTAGCCGAATTACAGTTCGATTGCGAAACATTGCAACCTATGGCGCAACTGGCAGGACATTGATGACTCTTGGACGTCCGTGAAGACTATTATGAAATGGTTCGCCGTCAATCAAGACGAATTGGTGAAGTACGCAGGGCCAGGGCATTGGAACGATCCTGACATGGTATGAACAAGAGACGTTTTTCTTTTATTTGTGTTAGAGGAATTGAGGAAGAGAAATTGGTGTTAGGAAGTCTGAATTTAATATTCTTCTTAATAAGTTTCTTAAGTATTAACCTAAAATATACAGGATTGTGATGCGTTTTTATCGATTTTTAGGGCATGTAAGGCATGCTGGACTTTTGATTATTAAATTAATGAGAAATTAAAAGTAATTATAAATACATACATAGATAAGGAAAACATCACATACATTGCTCTGGTCCAAAAGTAAGCAGCTTAAGCACATGTATTACTGAATCAAGTTTTTAACATTGATCCGTCTGGGAATCGAACCTGGGACCTTAGAGCTGGAGACACCATGAAATCCGTAGCCACACGTCCACGGGGCCGTCATATTAATAGATATTAATAAACTGATGAAAATATACAGGATTATGCTTGCTTGCAGCTTATTATAGGTAACTTTGGGTTGTCACTGGACCAAGCTCGCGTGCAAATGGCGGTATGGTCGGTGTTGGCGGCGCCACTACTCATGAGTGTGGAATTGACCACCATAAGGCCCGAGTTCAAACAGATCCTGCTTAATAAAGACATCATCGCGGTCGATCAGGACCCGCTAGGCCAGCAGGGCCTGCGTGTATGGAATGGATCGAATTGTGAGGTAATATATTTTATCAGGCATGCTTATATTCTTAACATATGTCTTCACGCCATTCCCAATACAAAGGCATACAGAGTTTTAGACAAATAAGTCCTAAGATATTTTTTGAGGACTACAAGCTTAATGCTGAGGTCCAAACTGATCTGTTGCTTCATTGTATTTTTATTTCTATTTAAATTTATGTAAAAAATTAACCAATGGTAAATGTGTTTTTTCAAAAAACCTATTTACGATTTTCATCGTTCGCTTGGACAGAAAGATGGCGACGGGACAATGAGAAAGCATTGTCCCAAAACAATGTCTTCGGTGGAAGGTGAGTCGAAACGAGATAATTGTCTAGAGCTCTGTCTACCTGTATTGGGAATGCTCTTTTATCACATTTAATATAACTTAAATATTTTACGCATATTCAAAATACTAGGGTAGTCAGACAACTAGACTATGAAATCTTTTCCATCCAGATTTAATAGGATCTTATTTGGGATATTATTTCAAACAATTCATATTAAACACATAAATGTTTGCACCTGTCGGGATTCGAACCCCCGACCAACTACGCTATCGGGTCTTTTAGCGATATTGTAATGAACCAAATTCCTGGTCATCATTCTCACTCGCGCTCTAATCTCTTTTAATTACAGATCTGGAATCGCCAACTTTTCGATGGATCCTATGCAATTGCGTTTGTAAATTTGCGGGAAGACGGCGCTCCATACGCGATCCGAGTTGGCTTTGATATGATGAAGATACCTAAACAAGCTTACGAAGTTGTGGTTTGTATGACTCTCTCATAAACTCACTTGGACACGGACGAATTGGCATGTGTATGCGTGCACGTATGCATTCGGACACGTGCAAACCTACACACACACGCACATATATCACGTCCTAGTCGGTAGAGACATAATCACAAGGTATGGGATATCCTGCCTAGAGAAATAATTTTAGGCTTTTGAACAATTAACAATTTTATATACATACATAAAACAGCCGGTGAAATTCCACTGCGATGCATAGGCATCTCCCGTAAGAAGCTTTTGCTACACTAGGCGATCGCAGCATCATACACCTCGCAAATAAGACGCAACTGCGCGTCACCGGTGCTTCTTGCACCGTGTCGAAATAAACCAGATCAAAATCTGATATTTTTCGGCATGGTTATCAGCAAGGCTCCGTTTCCCATTCTCATCCTCTAACATCCATCGCTAGAATATCTCATATTCACCAATACCTGTCAGCATACTCTAGCCTCTTCAATTAATTTCTAAAAACACAGTTCCTCGAGAGTTACGACAGTTGTATTATTATTCATTACAAAATGAACCGTGTTCCTTTCCCTCACCATTCTTGTAGAAAAGTTTTATCCGGTTTTTATTATTTAGGACATTCATTAGATATTTTCTAATTCAGTATTTAAACAATTTGACCATTAGCCATTCTTTGAAAACACCTCTCATAGTTATTTCTGTTTTAGGATCTATATAAAGACGAGGAAACTGTACTATTTGGTCCTGAGGGAAACTTTGAAACGCGAATTAATCCGACTGGTTTGTATTTTAACATTGTTACATACTTCTCGGTCTCCATGGACGACTGAAATACACACCGGGTTTCACGATATCCAAATTTAAAATGCAGTGTTCGATGCACGAACGGGGCAATGTAGATTAGCAACTAACCCTGGGATCGGAGACATGTATTTGATGTTTGTCCCTATCTATGTATCTCTTTAGTTTGTCTAATTTTATCGGCGCCCTAGTAATTTAAAACAAACAAAATATTTACTTATACACACTCTTTTAATTAGATGCGCATTAGAAGGTAAAATATTATGAATTACCTTCAAATATAATACGTATATACAATGTGTCTATGTGTGTAGAATATGTTTTCACTCAATTTACCATATTGGAGTAGGCAGAGAGACAATGAAGACTTCTAGATAATGAAGTCCTTTCGACTTACTGTCCACCGAAGCTCATTTGCAACTACGATAGTTATTGCTATTGGCTTACCACCAATCTTAGGGACCAAAGTCAAATATATAAAAAATAAATGAACATTCACATCATCTTTGTAACTCCTTTAAAAAGGTTTTCGGGTATCTCATGGTTTTAATTCAGTTTTGGTATATTTTGTGGTGGTTGCGTATTTCCTTTAGTAGCTTATTGCAACACCCAAGTTATTCAAAACCAAAGATTCAGTGCTTACATTTCATTTAATTACTGACAGCAACAAAATAAATTAAATAATTATCTTCACGCCATTCCCAATACAGGGGTAGACAGAGGTCTAGTCTAGACAATTAAATCCCTTCGACCTCCTTCCACCGAAGATATATTGGGACAACGTGACAAGTGGTGTGCCTGTTGCCGTCTTTATGTCCAAGGCAACGATATGAATCGTACATAGGTTCTTAAAATAGCCATTGTTACGAGCCTGCCTCCTGGGGATTGCACTCGGATCTCTCAACTCGTATTCCGTCACCCAACTACTTGGTTATCGTGACTTACACAACACTGGCGACCTTACGCAAATGCAACAATAAATACTAAGCGATTTTTTTTCACAGGCGTACGTTTCTACAAATTTCTACCAGTTGGCCTTAACACAATAAGAAGATAGTATCGCGTGTAAATTAGGAAATGAAAATGGAAGAAGGAAAGGAAATAGTATGGTATCCGTTATGACATCCAACGTTTAACCTATTACTATTTTAATAATATAAATACGCATATGAAAATAGTAATATTAAAATTATGTATCATGTTAGAGTAATATTAAAATATGTTTGTTCTTGTAATTGTTGTTTTATTTAGAAAACTGTGGAAGAAAACTGTAGGTTTAAAAAAACTGTTACTAAAACCGCACATTACCTATTACATTTTTATTTGATATAGCTCAATAGTTCTTAAAATAACATGTAGGTATCAACATGAACTCGGATAGGGCACAGATTTTACTTATACATTTTTTAAATCATAAACTAAATTTATAAGTAAAATATTAGTATATTATAAGGAAAAATGCTATACCTATCTCAACTCAACTCAATTAATTATTATCTTATTATTAAGTAGGTAATAAAACTATTTTTCATTATTGTTAAAACTAAAACAAAAAGAACTATTTGACCAATTTAATAAATAGCGATGATGGATGATCCCGGATGATTGGCGATCCACGATCTTTGTGCCTTTATATAAAGGTAAAGGTTCACTTTATGACTGCGCGTGCTATCGGGCGATCAGCTTGACCAGTTTAGCAAGGATGCAAGAGAAATCGGAAATATTTTTCTATGGGAGGCACAATGCGGATTTAGACCTGGAAGAAGATGCACGGATCAAATGTTTTCTCTCCGTATGATCGCGGAGAAGCTTCTGGCTGCTAACCAGAAGATTTTCTGTGCTTTTGTGGATCTTGAGAAAGCATTTGATAAGGTTGTAAGGAAGAAAATGTGGGAACTGTTGCCGGGGTATGGTGTAGATGGTCGATTGCTAAGGGCTTTTCAGTCACTTTACTGTGACTGTAAAGCCTGTGTGCGGGTAGGGCATACCTGTCACCCATGTTTAGCGCCCAATTGGGCGTAAAACAGGGTTGTGTCATGTCATCCTGGCTGTTCATACTGTATCTCGACACCTGTTTACAGAAGCTGAAAGATAGTTGTCTGGGTGTGAAATTGGGTGATATTAAAGTAAATTGTCTGCTGTATGCTGATGATGCAGTGCTTATTGCACCATCAGAGGCAGAACTGCAGACATTAGACACGTGTATGAAAGAAGAATGTGAAATTAAAGGTATCCGTTTGAATGCTAATAAAACTAAGGTTCTGTATTTGAAAGGGACGAAGAAAGAACGTAGTGTGAAATATGGGTAAATCAGGAATGTCTAGAATAGGTGAATGAAATTGTATACTTGAGGAGTGCGTTTAGCCGGGATGGAAGATGTGATTTAGATGTGGACAAGCGTGTCGCTACCGGGAACAAAGTCAACGGTGCCTTAACTGCGTTAATCAAAAGGCAAGGCGAAGTAAAAAGTGCACGCCTTGCAATACATAACACAGTGTTGGTACCGACTTTGTTATATGGCAGCGAAACCTGGGTATGCCAAAAGAAACATAAAGGCAGGTTGAATGCAGTGAAGATGCGATCTCTTCGTAAAATGTGCGGCCTTACTATGACCGACCGAAAGCGAAACGAAGAGGTTCGCAATATCGCAGGTTAGAAAGATAACCTTGTCACAAAAATTTATAAGGGCGTGCTTCGATGGTTTGGGCACGTTGAGCGAATAAGTGAAGACCGAATGGTGAAGAAAATATATAGCGCGAAAGTTAACATTAAAAGGGGTCGAGGTAGACCGAGACTAACTTTCGAAGACCATGTGAGCAAATTGCTCGAAGAGGGGAGGGTCAAGAGTACTCGGATACCTCGACGTGCATGTATGAAGAAGATGATGAATCTGAAAGAAGCGAAAGAGGTATGTAGGGATCGTGATACTTGTCGATCTGTTCTCTCTAGCTACTCCGTCCGGGATTGTGCGTGAAGATAAGTAAGTAAGTAATAAGTAGCGATAACAATTGTAATAACAAATTATAGGGACGCAAATTAACAAGTAGTCTCATTAGAGTTCAAAATTGTTTTTCAAGGAATTCAGATAATGAGTAATAACGGTTTTAATTAAAAATCTTTATTAACAATTATTTAAATTTTTGGTGACAACTTTCCTTTTCAATAAATTGTGGTAACTGGTTGTAAATTTTAATTAACATTGCAAGGACTTGACCTCAAGGACCTGAATCAAAAAGTTTTAAAGAAGAAGTGTCTGTCTTTGTCTAGTCTATTCTCTCGATATTCAAGATCGTACTCTCGGAGGAAGGTTCCTATCAATCGTTTTTCGAAACTGATGTGCTATTTGTATGTACACTAAAACAGCGACAGGCTCACCACCCTCACGTTTTTCGAAAAAAAAAAAACTCTGGGGAAATGCGGATCGCTTGTTTGTTAGTTTCTAATTTACTTATTTTCAGATATGTAAATTTTAAATGCGTATGTACTTATACGTATCACGAATTTAATAAATCAAAGTCACTTGATTGATTTTTTAGAGCAATATGTTTACCTATTTAAGTAAGGTTTACTTACTATTTGCAATATGTTAAGCAATTTTTTATAATGACTACTTATTACCATTACTGAAATGTAAATAAATACGCACTTAGATTTATGTGATGTCCAAGAATAGATAACTGCTGAAAACACATTAAAAACCACAACTGACAAATGACTCATTGTCAGTTACTTTGTTAGATACGTAGGTAAATACCTAGCAGTTTTAAGGTATATTGTACCACTTTATTACTTTATTTTTAACATTTTAGAACCTTTTCGAAATCATGTTCAAATAAAGGAAAGTGTAGAAACACATGAAAAACTGATTCGAAGCTGCTTGGATCTCGAAACGCCAGTAGATAAAAGCCTACACACTAAGGATATAAGTACTGAGCCTTTCTTGCTATGGGTGTCGTAACAGGCGACTAAGGGAACAGTCTTAAAATTAATTGCTACCGACATATGACGGTACAATCATCTCGAAAAATATCACACTAAATTTAACTCGGTGCTTGGCATCCGGTACTGCTGTTACCTACTGCTACTTGTGGAGCATAACGGTTATGGTAAACCCTTGTGAAAGATGGTTAGTGTCTTGCAGTGGGCTTCATTAAACTGAAGCACACTTATTGTTATCTTCCCATATCATTGTGAATATCACGAAATTAACTCGGTAAGACCATACGCGAAAACACACGGAAGAGTTCTGTAATATGTGGAGGAGATGCGCCATTACAAATTTTACAGAGCAAGTGCTATAAAGTAGGTGCCTGACTCTTATCCATATTTGCCTTCAAATAGAAGGTTAAAAATCGATGCATTCGGGTTTGAAAGGTTTGAAAAGCTAGTGTTATTATAGGTATTATCAGCAAACGGCCATTTGACCTTAGGCACCCGGGCAGGCATTGCTATAGTAGCTTTATTCGACTGAATTATTTCCTGATGTCCATTGGCTGAAGTGTTCAGTTATCATCAGGCGGAATTTTAGGTCTTCTTAGACTTAAAAACAGAAATGTTTATCCCTCAACCCAGTAATTTCTGTATCAGCAGGAGAATAATACCGTCTCTCTTTCACTAGCTTTATTCCATAGGATGTCGTAGAAGTTGTCTGAGGGAAAAGCTGTCTGATTTCCGGCAAATGACGTGATAACTAGACGACCTCTGTGGACGAGTTGCGTAAACACCGGTTTTAAGGTGTCGCCATCTCTAGGTCCCGGGTTCGATTCCCGGTCGGGTCAATGCAAAATAAACTACTTTTTCTACATTTTCTCGGGACTGGGTGTTAAAGGTGCCTTCGTTGTTTCCGATTCCCATACATTCCCTTTCGGATCGGAGCAATGTATGTGATGTTTTCCCTATCTATATATGTATTTATTATTTATTTATTAACTATATCTAAACATACGAGACTAAATTTATGCAGTCCGGTGGAGGACCGCAGCATTTGCGGAAGGAAGCGTCTGGCACTACCATCGTCAATCCACTTTTTTGAAAGTGGTACGCTTTTTTACGTAAGCGGTATATCTCCTGCAGTGAACTTTAACAGGCCGTTAAGCAAATAATTGTCCTGCTATGTGGGTGTACTCGACCATTAATATTTTCAAGACTTTACGATATCCCATAACCGACGAGCGACAATGTCCTACGAGAAAAAGGGGTAGTTAATACTTATGCCGATACTAGACAGTAAAGAACTGGAACATAGAATAATATATCGATAGAACAGACATCCCTTAACATCATCGCGTAATGAAAACAGTGATCAAAACGAATCTTGTTATGTTCACTCAACGCCAAATTATTGTGCCTACCAAGCATGATGGAAACCAGTTTGATTTAATTGATTCTTGATTTCGAACATTTATTATGGGCAAATTAAAGTACTCGTTATTAAAACATTACCTAAATATAATGAAGTATAAACAGAAATGTCATTATTTGTACCACTCATCATTAATTTAACATTTTGGATTTTTTGTTTCAGACTTTCCACACGCCTGATCGTTTTCACATGAACCATAATAATATATACATTTTCTTAACACCCCCCTTAAACCAAAATGCAAGTCAATAAATTTATGTAGGTGCATGAAATAAAATTAACCTCTGTATTCTTGCATATGTTGTTCTATACTAACAAATACATACTAGTTTAAGTTTGCAAAAAGTAAGTAAAGTTTTACGTTTAAATATTACGTTTATACCTTCAAAGTTAAATAAAATAAAATATAACCTTTCAGGTTATATTATATTTCATTTTAAATTTTTAGGAGAACTTGAGGTTTAAATATCCATAGGAACAATTAATACTTACGTACGTTATTAACTGTACGCACATATTTATAACTAATTATATTTGTCACACAGTCACGATAGCCGAGTGGTTGGGTGATCGGCAGGCTCGTACCAATGGGTTTTTTCAAACTTATGTACGAATTACATCGTTGGCTTGGACATAAAGCGGCGACGGGCTCACCACCTGTCACGTTGTCCCGAAAATATCTTCGGTGGAAGGTGGGTCAAGGAGACTTAATTGTCTAGACTAGACCTCTGTCTACCCCTGTATTGGGAATTGATTGAAGATATTTATTTATTATTTATTTATTTTTATTTCTGGGTCAGCGAAATATACGCATAACGCAAATCTTCTTGTTAGTGCCACCTGGGGATCGAACACGGGTATCTTGAAACGAAATTCCGACCACCCAACCACTCGGCTATCGTGACTTATTGAAATAAAAGTAATAAAACAAATAACTCATATCCATACATCGTAAAATAAAACATTTATTGAATGATCAGGGTTTTATAAAAATTTGCTTGAGTCGAAAACCTTGGAAGTTAATATAAATAATAAGTGAAAACTTCCTTGTAAGCTAAAGTAAAAAAAGTAGTCATCGCTATGAAGTACTATTATTTACTGGCTAAACCCGAAGACTGTACTGTGGCAAATTCTTTATTAAAATGAATAAACATATTCAAATATATAATGTTTTGATGTTAGGTAGAGTAAAGAGAAAAATGTAAAGAATATTTTTTCAGACAGACATTTGTCAGACAACACTAGCGGTTACTATTCAATCTTATTATCTTTGGTTACAAAGCTATCTATAAAATAACACATGCTTAATACTGTAAAATTTTTAAGAAAATTTTTTTTCCCGTGGGAAAAACACGAAACAACGTTTGTACATACACTCTACGACGTACAATATGATGCAATAACCTGTAAAAGTTTCTCAACAATTCAATCAAGTCATCCGTTACTACTACTATCCTCGAAAAGCAATAAGTACCATCGATTAAAGAAAGAATAATACATTTTTTTACAAGAGATAATAATACATTAATTAAAAAACAAAACTTAAAACTAAGGAAAAAATTTCTTTGTTGTTTTTTAGATTTTTGCTGCCACAAACCTACGGATATTGTATTTTTATTATACTCGTAGATTCTATAATATGGCGCAGACAACCGTTGTATAAATGAGGCACCTTGTACGTTCATTTTAAACACGCGATTATGGCGTCGCGTCGGTCTAATGATTACCGAAAGTAGGATTGAAATCTTCTTATAGTTGTTAAGAAACAAATCTTATTTTATAAAATTTTTGATCGTCCGTGCCATGTGTTTACGGCGTAAAAATATACCACCCTTTTCTTCCCGTGGGTTAAAGGCGACTACCGATAGTTGGCTAGCTAAACACTTCAAAAATAGACCAAAATTCAGTAGACTGGAGACGACAGCAGTTGCTAAGGTGCAAGGTTGCGGTACTGCGTTCGTCAATTCGTTTGCAAAGCGTGGCGATTGTGGCAGATCATCCCGTACGGAGGAGGCCCGTGTCCTGTAGTTGATACTTACATGCGTTATGAGGATGGTGATGACATTTCGAGGTTCTCCACCGTGAAATATACTTTTTTATGGCATAAGCAGAAAGATAAACAAGCAGGGTGTCATCTAATGATATATGAATATCGACACTAACGTACTGTTGTAGCATCAGAGAGATTGTGACTGCAAAGCATGTCTAGAATTTAGGAAAGGGAAGAAGCGATGAGAGCAATAAGGGTTTAGGCCTTCATTTACCCACGTCGTCAGTTCCCCGGACGAATAGCAGGAGCATAAGATGTCTACTAATAATTAATGTGATACGTAATAAGCACTTTTTTATTATTATTTAATCAGATACGTTACATACGTATTATATATATACGTCGTAATCATTAAAAAATCAAAACTAAAAATCTATGGTTAGCACCAAGTAATGAGAAACTTTATGATAGGTTTATGAGTCAGTAACAAAAAATATATAAACTAGATTAAAGTTTAACTGACGTTTGTAGGACACGGTGGCTCTGTTGTAAGAGCGTTGGCACGGTATGGCAGATTCTCTTTAACTTAATAAAAAAAGTAGTTTATCCAGTATCAAAACCTAACAAAATTCATGAAACAACGACTCCCTTTTAATTTCAATATATGCGCTTTATTTTGTCGAATTGTCCCTATCAAAACTCTAGACCATTGAAGATCATTAAGGAGCACCAGCGTAGAGCAGCACCTATGGTGCAAAGTGTCTACTACTGCGATTGCCAATCCTATTGCCAATGCCAAGCGTGGCGATTATAGCGATCCCTCATTTACGAGAAAGACCTACGACCGGCAGTGTGCTTTAACAAGCCGTTATGTATGTATGTGGTATGTAACACTGCTTAAGAAAATGTTTAAACAATTAAGCTTAAAGAAGCTACACCTGCAGGTATAAACTATAGGTACATCATTCTCTGCATTAGCCAAACTTTGGTTTCTGACAAAATCAGGATTTAGTTACAAACCTTAAAGACACGACTTAATTAAAAAGATTTAATGGCAGTACAAAAATTTGGGCTTGCTTGAATTTTTATACTCAAATATTTCGAATCCATGAAAGATTGAGATGACCTCACCAGGCGAATAACCTATACCTTTATGTATGTTAAATATTCGTACAGTCGTACTTCAATAAATAAGAACTGGTTTTACTACTTTTGTGTACACACAACGATGTCACAAAAAACCTGTTCATACATCGGTTTATTTAATTTATAGAAATATGAAATATGATGTTATCTCAACAATCACCAGCTTGTGTAATGTCTTCACTTTTTGACAAAACATGAGCAAGTGCTATGTGACATATGGGACAAGTTCAATTTATCGATGACCGTTAGCGCAGTGAAAGTTTGCGGGTGCGTCGTGAGAATTTTAAGTGCCTACAAAACTGTGAGTTATAAAGGTCAATTAGATTTGTGATTCCAATTTAATTTAGAAGATTTATGTAAGAGTATTGCTCGATACAGTTGTGAAAAGATGAGCAAAATTTTGTTGTCGCTGATAAAACATGACTATTGCTTAATCTTATCTTCGAAAATGTAAGATAAAAGGATATATGAACAAGTTTTCTCTGAAAACGGCAGCTTCCTCGTAAATTACTTTACAAGGAAGGTCTTGGAGTTCGATTAGAACGAACTTCCTTGAAAATGGATGGTAGACGTCTGAAGTCCTTATTTAAAATTTTCGAAAAATATGAATTTTGTAAATGTTTATTTTTCGACACAAACATTCTCTCATATACTGTTTGATATAGATTGTAGCCAGTAAGAAACGCCATGATGACATGAATAGAAAGAAAGTTAAATTTCAGATGTCCAGGTTTCTATTTCTTTCAATCGCTAAGCTCGTAGTAAATTCGGGACGAAAAAATATTGTAAGCTGACATTGCTTACAAATATTTTTTCGTAGTGCTGGAACCGAAGTACTAATGCGGTGCTCTCGATTACTATGATATAATTGAAAGCGAAGAGGGAAGAAAAACTTTTTTAAGTGATTTGGATTTCACGCCATTGTCCATCTGATGGTAACTGGTGCCAAGTGGCTACTGTAGCCTGTAACATCTCCAAACAATAACAACAGTTCAGTTGTTCTTCCCTTTAAACAGAAAAATAGTAGTTGTTACACTGCTATTTGGCGATAGAAATAGTCAGGAGTGTGGTACTGACCAAAACGACTTGTAAGCAGAGAAGGAGTGTACTACCTTTTATCATAACTTTAAATTGGATTACTCTTAGGGAAGCTCTTATAACCATCCGAATAGGCCTATGCAGCAATATTAAAGTAGTAGTAGTAGTAGTAGTCTGCTATTGATAGTCTATTTGGCATGATCATGATCCAAAACTCGATCCACAAGTCTTAATGCCAGAGTACATATTTGACGGTTACTTACTAGGAATAAGTAAAAGGGAAGATCGATATCTTCCCTTTTACTTATTCCTTTTATAAGGAGAATATAATGGTGCCCTTTTTCATTTAAACTAAAGTACATCGTTTGTTGGTTTTTGCTGTGGTACCACCGAATTTCAATAAATTTCTTTATGAAAACAGTACCAAGACACGGGTTCGTTTATTATATTGTTAATTCATTGCATATTATGCTTTAAAGGTACTCATAACAGTTTAAAACTTACACACGTGATTCAGAACGCAGTAGGCTAACCTCGAAACCCGAAATTGTCAATTCCATGATCAACGTAACGTCAAACGTCACGTGATCCTAGGAAGACCAGATGTGAAATGTGAGAGTGACATCAAATGACATTTGATTTATAGAAGATTTTTAAAATTTCTTAGAACTAGCAAAACCTATATTCAACAAAATTTTTGTATTACATTGACATAATTAAAATAACCTTTAACAATTGTAGCTCATTTTTCTATTCGCAATAATTGTTATCGGTCATTTGTGTAAGACTAAAAGAAAGTTGGTTAATGGTAGCATAGTAGGTCAATGGTATGATTCGTTCACTCTGTTAATGCCAGGGTTTGACGTCGACACTCGATAGCAGACGAGTCGTGTAGCGGGCGGAACACAATTGTGAGGCCACCACCAGTCTGTACAGATCGCCGCATGGTAAAGACGTTGCTCTTCACAGTTCTCTGAAAAGTAGCGCATTACTGTAATAATTGTGAAGTTATATAAATATCAGTTTAAATAATGACAGGAAAAGTCGAAAATGTGGGCATTCTCGCCATGGAGTTATATTTTCCGTCACAATATGTGGATCAAGTGGATTTGGAAAAATTCGACGAAGTCAGTGCTGGCAAATATACTGTTGGCCTAGGCCAGAGTAAAATGGGCTTCTGTTCAGACAGAGAAGATGTAAATTCAATCTGTCTAACAGCTCTACACAGACTTATTGACAGGAATAATATAAACTTACACGATATTGGCCGTCTTGAGGTTGGTACTGAAACTATTATTGATAAAAGTAAAAGTGTAAAGACCTATTTAATGTCATTATTTGCTAAAGAAGGAGCAACAGATGTGGAAGGGATTGATACCACAAATGCTTGCTATGGAGGCACAGCAGCTCTTTTCAATGCTATCAACTGGGTTGAGTCATCATCATGGGATGGTCGAAAAGCAATTGTAGTAGCTGGTGATATTGCAGTATATGGAAAAGGTCCGGCAAGGCCAACAGGTGGTGCAGGAGCTGTAGCAATGTTAATTGGACCTGATGCACCACTTGTTTTTGACTGTGGAGTTCGTGCCTCTTATATGACCCATGCATATGATTTTTATAAACCTGATTTGGCATCAGAATTTCCCTATGTGGATGGAAAATTGTCTATTAAATGCTATCTGAGTGCTTTAGATAATTGTTATAACCTATTTTGTAAAAAAATGAGAAAAACTAATCCCGATTTTAAGGGTCTTCTAAGTTTAGATGGTATGCTATTCCACTCACCCTATTGTAAACTGGTCCAAAAATCATTAGCAAGAGTATGTTTTAATGATTTTCTTAATGCAACACCTGAAAAACGTGAGCAACAATTTCCAGGCTTATCTCAATTTAATAACCACAAAAGGGAAGAAACATACTTTGACAGAGATGTTGAGAAAGCATTCATGACATATAGTCAAAGTTTATTTGATGAGAAAACCAAACCATCCCTGCACATAGCTAAAAATGTAGGAAACATGTATACCCCTTCTCTATATGGTGGTCTAGTGTCATACCTGGTAAGTAAATCACCAGACCAATTGATTGGGAAGAAGTTTGCATTGTTTTCATATGGTTCCGGTCTAGCATCCACTATGTACTCTATAAATATATGCAAAGATATGAGTGCTGGATCCAAGTTGGAGAAATTGATCAACTCCCTTAATGATACAGTATCAATGTTGGACAAAAGACAGTGCACAGAACCTAGAATCTTCACAGATCTTATGGATGTGAGAACAAAGAATTATCATACAGCCCCATATGAGCCATCTGGTTCAATAGATGTCTTATTCCCTGGTACATATTACCTTGTCAGAATAGATGAACAAAGGAGACGTACATATGATAGGAAGATTTAAATTATTAAAGTTTAATCTTTATTTAAAAATTTAATCTTTATTTTAAAGCATTTGGTGCTGGATATTGTTACATGCATTCTTATTTTTCATTAGATACAAAAATTACTCTGTGTTGTGCAATGAGCTTAAAAATTTTTTGTACTAAAAGGTCAAATATAAACAGTCATTCTAGTGTTATCTGATAAATTGTTATATAAAATTAATGAGGATGTGCAATATTTAAGCATGGTTTATGGGAAACGGGTTATGAATAGTTAGGTAATTGCTGTTTGATTTACATTGTTAGTTTTGTAACTATTTATGTCAATTATTTATTTTTGCTCGAATATATTGATAGCAGGGTATGGAGTAGTAGTTGACCAAAATAAATTATAGTTGAAGGTTTTAATTTTTTTTAATTTTTAAATCAAAAAATTGTTATACCTTATAATCTCCCTATTTATCATTCTTTTAAATTATGTTCTGCCATATCATGTCATTGAATAAAATTTCTTTTTCTTCAATTGTAAATTAAGTTTTTTTTTTATATTCTATGTTTTGCATTAAATATACTTAATTAAGTTCTGATAACATGAGTTTCCATCAAATTAATTTGGAAATTATTTTTTTCAATTGTTTTAATATATTAATTATAATCATTTACAAAATCACCGTTAATAGTGGAAAGGAATTTCTGTAATTGGATTTTAATGCACATGACAATAATTTAAAGAACTAATCATTTATGAAACTCATTATTTACTAGTTATAAAGTTTAAGTGTAATCAATCCACCATTAATTCAATTTTCACTGAATACTTATTTAAAACGTTGCTGGATGGAAGATTAAAAAAACATTTTATTAGCTAAAGTTATAAGCAGTCTTGCAATTGAAATCAATCTAAGCTTTTAAAATACCCTTATACATGGAACCAAGCTGGTGCTAACCATTAAATAAACATTATTCAAAGGGTTAGAAATAAAACCAAATTTTGTATCCTGTAAAATATCTAATATTACGGTTTTCTTTTAATAATGCTTAATTTTTTTAAAAAATATTCAATATGATGAATGTCAGCATGCTATTATACAGTCTAGTTCATATTTTTCTTTCCCATTTTCTCAAGAATAAATCAGCCATCCTGTCAAGAAAAATATTTTATAATAATTTTCATTTTCACTAATAATATTAAATGTCTATACATAAATCTTTTACAATTTAAATTGAGAAAATGATTATGCACTGAGGCAGTTATAATAACATTGGCAAATTTAAGCAAATTTAAAAAGCAAATTTAACTTGGATGTATTTACAATATTGTTTGCATAAATCTTGTTTGTACATAAATATATAAGACATTATAATCATTCCATTTATATCTTTTAAACTTACTTAAGCCAAAGATAATTAGGGACAACCTAACTTAACGTGACTCAGTCATTTTGTGTTCGTCCAAGCCAAAACAATGTTAAAAGTTTTGTAAAACTGAATTTTGGCCGGGGTTAGAGCTTCATATACTGTCAGATGTATATCCCCTTATAATTACACCAGTAACTTGTTTTCATTTCGTTTATTTTTAATTAAAAAATTCAGTTTTGACACGAAATTCATTATTGGTTAGAACTTATATTACACACCTTTCATAATTTAATATCATATTTATTGTCATTATCTTTTTAATTCCTCTATATTATTAATGAGCAAACTCAATTTGGACATAAAGTTTAAAGTTGTGCTGTATTAATTTGTTTCGATTAATGATTAATGAAGACATTTACTGTATTCACATTCTTGTGATTTTATAATTTTATTGTATATTAATTCATGCATAAGTATTATAATTTATATATGTATTTAATATACTAAATTTAATCATAAATATACATCCCAAAACAGAAATCGAATAAAGAGGTATATACAGTATGTTTTCGGGTCTTTTATTTTATACTAGTTGTTGCATCCGGTAGTGCTTGGGTTTAAGACAATATATAGTATCAAAATATAACAGAAAACTGTTATATTTTGATACTATGTATTGTCTTCGAAAATATTAATAGATAGTTTTAAAATTGAGTAACGATAGCCAAGTGGTTGCGTGTTCGGAATTCGAGAGACCCGAGTTCTATCCCAAGGGCTTTTTTCGTTTCGAACCAATGTTTGCTACAAAAAACTTTAACGATTTATATCATTGGCTTGGACATAAAGGTGGCGATAGGATCGCCACCTGCTGATGTTGTTCCAAAAAATGTCTCTGATGTAATGTGGACCGAAAAGACTTAATTGTTTAGACCTTCATTACCCCTGTATTTAGAATGGCGTGAAGACTTTTTATTACAACCGTCTTTTGATCGACTATTTTGAATAAGAAGGGGTTATTGTGTCTTAACAATAACTGTTAGATATACGCCCTCGCTGGGTTTTTGTTATTAATGATGAGTTTAATGATGTAATGATGTGTAAAGTCATAATGTAATACTGCTACAACATAGTACAATATTATCGTAGCGTACTTGGCGTAATGACTTTGAGACAATGTTTTTACATGTACGGTACCATCATATAAATATAAATATAAATATCTTCACGCAATTCCCAATACAGGGGTAGACAGAGGTCAAGTCTAGACAATTAAGTCCCTTTGACCCACCTTCCACCGAAGATATTTTCGGGACAACGTGACAGGTGGTGAGCCCGTCGCCGCCTTTATGTCCAAGCCAACGATATTCGTACATAAGTTTTTGAAAAACTCATTGGTACTGCCACCTGGGGATCGAACTCGGGTCTCTCGACTCGAAATTCCGACCACCCAACAACTCGGCTATCGTGACTTTTTTTACCATCATAGCGGCCTATAAAATTCCACTGTAGGACATAGGCATCCCGTACTAGAGAGTTTGCTGCAATAGCCATAAGGCAAGCGGATTGGCGATTATTGTGTCACATTAATGCTGTTTTCCCGCGTTAAATCCTATGTCACTTGTTGATATCGATTTCTATAAGTGATAAAAACCGGTTACGCAGTTTTTTGCAGTTTTTGTGTATTATCCGTTAAAAATAAAAAAACTTACAATAATCAAGTCTTCTCTTTATAATATAAGCGTAGAAGATTATTTTATAATTTTATTGTTTTCCCAATTATAATTTATATTTAATCAATCGTAAATAAAAATATATATATATATATATATATATATATATATATATATATATATATATATATATATATATATATATATATATATATATATATATATATATATATATATATATATATATATATATATATATATATATATATATATATATATATATATATATATATATATATATATATATATATATATATATATATATATTTACGAAAGGACTTAATTGTCTACACATTTGTCAACCCCAGTACTGGGATATTGTGAAATAAAAATAATTTATGAAACGTATTTGGTACGAGTCCATCCGACCATTCTTAACGATTTGTTCACTGTTCTAAAAATTAAATGCTTTTTGTCCTAAATGTTTGTCCTTACCTATTAGCTCATAGCTCATTCTGTTTATTAAGTAATTCTTATAACAAAAAAATATCTTCACGCAATTCCCAATACAGGGGTAGACCGACGTATAGTCTAGACAATTAAGTCCCTTTGACCCACCTTCCACCGAATATATTTAGTAATTCTTATTATCTGAAAATTTATTCAAAAGAACCTCAACATGCACAGACCCACTCAAGCCATTGTCTTGCATGCCAGCCTATAAGGACTATGGAGATTTAGTATTTTACGAGTATCGTCTTACTATACGCATGGATTTCGTGTATGTGGATAGTGAGTGTCGGATTCTCGTGCTAATTCACCAATGCCAACATTAAATCTACTAAATTTAAAGTATTCTGTTATCATTTGACTAAACAAAATGAAAATTTCATTTTTCCTGCAGTGTTTTTAGAAGATTAAAGGAAACAGCATTGAATAACGTTGTGGCTTCCGACTGATTGCGGGATAACCGTCTCTAAAAATATCGTAACAAAATTAGACAGATCAGTGACGACGGCTGCGTCTTATTTGTGCGAAGTGTCTAAAGTTGCAATAGCCAATCGTCTTGTCACGCGTGGCGATTATGGCATAATATCTTTCTTACAGGAGTGGCTTACGTCCTGCAGTGGACTTTAACAGGCTGCTAGTAATAACAAGGCAATCATGTATATATGCAATAATACTAACAGTACATTTCATACTTTTCTAATTTATACAAATAGAACGTAGTCATCAAGCGAAATGGCAACTCTCCTGGGCAATTCATTTCGACAGAAATAGTGAATATGTAACAATATGCAAATCATGACAGTGAAAGATATTTAAGTATGTAAGTGTATTAAAATAATGTAATGTGTATTGAAATCTTAGAGTGATCTTATTTTTCGTTTTTATAACAAACTTGATGTCCGGTGTTTTCGGTTGCCTAAGAGAGATCGCTGTAAAGGGATAATAACGCATCTGCTATGCCTCTGGTTTTGCGGGTGTTCATGGGCGGCGGTAATCACTTACCATCACATGAGCCACCTGTTCGTTTGCCTCCCTTCTCTATAAAAAAAATCCCAAAAAAGCGGAGAATGCTCCTATTTATATTTTTCACGATGGTTACGATGGGTCACGAATTAAGTTGAATATTGGATTCATAATAATATCGTTGGTTGGGACATACGGCGACCGGCTCACCATCTTTCTTTTTTGCCAAATATGCTCGGTAAATTGCGGGACGAAAGGACAATATTGTCTAGATTTCTGGCTACCCCTGTTTTGGAAAATACGTGAAGATATAATAACATTATATACGATAGAGCCAATGTTACATAGAGAAATTTTAACCATTGTTGATGAAACAAAAAATCCTCATTGTTCAGGGTTTTTACGGATTTACGTAACTCGATGTAAAGTTTGTGCGATATTATATTGTTCTGCCATTCTTATGTAAAATTCATAAATTATTTGCAGTGTGAGAAATTTTTATTTTTTATTTTAAAGTATGTTGTAAATCATGAAAAATTGTATAATAAATCATATTATGAAGTCAACTATGGTTCATGACGATGCTTGCATTTACGTGAATATTTTGAGAAAAGTATTAAAATACGTTTAATATTTATTTCTTATTTCGATAAGTGTAGGCTCCTGTAAAACTTTAAAATCCACAGGTAAAGTTGAATCTTTCTTGATTAAATGATCAAGAAAGATGATCTATACTTGATAGAAGAATCTAGAAAGGCTAGTTTGGTAGAATCAAGTGGCAATAGCTGGTTTGTGGAAATCTGTCCTTACGGTAAAATCATTTTGCCGGACCTACCTTACAAATTGCGCTTAAAGCTTTTTGTGAGTATCAATGGATGCGTATCATATTGGATACTTAGATGCGCATTCATTAATCCTTCTGTCATACTCCCTACTAATCCTTACTTCTATACTAAAATTATAAATGTATGTGTCTGTTTTGCTTTCACAGTTAGCGGTTAAAGTAATTTTGATGAAATCTGGCATGCAGGTGGCTTGAATCCTAGGAAAAAATGTACGAAAGACAAACTTAGTGCCATAAAATATTTCCATGCATGCAACGGTTTCAATAACTTCCAATATTATAATATTACAATAATAATTATAATTCAATTTTAAATTTAAGTGAGGGGATTAATTCAGTGCCAGGCTAAGGAAATATTATTTAATATTAGAGGAGAGTTAAGTGACAAAGAAAAGTAATTACTATAGTGTGAACTGTTTACTACTTTGTTGCACTTATCGAAGTAACTAAAACACGTATGACGTTTGTAATATTAATTAAACATTCATGTATTTCCTCCATTTTTGTCATGATAATGTGTCATTGAGATCGAGGTATAGATATGACTCCTTGATGACCGTCCCTGATTAAATGGGCTTGTAGTTCGAAAGTTAAACATGTACATACATTTGTAACGACCTTATTATTTATTAACATAATGTTATTTTTGTATACACATTTATATTTGTAAGACCTGAAAGGCGTGGTGCAGAAGGCTACGTACAATCCTTTATTTTTTTAGGTGGTTAAAAATATCATCGACAATAATAGCAAACCATTAATAAAAAAATAAATTCACAAATTAGAGTTTTACACCCAGAAAATATATTTCTGGCCTAAATAAAAATAAATAAATATCTTCACGCAATTCCCAATACAGGGGTAGACAGAGGTCTAGTTTAGGCAATTAAGTCCCTTCGACCCATCATCCACCGAAGACATTTTCGGGACAACGTGACAGTTGGTGAGCCCGTCGCTGTCTTTATTTCCAAGCCAACGATATAATTCGTACATAAGTTTTTGAAAAACTCATTGGTACTGCCACCTTAGGATCGAACTCGGGTCTCTTGACTCGAAAACCCATTGCCCACTACCTCTGTATTGGGAATGGAGAGAAGATATATTAGCCTATTCTTAATAAATATTTATTGATTTTATAGGGAAATTAGAGATTAGGTAACTAAGTTATCTAATGTCTAATGGATCAGACGATCTTTGCCTTGGCACTAACAGATGAAGGTTATCAGTAAAAAAAAATAACGAGATCAATTCGTTCAAGGCTGTGATAATATCAATATCTTACACACACACACACATATATATATATATATATATATATATATATATATATATATATATATATATATATATATGATATATATATATATATATACATATATATATATATATATATATATATATATATATATATATATATATATATATATATATATATATATATATATATATATATATATATATATATATATATATATATATATATATATATATATATATATATATATATATATATATATATATATATATATATATATATATATATATATATATATATATATATATATATATATATATATATATATATATATGATATATTCGAAGTGAAGTTCAAAATTAAAAATAGCATTGGAATTACTTTTTAGCTATGATTTTCAGTAGCAACAATTTAGCTATGGTTCCACCGATCCACCGAAGACATTTTCGGGACAACGTGACAGGTGGTGAGCCCGTCGCTGTCTTTATTTCCAAGCCAACGATATAATTCGTACATAAGTTTTTGAAAAACTCATTGGTACTGCCACCTTAGGATCGAACTCGGGTCTCTTGACTAGAAAACCCATTGCCCACTACCTCTGTATTGGGAATGGAGTGAAGATATATTAGCCTATTCTTAATAAATATTTATTGATTTTATAGGGAAATTAGAGATTAGGTAACTAAGTTATCTAATGTCTAATGGATCAGACGATCTTTGCCTTGGCACTAACAGATGAAGGTTATCAGTAAAAAAAAATAACGAGATCAATTTGTTCAAGGCTGTGATAATATCAATATCTTACACACACACACACACACTCACACACGTATATATACCGCGAAAAAAGCATTTTTATTATAACACAAAATTATGTAATTAATTTTAATTGTGTTTTGTAAGTGTATTGCATGTTTCGGTTTTCCAGTTGCTCCAGACTGTGCGGTTGTGAGACTAGTTATTGCGGCCTTATTAACTCTAGGGTTTTTCCTCTTGATCACCCCATACAACGAAAAGAAACCGAGTGGAAAATGTAGGTTGTGTAAATATGTACCAAAAATGTCCATCTGTTCTCCTTGGCTACCCGGTCACTGACTGTGCTTGACAATAAATAAAAAAGGAATCCACAATTATTTTATCTTGTTCGTTACGAAAACAATGTGACTCATTCAGGTTCTGTGAATCTTATGTCGCAAGTTGATCTTCCTGCTTACTATTTTTAAGTAAACATTATGAGATAACTGAGTTCATGTAGCTAGACCTATATGGAGATAGCGTGGCTATAATAGATGATTACAATACTCCTGCAATGTTTGACTTAGACGTACTTTTTAACGAGAAACTTTGAAATATTTTTTTAAAAGGCGCTTCAGACGCTCACCTCCCGTTAGTGTTAAAGTATGAATAGTCTCACTAAAATAATAATTTATTGATTTCAAGTTATATTACGTATACTAAGCGCCAGCTTATCGTACAATCTAATTGTATAGTAAGTTGTAACCATTAGTTACGTACGTAAGTAATAACTCTTCTTTTTAAACGACGAAGATAAAAAAAAAAAATATCTTCACGCAATTCCCAATACAGGGGTAGACAGAGGTCAAGTCTAGACAATTAAGTCCCTTTGACCCACCTAAAAAAAAAACATTTGTAATATTTAAATTTTTTCAACATGTAGATTTACCCTATGGAGAACGTAAATATATGGAAATACTTTATAATTACAAAAGTTTATCGATAATAATTTTATACTACATATGCAAGTAGGTGTTTATGACATTTAATCCTGAATGTTCTACATTAATGCAGAAACTAATTTTAATAAATTAATTCAATGATCTATGATCTACGGCGACGGGCTCACCACCTGTCACGTAGTCCCGAAAACATCTTCGGTGGAAGGTGAGTCGAAGGGACTTAATTGTCTAGACTTGACCTCTGTCTACCCCTATATTGGGAATTGCATGAAGATATTTATTTATTTTATTTATAACTCTATGATCAAATAAAAATACTGTGTCTTATTCTGCTGCTTACTAAGCTTTTGTTCACTATACCCACCAGGAGACAATGTTAGCAGATACAAGATATATGCAAATGCGTATATTCAGGATTCATCACTGTACTCGATAAGATGGAACTTTCAATAATCCCAATGCCATACGAAATTTATTGCGATGAAATATTGTTGTATAATGTAAGCTACTTAGCTTGGATATTACTACAAGTGAAAAGTTAATATAAAAGTAAAAATATTGTTCGTTAAGAAGCTATATATAATAATTTATAGGTATAGATATAAGTCAAAAGTGTATATAAAGTTAAGCGCATTTTTGAATATTAAAATACCGAGTGTGTTGCAATGGTCTTAAACATGCATAATTCTAAGAAAAGTTTTATATACTTTTCTCTTTAAATAAATATATTTTGGCCTTCATTTTAACAGGTATATTCCAGCAATTTTTAAATTATCGCCTTTTTCGCACGTTCGATTTTCAGTCAGTCATATCCAATGTCAAGTTATTTTTAAATGGTATTTCAAAATGATATGTCAATGGTCATTCGAGTTTCATGACATTTCCATAATTGATGTTTTATGTTACGAAGAAGTTGATACCACCACATGGTCAAATTGTTCGGGTTATTTATTGACGACCTCCGTGGACGAGTGGCGTACATACCGGTTTTCAAAGTCGATTCTTGGGCGGGACAACGTACAAAACACTTTCTAGATATTCTCGGGTCATTTCGGATTAAACAATACTAGTACAAGCGCCGAAACTGTCGACTTTAAGATCAATGTATGAAATGTTGTTCCTATCTAAGGCATGCATTTATTTATATACACACACATATACATAGAATATATATAATAATTTAAACTCGACCTTTTAACTATGTGATGACTCATAAGAGCTTCACATATAAGAGACTTTAAAATTATATTGTAGGAACTGCCACTACCTACCACTACCTACTGTTACAGGTACCGAAAGGGAGGGTTTGGCATAATCATCACATTTGGCAATTGAATTAGCAATCCTGTACACCAGCAAAAAGTACCTGACATCCCACACTTAACACACTGCTGCCCTTCACAAATGAGCTGAATTTAGGTTTAGTTTTAATCGAGATGGTTATCCCACATTCTCTGAATAGGTAACTTATTCAAGGCTTTGTTTTAGTCACTTGTACCAACATTTATAGGGAGAAAACGGGTGATGCATTCTTACAGTTCAGCTTCATATTTAGTTTTGATAAACTAAAAAGTCACGAAAACCATGTGATTAGATGGTTGGAATTCGAGTTCGATCCCCAGGTGGCACTCTCGTACCAATAAGTTCTTTCAAAAACTTATTTACGAATTATATCATTGACTTGGGCATTGAGACGACGGCGGGCTGACCACATGACATGTTGCCCCAAATATTACTTCAGTGGAAGGTAGGTCGAAACAACTTAATTGTCTAGACCTCTGTCTACCCCTGTATTGGGAATGGCGTGAAGATATTTATTTAAAAATTTTAACAATACTAGCAGCAGTTTTTGATATAAAGTAGTTGGAATAGTTACCTGTTAAGTAAGTGTCCGAGTGATACCCAAAAATGACTTTGCAACGCTTCGCAAGCAAAAACTAATAAATGGCAGAAATTACCTGGTTCGAAGAGAAGAAGAGCACCATCCTCCTCCGACAGATGCGTGCCCTAACTCTACTGAGTGCGTCACCACTACATAGGCACTGCACTCGACACCTATGTTACCTATATACACCATCACCGATAATTATGCGACACGTACTTGTGCCTACAGTGCCTTGGAATGATGCGAAATAATTTTTAAGCCAACATTTTTATAATTATGGTAAATTTTTATAATAATGAATAAAATAACATATTTAATAATAACTTTTTCAATAATTTACATAATTCATAATCATTTGTTAGCAAAAAACATGTCAGTATACAATGTCGTGAACAACTATTTTAACTATTAAGGCATGCAAATTACGTAACAGTAAATACAATTTAAATATAATTGTCTATGCTATGAACAAGATATAAATCTATTTATTAGAATCATATCATACAATTTTAAATTAAAACAACAAGAAAAAGACTAACAATAAATGAAAAAAAAAAACAATTTTATTATAATGTATTAAAAAAAAATACGATGTGATCAAATTTGTAATTAATGTATTCAACCCAAATATTCACTAATGATACAGCAAGTTTAACATGGTAAAAACTGCTTTAATTTGTTATAAAACTTAAAAAAATCATTAATAAATTCAATCGGAAGTTTATTGTATAGTTTCAGCAATTTTCAGATTGTGTTTATGTCGTATACTATTTACATTTTCTTACAGGCGTATATGGTTTTTGGCAAATAACTTTGATATGTTCAAACTGGGAACTGTTAAAATTTTTATTTATAGTAAATACAGCTGACAGCTATATGTTTTTTAAGTCACAAAACAATTTTATGAATTCTTTAAAATTCAAACAATTCTTTTATGAGCTTAAACACACGACTGCCCTCTTGAGAGTTGCTCCAAAAAACCATTCAGTACCTCAATACAGATCCTACGTAAGCATAAAAGTTTAAAGTTCTAGAAAGACACATAAAGAGCATACGAAAATTTTGCAACCTTGCAAACACCTGACATGTACCTTCAATTTTTGATCAATTTCAAGTTCAAGTTTTGGAAATAATATGATTATCATACTAAATGCTTAATTCTGGTAATTTTTCATTTTTATTTTTAAATGTCATAATTTTCATCTTACATAAATTTAAAATTAATTTTATTAGACATTACCAAACATATAGAAATTAAAAGAGCATTGCATCGTCAGTAAATACTACATTACAATCATAAGCAAATATAGTCATAGAATATTGAATTAAAGATGGAAAATCATTAATATATATCATAATATATAGGTCAAGTCTAGACAATAAGTCCCTTTGACCCACCTTCCACCGAAGATATTTTCGGGACAACGTGACAGGTGGTGAGGCCGTCGCCGTCTATATATCCAAGCCAACGATGAAATTCGTACATAAGTTTTTTGAAAAACTCATAGGTACTGCCACCTGGGGATCGAACTCGGGTCTCTCGACTCGAAATTCCGACCACCCAACAACTCGGCTATGCATTTTAAGGAATAGTTTTTATTTGTGTTGAGCTTCTAATATACAACTGAGTTGTCTTTGTGATTGTCTCGGGTAGTGAGTAAGTTTATATGTAGATTAACGTAGTATAAATGGAGGTGGACGGTGGAGACCCGGAACCACCGGATAAATTCAGCGATTCTGGACGGTCCAAACGTAAATTACTGGATAGTGCATCAATTACACAAAAGAAAAAATCGACCTAGGGGATATCACTTTAGCTTCATTCCAGGATGTTTATACACACCCGAATTTCTTAGAGAAAAAAATGTACACTGATGAAGACAAGGGACCCTTCATAGTTCACCTCAACCGTACAGAGCCTGACCCATCGTCAGGATATACAATTCGCCCTGTCAAAATTGGCCACATTCTAGCCCAAAATAAAATCTCCAATATTGCTAAAGAAGGTATTTCCACTTTGGGGCGCAATAGAGTGTCCATTGCATTTAAGACAGGCACAGACGCTAATAGTTTCTTAGACTCTTCATTTCTAGCTAATCATAAATTATCTGCAATCATTCCAACTTTCAACGTCACTAGAATGAGAGTTGTTAGGGGTATTCCCATAGATATTTCTATGCAAGAATTAGTTAAAGAATCTGAAGTTCCTCTTGGTAGGGGAGAGATCATAAAAGCTTGGAGACTACACAGAAAGGTTAAGAAAGGTGATGACATAGAGTGGGTGGCCACACAAACCATAGTACTTACATTTTCTGGACAAGTACTTCCATCCCACATATACTGCTTTTACACCTCAATACCAGTTGAAACATACCTTCTCCCGACAATACAGTGTCTAAAATACTGTCGGTTTGGCCTTGTTATAGCACAATGTAGATCAAAACCACGATGTTTTATGCTCAAAAGAACATACTGGAGACCACAGACCACAGACTCACCAACATGCTTGTTTTGCTCTGCCAATCATTTTGCCACCGACAAAAATTGCCCAGAACACTCAAGACAAAAATCAATTAAAGTTGATGTCACAAGATAATATTTCTTATCTTGAGGCATCTGCCTGCTTCTCGGCTGTAAGGAGACCGTATTCAGATACCGTTGCTTCTTATTCATCACCCTCTCATTCTTCTTCATCACAACAGTTAAGAAACTCTCTGCCACTCCTTCTCAATCTTGTAGGAAAACTATATACAGAACTGTCCCTGTAAAGTCAGTGGTAAACCGAATTGGATACGACAAAGTATCCAATAACAGCTAAATTAGGACTCCCCTTTCAACTCTACCAAATGGCCATGCACTTCAGTCCAAACTTACTCCTAACGACAACCTCCTTGAGAACCTGGTATCATCTATCTCGGATATAGTTAGCAAATTTGACGATGTTCACCTACCGATTAACGTGAATACAAAACTAGATAATCTCTTCCATAAAGTATATAACGTTCCAATCCCTCAATCTCATCCAATGGAATTGTCGGAGCATCAGAAGTAAAAAATTTGATCTCTAATACTTAATAAACAACTATAAACAATTTTTGCTATTGCTGAAACATGTTTATAGCCCGAATTCAGATTTCAGATCACTGGATTCACCTGTTTCCAAAATGATCGTAGTGATGGTTTCGGAGGCACTATGATCCTGGTAAATAGATCACTCTTTTCCTCATCCATACCCCTTCCTTTTCTCCCAGAGAATATAAATGCAATTGCCATCAAAGTTATGAACATTACTATTCTGTCAATATACATTGCTCATCCTAGTCCTTCCTGCATTCCAGAACTTAATTTACTCCTAGCAACGATCTCACCTCATCATTATTATTGGGGACTTCAACTGCCACCATAATCTGTGGGTTCCCATAAAAATGACTCCTTTGCTTACCTGTTATTGGAAATTATTGATGAATTCAATCTTTGCTTCTTAAATGACAGTTTCCCTACTCGCTTGACTTACCCTTCTCAAAACCCTAAATCTGCAGTAGATTTGTCACTATACTCCCCTAGCTTAGCTGCCAGTATAAACTGGAAGGTACTACCATCCACTCATGGTAGTGACCACTATCCAATCCTCTTATCCCTATCCAACAGGTCTATGCCAGTTACAAATGATTCCCAGATCTAAGAGTTTACCTTAACTAAAGCCAATTGGAGTTAGTATTCGTCTAAAATAGATTTCAAAGTCCATAATCTCCCTTCAGTAAACCCTGACCACCTCCAAGCCGCTTACTTCCAATTTATTTCTCTTCTCAAAGTATCTCGAAAATCGTCCCGAAAATATCTTCGGTGGAAGGTGGGTGGATCGAAGGGACATAATTGTCTAAACTAGACCTCTGTCTACCCCTGTATTGGGAATTGCGTGAAGATATTTATTATATATTTATTTATTTTATTCTCAAAGAATCTGCCTCTAAAACCATTCCCGTGAGGGGCCAAGCCAGCGGAAAAATTTCCTCGCCTCCATGGTGGGATGCTGATTGTACCGAAATCATTAAAAAACGCAAAGAAGCTGAACAACAATATGCAGTAAATATGACCACAACCAATTTCATCAAATATCAAAATGCCGCTGCCCAAGCCAAAAAGTTACTTACATAGGGATGGCTTTCTTTTTGTGAAAGTCTGTCTCCACGATCTCCGTCATCCATTGTTTGGGAAAAAATCAAAAGATTTCGAGGTTCTTTACGCGATAACTATAATAGCAGTTCTAATCCTTCCCAAGGGATTGATAGTTTCTGTAATAGACTGGCGCCTCTTTGGGTTTCGACGCAGGAAGAAATGGTTCCAGAAACTCGCTCTTCCTACCCGTTTCTTTCCAACGTAAACGACAATTTAAATGAACCTTTTTCTATGTCAGAATTACTTTTAGTATTAGGAAACCTTAGGGATACCTCTCCAGGCATTGATGGAGTTCCATATTCGTTTTTATCAAAATTGGGTTCAAAATCAATGCCGTATTTCTTGAACTTAATTAACTGCATTTTTGCATCTGGAATAGCCCCAGACGAGTGGAAAACTCATCTCGTAATTTCCATCCTAAAGTCCGGTAAAGATCCCACCTCAAAATCCAGTTACCGTCCCATTGCATTAGCTTCAACAGCTTCAAAAATCTACTATTTTTACATCTTATTAAACCGTTCTTATAAAACCGTTTGGAGGGAAAGTAGGCGTATTCTACCTAACAGTCAGTTTAGTTTTAGAAAAGGCTTTAGTACAATAGACAGTCTTAGTATTATAGTTTCCGAAATTAGCATTGCCTATTCTAAAAACGAGTTCTTGGTTGGTATATTCTTAGATGTTAACTCAGCTTATGAGAATGTTAATTTTCCACTGCTCAGGCAGAAAATGCTACAGCTGAGCATTCATGCGAGGATTATCAATTACGTTTTCCTTTGCAAATAGGCGCATTCTTGTGAGTTCCAATGGAACTTCTACTTCTGAGAGATACACTTGGAAAGGTATCCTACAGGGATCCGTTTTTCCCACTGCTATATAACATCTACACTCACGATCTTGACAGAGCGGTAACCGGTTTCCCTAAGATACTGTAATATGCGGACGATTATATGTTACTGACCACTGCTTAACAGATGCAACCGCCCGCCTCTCATCAGCAATTACTCATCTGAATGATTGAATGATAGAACGAATGATAGTCTAGTGTAGATAGAACGTAGTCTATATGCTTTAGTAAGAAGTCATTTTGATTATGCCTCTTTTCTGTTGGAAACCTGCAAGAAAAACGCTCTCAAATACTTAGATAAAGTACAATCAAAGTGCCTTCGTATTATAATTGGAGGCATGAAATCCACTCCTATCAACGCTGTACAGGTAGAATGTGTTGAGGCACCACTATCTCTTCGCAGACAATAGCTTTCTCATAGGTTTCTGATTAAAACAATTTATCGCCTAAACCATCCTCTCTCTACTCAATTCTCTCCACCAGCTTACTAACCATTCCTCATATTGGTCTCACAAAGACCTCCCATGCCTTGTTAAAAGTTATGTCAAATACATACACATCCCAGTCTTCCAAAGCAATGTTAACCCTCTCTTTTCTATCCCCTATGCAGTCATTTCGTACAATCCTGCTGTTATACAAAACCTTGGAATCGACAAGGGCTCTATTGAGACCAACCACAAATTAAACATAGAGTTATTGGAAAATTGGCGAGATTAGAATGTTATGTACACAGATGCATCTAAATTATCTGACCATAAGAGTGTGGGATCCGCAATTTGGTTCCCTAAATACAAAATAATCTTAAATTTCAAGTCTCCCACTTACACATCTGTATTTACTGGTGAATCATTATTCATTCTTGAGGCAGTATTATATGCAGAATCGCCTAACATTAATTCTTACAGACTCACCATTAATTTTAAATATTAGGAAATCTTTATTTAGCTGCCACAAAAAAGAAGAGTAATGTATTTGTGGAATAGAAGTGTATGTATGTCAATTTTCTATATATTTATCAGTTGCAATCTATTGCTTCTATGAGATTTATTAGATCAAGTACATTACCTCTTATAGATATACATTTTGTCCAGCAATATTATGATCCATGTTATCAAAGGTCCATGAATATAGCTGAAGTTTCATAGCCCTTTTCAAAATTAGTCATCAATTCGAATCGCCTTTGTAGACCAGCAAATAAGTGATGTTACTCCAAATACTTGTATCATTAATGAATTTTGCAAATATTTTTGAAAAGATAGATATTGCACTGATATCTGTCGTTCTATAATTACTCATATTTTGTTGAATACTCACGATTGATGTCTCTTGGTGGAACTTCGTCTTTAAAAACATTAAAAGTCACTTTTACTAATTCCACATATATTTATATTAAAATACCTGATCGGTTTCGCCTTTATGGCATTATCAAAGGTTTTTTTATTACAGTTATAATCTATGGAGATCGAAAACGTATCTCTTATTTTATCTATTTAATTGCGGGTATTTTCTTATAATTACAACTAAAATAATCAAAAACAAGTAGGTAGAATGCTGTATGTAAATTATTTAGGGTTTCCCTCTCAGAAATTTTCCCTAGACAATACTTTAAAATTATTGGTTTGAATATCACATTTATTTATAATAATCAAAAACCTAAAAATACAAAATTAAGGTTTAAGTTTTTAAAATGGGACAATATCCATACAAACTTTCATTCCCCCTTTGAACCCCTTTCTCTTTGCATTAAAAAGTAGTCATTGTCCTTTCTTAGACTCTAGACACTCTCTGTATAAAAATGCATTTAAATCGGCCAGTAGTTTAGGCGTGATGGCGTAACACATATACAGAGGGAGTTACTTTGTCTTAATAGGTTTGGGTTGTATTTAAAATAATATCTCAGATTTCAACGAGGTTCAAAAGCGAACTCAAATTTTATTAATATTTTTAACAGGCTAGATTTTGACATACGTACAGAATATAATTTCATTTAGAAAAATAATAAATAAAAATGTTATTCTAAAAGCATAAGTATATAACTAAAATCTTATAAATTAACAGACCTTTGAACAAATATAACGTATTATCGTGTAACATTATAAAAAAACGCCGACATTTGAATGAAAAGTTTATTTAGTATCACAACAACTTCTACTAAAATTACTGTCTTCTTAAGTATAATTCATAACTTAAGGGAGAACAATAGCAGGGGCAGGGATGACAGGTTCAGCCACGACGACACCCTCTGGGACTATGGGTTTGTCCACTACGTTAATGATTTCAGGAATCGAAGGTTTGTCAACGACAACGACAGATTCAGGAACATTGGGTTTGTCTACAACGATTACACCTTCAGGAGCGATAGGTTTGTCTACCACAATTACAGGTTCAGGTACGATGGGCTTGTCTACAACGATTACAGGTTCAGGGACGATGGGTTTATCTACAACAATCACTCCTTCAGGGGCGACGGGTTTGTCTACAACGATTACAGGTTCAGAGACGATGGGTTTGTCTACAACGATTACACCTTCAGGAGCGATGGGTTTGTCTACAACAATTACAGGTTCAGGGACGATGGGTTTGTCTACAACGATTATACCTTCAGGAGCGATGGGTTTCTCCACAACGATTACAGGTTCAGGAGCGATGGGTTTCTCCGCAACGATTACAGGTTCAGGGACGATGGGTTTGTCTACAACGATTACAGGTTCAGGGACGATGGGTTTGTCTACAACGATTACAGGTTCAGGGACGATGGGTTTATCTACAACGATTACAGGTTCAGGGACGATGGGTTTGTCTACAACGATTATACCTTCAGGAGCGATGGGTTTCTCCACAACGATTACAGGTTCAGGGACGATGGGTTTGTCTACAACGATTACACCTTCAGGAGCGATAGGTTTGTCTACAACAATTACAGGTTCAGGGACGATGGGCTTGTCTACAACGATTACAGGTTCAGGGACGATGGGTTTGTCTACAACAATCACTCCTTCAGGGGCGACGGGTTTGTCTACAACGATTACAGGTTCAGAGACGATGGGTTTGTCTACAACAATTACAGGTTCAGGGACGATGGGTTTGTCTACAACGATTACAGGTTCAGGGACTATGGGTTTTTCTACAACAAGTACTCCTTCAGGGGCGATGGGTTTGTCTACAACGATTACAGGTGCAGGGATGATGGGTTTATCTACAACGATTACAGGTGCAGGGACGATGGGTTTGTCTACAACAATTACTCCTTCAGGAGTGATGGGTTTGTCTACAACGATTACAGGTGCAGGGACGATGGGTTTGTCTACAACAATTACTCCTTCAGGAGTGATGGGTTTGTCTACAACGATTACAGGTTCAGGAGCGATGGGTTTGTCCACAACGATGACGGGCTTAGCGACTAGAGCATCTTCAATTACTTGGACGGGGGAACGTGGAGACGCTGGCGTTTCGACGGTCACAGGGGAGTCGACAACATCAGAAGTCGACTTTATGTCCAAGATAATCTGAACAAGGGGACCGGCAGATGGGCCCACCGGTGGAGGAAAATCGACGATAGCCGGACCGATAGAGATTGGTTCGAAGTTATCGACGATTGCAGGTCCAATTGAAATTGTATCTAGTTGATCCAAGTCAATAACAGGTGCTGGACCTGCAGGGCCAGGTTGGACGATGGCACGCTTGGTGGGTCCGGCGACAGCCAAGGCAAGGAGTGCAGCAGTTACAAATAATAACTTCATGTTGGCTGAAAAAAAGAGAGACTTAGTAAGTTTCAATATATTAACAATCACATTTATGTATTTCGTAATTGTACCGACGTACCTATTAGTTCTTGTACTTTCTTTCAGTTGTGTTTACTGATCATCCAATATTACTTTATATACTACTTTAGTAATCGCTTTTTTATCTAATCATTGATTAAAATTTCATTTCTTTCAGGCCGGAAGCTGGTTTATATTTATACGAGCACAAATTCACAGATAAAAATTTCGCTTAATTTAACCACAAACAAATTGACGTGTAGTATCGGCATAAGAATTCACAGCCCCTTTAACTTTCTTTCCTTCGTGAGACAAACACCTAGGAAACAAAAGCACAGGTAATGCTTACCGACAGAATGCAAGATAAATATCTTGATGCAGTCTACGAATACTTGCAATCACTGAACTAAGATGTTGTGCCTCATTTAGGCAATGAGCTCGTGTACTGGTTGACTACATTTTTCAAAAATCGATACAACAGTTGTTATAGTTATAGTACATATATGTGCCAGCTGAAATGTGTATAAGAGTGATACTTAACCAGGCGATTCTCTGTCGAAAAGTATCCAATAAACAAGAGATATTTTTTGTGAAAATACTAAAAATGCTAAATAATATCACTTGAATTTCTCTTACACGCAAAATTTATTGGAAGAGGAACTCGAAATGTCGCAGTATGCAAAATATTTAGGCTATTGACACATTAATGCAATGGAGTCGTTAGATCAGTGTAGCGAGTGGTATGTGGAGTTGTGCATATTGTATTGACATATTTGCATACATGCACTACGGTCTGTTCAAATTTTCAGAACGTTGATCTCTGAGATTTTGCTATAATTGGCAACGATATCCTGCAACTCTTCATCAATCTTTTACTTTTTGGTCACCTATTTTTGATTCCGCAATTTATAGTTAGTGAATATTTTCAATGTTTATCCCTCAGTCACTTCTTACGACAAACACATATTATATTGAATTGGGAATAGCGTGATAATAATATATTACAAGCAAATGCTTTTTTGAAAAAGCCCATTGGTACGAGCCTTCTGCGACTTGGGGATCGAACTCGGGTCTTTTAACTCTAATTCCGACCACCGGCTATCGTGACTTAATTTATCGGCTTGTAATATATTTCAAGAAGAAGGATTGGGCGAAAATATTGTATAAAGTTCCCATTTGAATGATCCCAGTTAAAAAACGACACAGAATATAGAAAAGCTAAAAGTTAACAGTTTTTTCAAAATGTGACTCCTATTATTAAATGTAGTGGAAATTATATAATCTTAAAAAAAGCTCTACTGGCTATAAAAGGAGGCCTATGCGCCCTATGACCTATGAGCCAAACCCGTGCGGCGTAGTTTCTGGTACTGCGATCATCAATCCGTTTGGCAAGCTTTGAGATTATTGTAAACTCTTCCTTTTATGGCAGAGACTTACGTCCATAGATAATATTTTCATAAATCTATATATAACATTTTTGTTGTATACACCATAACAAAAGAAGCTTTATTAAAATACATATTTAAAAAGGTTACAATTAAAATTGGTAGAACCACAACAAAAAGCGGCCTTGTCGTAAAAATAGTGATTTTTTTTCTGGAATATATATAAATATAAATAAGTGATAGTTTCATATATTATTTGGAATGGGAAGGCTAAAAAACATAGTGCGTTGACTGTATTGATATTCGATCAAAACATGACAAACTTCTGGCAACGATGAGGATGTGGACTAGAATTATCTACGACTCGACGAAAACAGGCGTACACAGTCTGTTAGTTTTTGCTTTTCGAGAAGATAGAGCATGACAGATGAGTAGACTCGACGCGATCAAATTGAGCTAAAAATGTAAAAAGACGAATGTCCTTTTGCGAAATTATTGGGCAATGTCTTAAATGCGTTTTTAAAATAAATTTCAAAAATTCAAGTCGCGATAACCGTGTTCGCGATTCGAGAGACCCGAGTTCAATCCTTTAAGATAGGCTAGCACCAATGGGTTTTTTTCAAAACTTATGTACGAATTATATAGTTGATTTGGACATTAAGACAGCGGCTCTCCACCTGTCACGCTGTCCCAAAAAAGTGTCTTCGGTGAAAGGTAAAAAGGAATTATTTGAGTAGACCTCTATCCAACCCAGTATTAGGAATAAATAAATTAATAACAAATAAATATCTTCACGCAATTCCCAAAAATCCCCTACAGGGGTAAACAGAGGTCTAGTTTCCCTTCGACCCACCTTCCACCGAAGATATTTTCGGGACAACGTGACAGGTGGTGAGCCCGTCGTCGTCTTTATGTCCTAGCCATCGACACAATTCGTACATAAGTTTTTGAAAAACCCATTAGTACGAGCCACCTGGGGATCGAACTCGGGTCTCTCGACTCGAAATTCCGACCACCCAACCCCTCGGCTATCGTGGCTTTTCGTGATTAGTATTAGGAATGGCGTAAAGATATTTCTTAAATGTTTTTAAAAACCTACTTCTACCTTATAATATCATTTGACGTCATTATAACACATTTCATAGGCACTATAAAATAACGGGTTATCAAATTTTATAACGGCAATATTGCTTCAAGTGCCTAATGTCGACTTTAACAGAAGTTTATCAATATTCAAATCAGCTGATTTACAATATCCAATTCGCTGTAAAACTACAATAAAACGTTTATCTGCCGTCAACTTTGTACACAATTATAATAACATTTGTTATTATAGTATTTTTAGCAAAATAATAGAAAAATAAATAAACATAAATAAATATCTTCACGCAATTCCCAATACAGGGTTAGGCAGAGATTTAGTCTAGACAATTAAGTCCTTTCGATCCACCTTTGGGACAATGTGACAGGTGGTGAGCGAATCGCCGTCTTTATGTCCAAGCCAACGATATAATTCGTACGTGAGTTTTTGAAAAACCCATTGTCATGAGCCTGATCGAACTCGGATCTCTTGACTCGCAACCACTCGGTTATCGTGACTTTTTAAAAAATAATAGAAGATATCGGGTAAATTATTTTGAATTAATTTTGTTGATGTAAAAGATAACAATTATATGCATATAACTACCGCTAACTCTAACTCCGAGGAGAAAGTAGAGATTACGAATTACCAGTCGGAATGAGCCTGCATAGGCATGATATTTTCTAATGTTACTCTTTAAGCGACTTAAAAAAGAAGGAAGTTCTCAGTTAGATAGGAAGGGAACAAAAAAATACGTTTGTTTCGTCATAACTCCGTCAAATGTGAACCGATTTTGAAAATATTTTTTTGTTTCAAAGGGTACCAGGTAGTTCCATTAAGGTCCCACTATCATCACGTCGGGATCTGCTGATGGAATCATAAGTAAATCAAGAAAATTCTTAAAATTTTAGAACCGTTTTACGTATTTCCTCTTTCATGAAATTAGTTCTTTGTGTCTGTAAGTTGTCATATAAGTATGCTGAGGCGATTATAGCCGTTTCTTAATGTTTGGGAGTTAGGAGTTAGGAGGAAAAACACATCATTTTTTGACTGATACTGCTCAGGCCATAGATTTTGGATGATTAGATACGAATTTGGTGTTTAATAGTTTCCACTGACTGATTGCTATCATTATCGTAGTACGTACTCGTACTTACGTTATTTTACTCTAAAATGGCAATGGTTTTTTTAAACTGAACACAAGATAACTTTTGTGGCTAAACTTGTTATATAAGTAAGTTTATTTAAATCTATAGTAATTTCAATGAAATGTTCAAGAAGCACTACTAACTGACGTGGTTGGAGGTATTGCCGATTTAACTGCGTATCCAAAGTGAATGTAATTGTAATGTTAAATAATAAAAATCTATCAAACCTTATTTTACGTAGGTGCTTCTTATCAAGCACATTGGTATGTAGTGCTTATTGCTCAATAGAATATTTCATTTAAATTTATAAGTAACAAGTTGATCTGAGAAAGTAATTCTTTGCTTTTTAATTTATTTATGAAAGAGGTTAAGTAAATAAAAAGAAACCTCTTTATTTATTAATGTTTCGTCGACTGGTGAAGCAGTCGTCAGATTGAATATGTAAATGACCTCCCATTGTTTAGGTTTTCGTGTTTTCAAGTAAAACTCCTCATGTATGACCGATTTATTGTTTGTTTAAAAGAGGTACATGAGTTAGCGGTGTAATTTTTGTTCTGGCACTCGGGGTGATTGTCCTCGATCACTCATCTCTTAAACCTTTGGTGACTATGTAGAGGAGATAAAGAGTAGTATAACAAACAGGGGGTAACATCAAAGATTCCTAATATTGGTTATTATGATATTCAATTGGAAAGTCATAGCTCAATGTGTAGCAGTGAACTATTTACAGCAGCAGCATTTACCTTTCTTCCTTTAGTTATCGTAAAAGGAGGCGCACTATCCTGAAAAATGCCAAAATATGAGCAGAATCAGTGTCTAAAGTGCAGGGTGTATCGATTCTGCGCTTGCCGAGGATATGGGAAACATTCCTTACTGGACGATCCTTTCCTGTTAGGGAAGATAGTAGGGTTTATCCGATAGTGGCCTTTTACAGGCCGATATGTTTGTATGTTATGTAAAATGTTTCCGCCAGCTAGCGAGCTAAGGCTAACCTCTCCTTTCATCCATTCTCGGCTATCCCACTCAGAAATTACAGCAGTTATTAAAACGAATCTTATGTACATAAATTATAATATTTATGAATATAAATATTGTTAATTTTGCGTAAGTTAATATAGTTGGTAGTGAGCTACCTTCGAAGCAAAGTTTAACGGGTTTAAATTGTGCTAGATGAAACCACCTGTAATGAGAAATTCTTAATATTGTTTCCTCTCACAGCTAATTACTACACATGCAGAGCAGCGACGACGGGGTATTTTTTTTAAATTATATCACGCCGGAAAGTATCAATAGATTTATCGGGCTCAACGGATTATCCGTAAATACATAGGATTAGTGCGTGGTAATCTATTTCCTGCCGTTTACGTTTATTTTGAATTTTAATTTATAAACCTACAATTATTGAGTCATTTACGATTTATATATATTAGGCAACACATAACTTTGGGAATTTTTTTTGTCTCACTATGATATAAAACATTAGCGTTTAATCAAAAAGTTAATAATAATTTTTGTAGATAGTTACTGATAATAAGAAAAATACTTAAAATATTCAGCCTAATTTAAATCAAACATATTTTTTTACTTTCTCAAAGTTTTAATTACATTATTAAAAAATTATATTCTGATCTTTTCTTGTTTTGTTGTATGCTTTGTTTAAATGATCTGTTTTTCTATATTATTTTGTGATTATTTTACGTATCTATCAAAATTAAAATATCAATAATGAACACTAAATAAAAGTTTGTAGAAAAATATTTTATTGCATCATATTTAATATAAAGTACATACAAGGTATTTGTGCCATAAGAACGCTATTTAGTTAAGAATCTCGGGTAGAACGATAGCAGGAGCGGGGATAATGGGCTCTGCTACAATAACACCCTCGGGAGCGGCGGCTTCTTCGACGACGATGACGGGCTCAGGGACGATCTCTTCGGCGACCTCGGCCTCGTCAACTACCTGGACGGGAGTGGGAGAAGGGACAGTCTCAATGGCGACGGGGGATCCGGCAACACCAGACCCAGACTGAATGTTCAGGATGATTTGAACAAGGGGAGCGCTGGCTGAGGGACCGACAGGAGCAGGCATAACGGGAGCAGGGTGTACATCAGTCACGGCACCACCATCGGGCAAGGGGAAGTCGATGATAGCTGGGCCAACGGAAATGGGCGAGCTGTCGACAATTGCGGGTCCGACAGAGATGGGTTCAGTGTCAACGATTGCGGGACCAACGGCAATGGGCTCGGGCTTGGCAATGCCGAGAGCTTCAAGGAGCATCTGCTCCAGAGCAGCGGCGGTGGCGGGGTCGGTGCTGGGGTTCTGATGGCGGCGATGATCTCCTGCACCTCGGGGTTGTCACTGGCGATGACGGCGGGCGGGATAATGCTGGCCGAAGCCACGGCAAGAAGTGCAAAAGCCACGAAGTATTTCATATTGGAAGTCTGAAAGAGTTAAGAATAAATTATGCCACTGAATTCTGTTACATATCATTTTTTACATTTATTATAAATAAAAATATATTCATTGTGGGGTACAGAGAGGCAGATGTTGGTATCTGTCAAATGCGCCACATGCCTACACCCAAGACCAGTTTATTTCGCCTGTCTGTCACTCTTTCCTTAAAAAATAAATAAATATAAATATCTTCACGCAATTTCCAATACTGGGGTAGACAGAGGCCTAGTCTAGACAATTAAGTCCCTTCGACCCACCTTCCACCGAAGATATTTTCGGGACGTTCATTTTTGGAAACTCTTTCCTTATTTAGAAAAAGTCCACTACAGAATATAGACTTCTCCGATAACTCCTTGTTAAGTTGTCGATGCTTGGCAAACAGATTTACGATCGCAATACCTCATACTACAGATGCTACTACCCGTCTTGCTATTGCCATTTTTTCAAAATTTTCCAGTTGTCACATCATGGGTCACCCCCATACGTCGAAAGAATCAACAAAATGAAATGAATAAAATACCGGTACCGGTGTACGCCACTCATCACACAGAGTTCGTCGTCATATAATTGCATCGGAGTTTTACAGGCCCATAAAGTAAGCTGCTGATATTTCCGGGTCAGTACCGTCCGGGTTCATCCACAGTCTATTGCTTACCCGCACACATCAAATTGCACGAATATACATACACTGGCAATTTGATTGAAGACATAATTAATACCCTAATGATAGGTTCATTAGGGTATTAATTATGTCTTCAATCAAATTGCCAGTTATATATATAATATATTATCCCACAGCATCGGTGGCTTACGTCTAAACATAAAATAAATAAATAAGGAAATAAATATCTTCACACAATTCCCAATACAGGGGTAGACAGAGGTCTAGTCTAGACAATTAAGACCCTTCGACCCACCTTCCACCGAAGATATTTGCGGGACAAAGTTTAACAATTTAGAATACTTACATATAGCCCTCGAAGTCACTGAGACTTAATATGAAAATTTCATTACGTTAGATGTTTTTATAGAAAAAAACTTATCTATAACCTTAATTATTGATATTTAGAACAATAAAATATGTCTAGGTAAATAGATACTAACTTTATGATTTTATGATAGTATAATCCACGACGACTTAAAATTTAATTATAAGCTTCCTTATACAAAATTTCATGGACAATTTTTAGGCACATGTTGGAAACGAAAAATACTTTCGCGCTGTGTGCTTTGTATTTCTAAGGGGAAGGCTAGAATATTCGTGTATGTCGGTGAGCTATTATGAGAATATCTCACTGACACTGCTACAAGTTACAGCACCAAGCTACAAGCTAGCTTTTGTTTAAGAAATTGATGTAATCGCCAAAAAAGGGACGATGAGATGGAAAAGAGGGAAAGGAAAAGGGGAAGAAGTCTCTGGTTATCGAACTAAACATTCCAGAAACTACACGAGAATGATCACGAGATTCCTATAATTCACTCAGTTTGGTCACTACGTAAGATTATATGACCCACTTCGTACCCGTGCTTGTCGTAAGAGAAGTCTAAAAGCTTGGAAATGTGGGATTATCAATCGCCAAATACCGCGAATACATTACGAAAAATTGGGCAGAGCGGTGACATGAAAGCAACATCTATGGTGCTAAAGTCTCCGGTTCTGTGATCGCCGAATCGCTTGTTAAGCGTGGTGAATATGGAAATCTCTCCCTTACGGGACAAGCTTGTTCCCGTCGAGCCTATTGATTTGTGTAGCAAATGCCACGAGGCTCAACCACATCTACTTATTGTCATTTAAATGAAAATAATACATTGCTTCATTAGCGTCATTAAAATCTGCTGTCAGCAGCTACAATATTAATATATACAGTCGTAATATTATCTTGCTAATTGCAGGTTAAACGTATAGATAATATAATTATTTTTCGGCAGGCAGTATTCATCCTACAAGTATTCTTAGATTCCATAATCTATCATTACAATTTTTACTCGAGCTTATTTTAAAACGATTTACGAATATAGAAAACTACGGTACGAGGAACGATAATTCCAAAACTCATACATTTACTATTTTATTACCTGAAATTAGTCTGAATAATATAGTAAAACGTTATACAAACAGACACTCGAATGGCATTACATTCCATCCATTGCAAGGCAAATGTTAGATCTATTTATTTCTTGATTTATAAAATATGTTGATTTATAAAAAATGTTACTCGCATTGAAATGACAATTGAAACTATTTTCTATAACGACATGTTTATTGGATTAAAAAATTAATAATAATATGATAAATGTGGAAAATAAGACCATAGATTAGTTAAGAATAGCGGGCAAGACAATGGCGGGAGCGGGAATAATGGGTTGTGCGACGATCACACCTTCAGGAGCTGCGGCACCGTACAATAGACTCGTTCATACTATCATATAATATCTAATTCCATTACAGAATATTTAACCGGGTTAGTTCCTAAATTTATTAGGATGTTGTAAAATTCAATAGTAAAATGTAATCCAACCATTATAATAAAATAATAAAGTAATAATATTTGTTGTGTATAAATATCATACTTTGGAAATTAGAAACATAGTTATTTACAAACCAAATAAACATAGGTAAGAATTTAAAATATTTCTAGTCTTAATTATGAATACTGTAAGTGAAATGTCATAAAGCAGATTACTATCATTTTTGGAGGCGACCAACACGCATAACTTTTAGATTAATATATCTTCACGCCATTTCTATTACTGTGGTGAACAAAGATCCAGACATTTCAGTCCTTTCGACCCTCCTGTCACGGAAGACATTTCAATACATCACAAGATATAAATCACACATAAGTTTTGAGAAAACTCGTTAGTACGAGCCATTGGCACAACCACTCTGTATAGACTATCGTTACTTTAACTTTTAGATCATAAGAAAAGTAATATATATTTGCTTGTATGCATAGTTCATTGCATACAAGTTGAAAACGTCGAGAGCTTAGAACTTATTGATTAATCAGCTAATGCGGACTTGTTTTCAGATGCAATACTTCCCTTATACTCTTTACTTTATACCTTAAGAGGCGTCCAAAATTTGCCCAAATAAGGTACTCTCAGTGTAATAAAATATCTCACCATGATCAATATTTTAACGAAAACATAATATTTTGTGAAAAGCCATTTTGTAGTTTATATAAATATTACTCCCAAATTTACTAATCTTAACTTTAAAAAAAATAGAATAGAGATTTATTTTATTTTTGAATAATACTACATGCAATTAATAGAGGCAAAATATATTCTGTTATCGGAATTCTTGATTTTTCCAATATATAAACTTCTCTTGGCGATATATGGTTGGTAATTTTATATCTTTACGCATAGTCCCTGACGGGGTAGCCGCGGAGAAAAGATCGCCAAGTGTACATCCGTATATTTTCTTCATCATTCTTTCACAGCAGTCTTTGCTCCTTTGTTTGACATGCCTAAACCATCGAAACACGCCTATATTGGTAACATCATCTTAATAAATCAGATTTAAGTAATTAATTGCTAATGAAATAAGTAGAAGTGAATATATCTGACTATAATAACAGTTTATTTTTATTTTCAGATTAAAAATGAAACACCTTATGGCCTTCGCTCTCTTCGCTGCCGTGGCTTCGGCGAGCGTCATCCCGCCAGCTGTAATTGCGAGTGAAAATCCGGAAGTACAAGAGATCGTGGCTGCTATTCAGAGCCCCAGCACTGACCCGGCGACTGCTGCCGCACTGGAGCAGATGCTTCTTGAAGTCTTAGGCATCTCCAAGCCGGAACCTATTGACGTTGGGCCAGCAATCGTTGACAACGACGTGCCCATTTCCATTGGACCCGCTGTCGTTGACTTCCCATTGCCCGATGGCGATGCCGTGACTGAAGTGCATCCTGCTCCTGTTATGCCTGTTCCAGTCGGCCCCACCGCCAGCGCTCCCCTTGTTCAAATCATCCTGAACATCCAATCTGGGCCCGGAGTTGCTGGATCTCCCGTTGCCGTGGAAACTATACCTTCTCCCGCGCCTGCGCACGTGGTCGAGGAAGCCGAGGTAGCCGATTCTGTCATCGTTGTCGACAAACCTATCATTGCCCCTGAGCCCGTCATCGTTGTCGATGAAGCCGCAGCTCCTGAAGGTGTCATCGTCGCTCAACCCATTATTCTCGCTCCCGCTATTGTCTTGCCTGATATTCTTAACTAAATTTAGTTCTTGTTTTCAACATTTATCATATTATTAATTCTCTTATCAAATAAATATGAAGTTATAGACAATAGTTTTATTTGTCATTTTAAAGCGTGTAAAGTTTTTCATAAATCAACATGTAAATCAATAAATAAATAAATCAAGTGATGGATTGTTTTTATAAAGAATGCTAGCAATGATTTTTACTAGTATTCCTGTTAATCCTGTTAATCACTCCTACTAAGCTGCTTGTGCCTAGAGTTGGTTTACGGCAATAGTCGAATCGCGGGCCCGAACCTGCGACGTTAATCATCAAGTCCGACAATCAAGTCACGATAACCAAGTGGCTGGGTGGTCGGAATTTCGAGTCAAGAGACCCGAGTTCGATCCCCCGGGTAGCAGACTCGTACCAATGGGTTTTTCAAAACTTGTGTATGAATTATGTCGTTGGCGTAAAGACGGCGACGGGCTCACTACCTGTCACGTTCTCCCGAAAATCTATTCGGTGGAAGGTGGATCAAAGGGACTTAACTATCTAGACTAGACCCCTGTCTCCCCCTGTATTAGAAATTGCGTGAAGATATTTATTTATTTATTTAAAATTTAATGCCATTCGCGAAAATGGTGTAATTTTGTTTCAATGGTAGTTGATTGTACTCACTCCTAATATGTTCTCATAGTAAAAGTGTAAAATCACTAATTAGTTTCTGCTCGCAACTTGATCCGCACATTATCTCTGATTTCCTGCGTGATGCCCAAATTTGCCGGAATAAAAATACTTTGGGTCGCTTAAACCCTACTCTCAAAAACCATTAATCAAAATCATGTTTGTTTCTGCTCTTCACCACTAAGACTAAAGTCGTTCAATCATGACAGAGAAACAACGTCCATCCATCCGTACTTTCGCTTATATAATAATAATTTGATTTATAAAGAAAAATTGGAGAACTAAACATCTATCTATACGGCCAAGAGAGTTTTTAAAAATTTCTCATTACTATTAATATGTCAATAATTTTATATGATATGTATATATAAGTATTAAATAACGTTTCCTTTAATTTATTATTCAAATTTTCGGAAATTAAAAAAATCTAATTTTTTGTAAAACTCCGAGATAAATGAATAACTAATTCGTATATTCAAAAGGTGGTAAAAGATTTTAATGCTGCCAGTACTTTTTGAGTTCTTTAATTGAGTGTTAAAAATCCCTGACCGTGTTAATGTGTGTAAATTATTCTAAAATATTAAGTAACTCGGTTATGAAATATTTCATAAAAAAATTGTTTGTCAAAAGTTATTTGTCCGGAAATACCATTTATCTTTAGCATAGTATTATCAAATATGCAGTAAATTTTTATTGCTTTTTCGGAAGTTGGCATTATTAGATAAGATATACTTTAAGCAATGATGCCTAATTAATTCTTTGGTAGACAGAAGATTAAAATAATGAAGTCGTGACTGATAGTGCCTAGGTATGTTCCCTACATCAGTAGCACAGAAATTGTTAACAGCAATTTTATGTGCGGAAATTACCACACGCACGATTGTAAAGAAAAATACTGATTGAAGAGACTGTTTATTTTGAGTTACAGGTACATTTAACACAAAACATGTATAAGAGATATGAGTAATATACGTCCTTCCTGATGAATCTTGTAGTCCATTATTAACATTTTGGTTTGTTACTACTACCGTGACTATATGTGTCTACTACCGTGTCTATGTACATAAACAGAGATTATTAAGAAGACCGTATGTGATAAATCCGAGGATTTGTTTTGTTTGTTTTGATTGTACGAGTACAGTACATTCCAAATAAACACAATAAAAACTGTCATAATGTGCATTAAATTATATAATATGTCTTCTTCTTTACAACCTATCAAAAGAGTCCATTGCTGAACTAGGCCTCTCCTAAAACATATAGAAATATGTAATGCCTTTAAACACTATCCGAGTGGTGTAGGGAACGGAATTCGAGTCACGAGACCCGAATACGATCCTCAATTCCGTACCAATGTGTTTTTTCAATCACCTATTTACGATTTATATCGTTGGCTTGGACATAAAGGCGGCGACGAGCTCACCACCTGTCACATTGTCCCAAAATGTCTACGGTGAAAGGTGGTCAAAAGGTCTTAATTGTCCAGATCTCTGTCTATCCCTGTATTGGAAATTCCCTGAAAATACTTAATGAAAAAAACATTTAAATGAAAAAAAAAATATTAAACTAATATACATGTCGGAATATAATTAACGGAAAATAAATCTAATACAGTTGTTGAGAAGTCGCTCAAACTTGTCAAGACGTCATTGTAGTTGATTTAGATACAGTAGCACACAGTAGCATCCTCAGTAATGAGCAATATCAGGGTTTGAACAACTAAAAGCTTAGTTTTAAAATGCAGAAAGTTGCATTTTTAAGACGGTAGAGTGAACGTTCGATTCGATTCGATTCGAACAAACATTCCTGCTTATTTCAGCAGCCTTAGTTTCTCAGCTAGCCATAATTCTAGCTAAAATCACGTAATACGATATTAAACAATGGAATTAACCTTTCATTAAATAAGCAAGGTTATCGTAATCAGGCCAGGATAATAGGACCACCCACTTTTATGGCTCTTCATTTTATGGGTTAACAGTAACGCCACATCTATAAGACCATACCCTCACTCAAAATTTTTATGAAGGTGATACGAACAGTTTATGACAGAAGTGATAAAGCTAATAATGTTTTTGTTATAGTGTATTATTAAACATAATACGGAAATAACTAAACCTGATTTTAAACAGGTGATATGCTAATATGAATTGTTCGTGTATTTTGCATATGTTAAAAGATCCTTAATTATTTTACACAATTATAGTTGAAATATTTAATAAAACACAAGGAAAACAAAATATATAAATACTAAGCGAAGATTCGGACAATCATCTGCAGGCACTATTACCATATTAAGTGCTGACTTCTGCGACAAACTGAGTTCTGGAATGCACCGTCCTTTAGTAATTCACTCTCTTTTTCATTATCCTGCGTTTGTTATTTGGAGTGTCTTATTTAAAATGAATATTGCAATTCGATAAATAAATAATTATAAAATATTAAGTTAAGCCTAAATAGTTAAGTTATTTCTAACTTACATAAAAAATAAGGAGATTCTCAAATCGTTTTTTTTTCTTTTACGTTTCTTTTTTCATAACTACGTTATATTTGAACCGATTTCGATTTTTATGTTTGAGAGGCTCACCAAAACAGGATCTGATGATGAAATCGGAAGAAAATAAACCGAATTCCCCAATTCGTCCCAAAAAGTATTGGATGATAGGAAATGATCTGTGCGTTTAATGGTGTCTACCGACTCTTTAGAAAATTTACGCAAACTTTACGGTCGTTTACGGTCGTAATCAATTCACTGGCTTCACCTACTGTCAGTTATGGGTCTCTGCAAGTTTGTGCTATCACAGAGTTAACGTAGAGAATACTCGTACTGGTTTACAGTCTTTACAATAAAAATGCTAAAAAAATATAGCCTTATCTAAATTTGTTTTTGTTTAAAAAACGTTGTTGTTTAAATACAATTTTCTAATAAGCACTACTAGCTGACGTTGAAGGCCGTGCCGATAGAACAGAGAGATAGCTAGCAATCTTAATTATATAGTAATACTAGCATTAGCCCGCTACTTCGTACAAGTGGATGTATGTATGTATCTGTACTTTTTAGAACAAAAAATTTGATCTGCATGCATCATCTTATCTATTTAATTTTTCACTAAATAGATTTTCTGATTTCGTTCTTAAATGAATAGAAGGGCACGATCGAGACAGAGCCACTTCTTGTTCAAAGCAACCACATCTTGGTCCCGCCTCGGATTTCAACCAAAAGAAACCCACATGGGCAACCTTACTTTCCTGAGATGACTCATATCAGTTAGCCGCTTTATGGCTTTGTTTGGTCAGTCTACTTTGAACTGTGGATTGTGAAGGAAGTCTTTACGCCGTAGTCTTTAAACCGCTCTCCAGGGACACACTAACAAAGGATTTTTGATATTGCGTTTTGCCATGCTGTCTTGCCTCCACGATCCCAGTAGGGAGTCGAACTGCTAATGCGGATTCACGCGGGGCGAGAACAATGTCTGAATAAAGGTGTGCCGTTCCGCTCCACCGCCGCCCATATGTGGTCAGCGGCAGACACTTGGTCCATCGTGAAGTTCCGGGTGCTTGTCCAAGGACCCGCCTTATTGAAGTCAGTCAGAAGGTAGAGTTAGGAGACGTGACCGGGATTCACGTGCAATGGGAGACAACTCGTCCTTTTTCGAAGAGTGACAACTAGGAGCGACCACAACGGCTTAGGAAGATTAGTTTCCTGTGTCCGGTACTATATGCGGCGCAGTCAGAATACCATGAGTTTTTACCTTTTTTTCTTTTAGTACTTTTTTTAACGTAAATTTTAAAGAATTTTCTCAATTCATTAATGATATAAGAAATCACGATATCCCAGTGATTGAGTGATCGGACTTCATGCCTTGAGACCACAGTTCGATCCCCAGGTGGCCGGCTCGTACCAACAGTTATTTTCAAAAACTTTTACTATCGTTGGTTTGGATATAAAGACGGCGGGAATGTCACCACCTATCATGTTGTTCTCGAAAAAGGTATTCGGTGGAAGGTTGGTCGAAACGACTTAATTGTTTGCACAACTGTGTAATCCGGTATTGGGAATAGCATGAAGATATTTTTTGTATAGATAATTATATAAAAATAGCTCAAAGAAGGGTGGTTCAAAATTATTCGAATACCTAGATCGCAGGTGTATGAAGAAAATGATGAATATAAAAAGGTGTGTAAGTATATTGACACTTGGCGATCAGTTCTTTTATCCCTGTAAGGGATTATACGTGAAGATATTTGTTTGCATGTCTCTTCTCTTTCTCGGTCGGTTCTCTTCTTCTCGAGTCTCGTTGATCATATACCAAAATTCATAAAAATCGGCTGATCGATTTCGTCGTGAAAGGGCAACAAAGAAACAAACTAATTTTGTCATTTATAATATTAGTAATGATATATTGCATAAGTATTAGATAATGTTATGTGAGTAGGTGGAAAACGAAAAATTGGTTAACTGATGGCAGTGACTATCAACTTCCACGACTCCCACGATAACTCGCAACATCCGCAGATGTTGTGCAGGTAGGCAATACACTTCCTTGGAAAAGAGGAAAAAGAATAGGGAAAGAAGGTGCATTGGTATGCGGATGAAACGTAGAAGCAAAAGATGCCACTATTCCTCGCGCGTATACTGCAAAGCCGTGGCCCCGCCACTGTCAAGCTGACTTATGCATGCAGCGGAAGCTACCGCTTGCCTGTACCACGTAGAAAGATATTGAACTTATTGAAAGTTATAACATGTACCTACAAATTTAATGGTTGCGATTAATGAACCGATAAAATGATTGGATTAGATGACAAGGTTGATAATATTCGCTATAAATGCTTCACGTATTGTACTACGGCATCGATAGTTAGCGAAACGCAAGTAAGTAAAGTTTCTTAAGCAAATTTTGTCTTTAGTTAACTCTCCTTCATACCCGAGGAATAAAGGTTTGAATACCGTTAGGTAATCTATAGAATAACTTATAAATTCACCAGAATTTTGTAAAACTATGTTAGAATCTAATTGACGTCAATAGGACAATTTTAAAACAATAATTTCCTAAAACAATATTGAATTGTTATAGACAATTTGAATTTAATCACTATAAGATATTAATAAAAAAATTATATGTAATAAATATTGTCAATTTGCAAAAATTTGCAAAATTTTTAAAACATAATCCAGACAATTTGCTCCGTAGATGCTGCTTCCCGTTTTTGCGCCACTGAATTTTGATTTGGTATTTTGCGAGATTTTTGGGATCTTTCGGAAGGTCATACGTTTTGATGGCTTTTCCTTTAGACGCCCCTTAAGACACCCACGAGAAAAATGGGTGGTAAATTCTTATACAGGTACCGCACGCCAAAAATTACATAAATAATTCATTTGTTTTCAGACAAACCACTATGAAATTCTTCATCACTTTCACTCTTCTTTTCGCCGTGGCTTCGGCCGGCGTACTCCCTCCTGCTGTCATCGCCAGCACCAATCCTGAAGTTCAGGAAATTGTATCCGCCATTCAAAGTCCCAGCACTGACCCTGCCACCGCAGCAGCCCTCGAGCAGATGCTTCTTGAAGCCCTCGGAATTGCCAAGCCCGAAGAAATCGCAGTTGGACCTGCCATCGTCGACAACTACGAGCCCATCTCCATTGGACCCGCCATTGTTGACTTCCCTTTGACTGAAACTGGTGAATCGCCAGTTGTGATCCCCAGCCCTGCTCAGCCTTTACCTTCTCCTTTAGTCCAAATCATAATCAAGATCAACCAAGCTGCAGCTGACGCTATCGGAGGTAACCCAGTTGTCGTTGAGGCAGTCAACCCACCGGCGCCCACTCCAGTGCAAGTAGTCGACGGCCCCTCGGCCCCCGAGCAAGTCATTGTCGTCGACAAGCCCATAATCGCCGAGCCCGTTATTGTTGTACCCGAGGCCCCCGAGTCCGTTATCGTCGTGGATAAACCCGACGCCCCGGAGTCCGTCATCGTTGCTGAGCCCATCATCCCCGCTCCCGCAATCGTTCTTCCCGAAATCCTCAACTGAAGATTGAATAGTAACGCCACTATTGAAAACTATGTATAGCAGGGTAATTCAATGTAATAAACATTTTTACATTTACATTTTGTGGTTTTGAATTGAAATGAACTATGCCCCTTAACGCAATGCCACATTTTTATCAATAAAATAGATAAGCATGCATATTTATTGATGGTAAAAATTTGCACTATAAAAAATACAAATAGGTGGCGTAATCATCCAAGTGTAGTATACTACCTGTGCAGCATTTATGTAATCCAAAAATACCATTTAAGTACATAGAACACTTCACATATAATTTTATATTATTCCTCCTTTTTAAAACGATCGCATTGTCACAAGATGAACTGTCATTACTATTTACATTAAATTACATACTGTATGTGACACAATCATCCTCACCAGTGAAATCCAAATTTGTATTTAGAGGCATAATTAAGGCTGTGTAATTAAGACCGGGAATGAATAAGTAAAGTAATCATTAATTTAATCACTCAAAAAGGGACATGAGTTAATAAATCACTAAGGGAAACATTAAACTCTAAACTAATTATGTGTCACTTTAAATAAAAATATATAAATAAATATATTCACGCAATTCCCAATACAGGGGTAGACAGAAGTCTGGTCTAGACAATTAAGTCCCTTCGATCCACCTTCCACCGAAGATATTTTCGGGACAACGTGACAGGTGGTGAGCTCGTCGCCGTCTTTATGTCCAAGCCAACGATGTAATTTGTACATAAGTTTTTGAAAACCCCATTGGTACGAGCCTGCCACCTTGGCTCACTTGACTCGAAATTCCGACCACCCAACCCCTCGGCTATCGTGACTTAATTTTAATCACTGAGTGTCACTTTTAGCCCCATACTAAGATAGTCAAAGAACTATAGATAATTTAAGTCTTTCGATACATCCCACAGGAGATTTTTGGGACATAACAGCTGGTAATCCGAACAATTATATGTAATTCCAATTTACTTATTTATTTATTTACACTTTAAAAACAGTTGTTTGAAGATATGCCTAATACATTCTCTAGTCTTGACTAGTCAATATAAAAGGAGATGCAGAGAAAAACACAAAATAGCCTTAAGTACACACGTATAATATTCATAAACAACATTAGGGTTATAGAATATACTAATAGATCTATAATTGTAAATAATACAACAAACATAAAACATATTTATGGTTGTTAATTTCATGCAGTATTGGCGTAGTCAGATGCTAAGAATATTTAGTCCTTTCGAACTGCGTCTCACCGGAGCTTATTTCGGACAAGGTTCTGTTGGTTCCGTGGTTAATAATAACCTAAATATATTAATAATAATGTGTATAAATCAACAAATTATAAACATTATACACAAAAGCTAAATAAAATAGGAAGATTAGATAAAATGCCAATGAGATGCAAATATATTTAAAATAAATTCATTGACTTTCATCCTCAAAACAATTTTTTAAATGCTTTTAATTTATTACAATAATAGTAAAAAATTAAGTAAAACTATTAAACTTACTTATCGTTACGTTCGCCCATGAACACCCGCAATACCAGAGGCATAGCAGATGCGTTGCCAGCCTTAGAGTGCCCCCCCCCCCCCCAACATTGAGGGAAGGGGGTGTGTGGGTCTCCGGTTACCTGCACTCACCAGACGAAACGCAGAAGTTTGGTCTGCGTTTCGTCTGCTGAGTGCAGACTTCTACTCCACGTCGGTATTCTGTGAGGTCGTGGTACTTTCCCGGTCGAGTCGCCCCATTCATGCAACAACAAAAGCTGATGCGTGGCTCTACTACTGTAAAATGTCTCTGTTTATATCGTGGCTTGGACATAAAGATGGCGGCGGGCTCACCACAAAATGTCTTTGGTGGATGGAGGTTGGAAAGGACTTCATTTTCTAGAGCTCTGTCTGTTGGGGGCACTTTGCTGTAATAATAATTGAAAGGGAAATAAACAAAAAATGAGTAGTAGAACAAAATTCAGCGATTTTTAAGGATCTTATCTGTCTATCTTTTGGTCGTCTATTTGTTTGAATAAAACTATTGAATAAACTTTAATGCCGCCATTATAATCACATATCGTTACTTAGATTGTAGAAATTAGATTTTACTGTTAGATAAAAGAAGCTACGTATAATAAAATAATAAATAATAATAAACACTTGCGCCGTGTGATAACGGCATAAGAATATTGCCACTCCCATTCTTCCCGTGGGTGTCGTAGGAGGCGACTGATTGAAACAGCCTTCAATATCGTTATGGCAACCGTTAGGTGGCGGGGTAACCATCGCTAAAAAATATCAACCATATTTTGGTCTGATATTTTTTGCGACGATACTTTTCAGACCGAAGATAGGCAGCAGCGTCAGAGGTGCGAGTGGTCTGGTACTGCGATAGCCAATCCGCTCGCCGAGCGTGGCGATAATGGCAAATCCTCCCCATGGGAGAGGCCTATGTCCTACAGTGGACTTTAACAGGCCGTCATGTATGTATTTATGTTTTAAACACTTGATAAAAAAACGATATTAAAAAGATTATTACCAAAAAAAAGATACGTCTACTCTTCAGAGGTCTACTCTAAAAAATTTACTTCTTTCGATTCGATACGGTAGAGTATTTATTTGAAAAGAACGTAGTCTTATATAAAGCTAAGCACAATACGAGGGATACTCGAATAAAAGCCTTTTTTCTGAACTAAAAAAGATTATAATTACGCCATCCCCAATACAGGGGTAGACAGAGTCTTGTCTAGACAATTAAATTGACCCACCTTCCACCGAAGACATTTTGGGTCAACGTGACAGGTGGTGAGCCCGTTGCCGGCTTTAAGGTCCAAGCTGAATCGTACATAGCATATACAAAGGATTGTGGAAGATGTTTGACATCCAGTTGTCACAGTTAATTTTGGGTAGCACCAGTTAATTAAATTTAAAATAAACCAACATAAAACAATTGAATAATCCCAATCAAGTACAGACTATCTCGATTTCTACTGCTTAAAAAAAGTAAAGTTAATCTTGACTGTTTATTGAAGCTTATTTATTGCATGTCGTATGTATTGCATGTATGCAGTAAAAATTTTCTTTTCACTTAATAGGTTTTGTTTTTTTTTTGTCAATAGCCTCGCGTATCGTCCGTAATTTAGACGATCAAAATATACCTATAAACTGCAGACTTCCATGTAGAAAGGTTTAATATAAATTCACTGATCTAATGTTTACATAGTAATAAAGTACTAGCTAGTAAATGGACTCTGCGGGACAAAAATTCTCATAAATATTTGAGCGAGATTAGAGTAGAAAAATGTCAGCTAGTTTAGTCATTTGCGAAAGTAATTTTTTTTTTCCTTTAATAAGTGACAATTGATAATTTTATGTACTTAAAACATGGTACAAAGTGGCGTAACAAAATATATGCGTACAGTTATGTTTTGCCAATATATTCATAGCAGGCAAAAAGACACATCGGAAAAATTAGCGGTACTTTAAAATGTAGTTGAAAAAAGCAGAGTATAGAAATAATACTTATATATACATATACCTAGTCAGGTCATAAATTCTGTCACATGTTTAAAATAAAATAATTGAAACAAGTTTATTCATTATGTAACCATTTATATACCAAAATGAACATAACAAAATATAGATTCTCATGACACTAAAGTTTATTCAAAATGACCTCCGTGATTTTCAATACAGGCCTTCAATCTGCGCGGCCAGTCGTCTATCGCAGCACGAACGAGGTCCATGTCAATATCGGCGGCTGTGGCCTTGAGTGACTCCAATTTGGAGTTACTTAAGGATGTCTTGAGTGACTCCAAATTGGGATAATGCTTTGAGCACGCCTTTTCCTCCAAGTATTGCCGTATCTTGAAATCTAACGGATTCAAATCTGGACTGGAGGAGGGCAAGTCTTCGTGCCGGATAAAGTCGATTTCACGCGCCGCCAGCCGAATTTGAATTGACTTTGAAAATTTTAATTGGCGCGCAACGATGCAACGCAATAACTGCAAAACGGTCTTCTTTAAGCTTCCACTCCATATATTTAAAAATGAGAAAAATTCTAAAAAGTATACAGTTTTATTTTCATGAACAATTCAAAATTCGAATTCAATAAACTTTTTTGTGGCCAGCATTCTAAAAGAAAAGTTTTTACTGTGTGACAATACTTATGACCTGAATGTGTATTTGTTTGTTATATGTTATGAAATATTCATTGTTTACATGTTTTTCTTCTCTTCATTAGTTTGTTTGTTATATTAATTTCGAATTAAATAATGACGTTAATTTAGGTTGATTAGTTGAAGATATAAAAAGTTGACCTCCTTCATTGATGATGTTAATAAACGAGGTCAACTTTGTACTTGCGGACTATTATCGAATCAATTGCTTTTAATTAATAATCAATATCTGATGTCGTTTGAAACACGCACCTATGAATTTTACTTAAGTACAGAAAAAAATATGTTAATATTTACAATACTTGTTAACTAAAAACTATTATAATCATAGAGCCCTACTCCTCGTGGCATGGTACCAAGAACGCTGGCTGCATTTCCACGTTGAATGGCTAGACTTAACTTATGTTGTGGATTTATAATTATCAAAAATTTTAATTTGTCTAAATCTCAAATATTAAAAATATATTTTATACACATGGCCGTTACCCCGCTTCTTTCTTTCATATTTTCCTTTGCTGCATAAACTTGTATCCATGCACGACACTATTTATGAGAGATACCTGCATCATGTAGAAAGCTGATGCCGTCGGGTAAAGAATAAAAGTAAATAAGTAATGGCTGTAGTTCATGGTGTAAGTTTAGTTTTCCATCCAGCATTCTAATTGTTAGTTATGAAAGAAAAATCTATGTATTTAAGGCTTTTTTACTTTTACATTTAAGTTAAAGTATTCGTTTATCTCATTAAAGGACTGTAGGTATTAATAAAAATTAAGTAACTAAATTTGAAAATGTTTATTTCATTAAACTATTAAAAAATAGCATTTTCAATATAATTTTCATTATTAAGTTGTTATAACTCAGTTGAGGATTTCGGGAAGAACGATTGCGGGAGCGGGGATGATGGGCTCAGCAACGATGACGGACTCCGGGGCGTCGGGTTTATCCACGACGATAACGGACTCCGGGGCCTCGGGTACAACAATAACGGGCTCGGCGATTATGGGCTTGTCGACGACAATGACTTGCTCGGGGGCCGAGGGGCCGTCGACTACTTGCACTGGAGTGGGCGCCGGTGGGTTGACCGTTTCAACGACAACTGGGTTGCCTCCGATAGCGTCAGCTACAGCTTGGTTGATCTTGATGGTGATTTGAACCAAAGGGGAAGGTAATGGCTGAGCAGGGCTGGGGATCACAACTGGCGCTTCACCAGTTTCAGTCAAGGGGAAGTCAACAATGGCGGGTCCAATGGAGATGGGCTCGTAGTTGTCGACGATGGCAGGTCCGACTGCGATTTCTTCGGGCTTAGCAATTCCGAGAGCTTCAAGGAGCATATGCTCAAGGGCTGCTGCGGTGGCAGGGTCGGTGCTGGGACTTTGAATGGCGGATACAATTTCCTGAACTTCAGGGTTGGTGCTGGCGATGACAGCAGGAGGCAGGACGCCGGCCGACGCCACGGCGAAAAGAAGAGCGAAAGCGATGAAGAATTTCATTTTGATGTTGTCTGAAAACGAAAGAAAATAATTTTTATAATTAATAACTATCTGTTATGTTTTGTAGATAACTTTAATTAAGTCTAAACTTTTGCAATTAATATTTATTGACATTTCATACGACTTGATAATATATATTAAATATAATATTTTGATGCATTACTTTGTTAATTTAAATTAAAATTACGCTATAACATTGGAACACTATTGGTTCACTAAAATAACATGGCGTCTAATTGAATGTATTCCAAACACAGTTTCTATAAAAAATTCAGTTTAATAAATGAAATAAATGAATTATCATTCATTTTACCTCACAGGATTCAAGCATTGAATTCGCAGTTAGGACCGAGAGTCAATATCAGGTTATAGAATAAATTTGTTGATCAAACTCTACTTACTTCGTGCTTTGCGTTTCGTTGACTACCAATGCCGGAGTAGGATACAGAAAGCATTTATAGCAGACTTTATCAATCTTGTCGTCTAATCCAATCATGTTATCGGTTCAATAATCGCAAATATAATAATATTTTTGTACTTATAATATATTTCACATGTTGCACGCATGATAATTATACACACGTACCGGGCAGTTTCCGTCGACAAATATTACTCTGCCTAACTCCCAACTGTAAAAGAGCACAAGTTTTTAATCATCTTTTTAAAACATAATTTACAGAAACGTAAAATGTGTAGTTACAACAGTTACATGAAATTAAAATTATCGTAAAGCACTAATTTTCGTGGCATGACCATAATTTTTTTATCATTCAAGTTAAAACATTATGCCATATTTAAGGCATAATTTTTTAACTTGACGAGAACTAGTATTTATAGTTCCAGTAAGTATTCCCATGTTGACCCAGAGTTATCAATCATACCGGACGTCATCGACAATAAAGACACGGAACTTGCCGCCGTCGTTCATCTCACCTTGAGAGGTGCCTAAGAACTGCCGTCAGTGTATCCTCCAGGCGGGTCAAAACGGCAAACGACCGCTGCTTCGAGTTACCTGCAGAGCTCAGACAGCTGTTGAGAGAAAAAAAAATGCTGCCAATAGGGCATAAGACAGGTATAGGACTGACGCAAACCGCGTCAGGATGCGCCAACTCCAAAGGGAGGTTATACAGAGTGGCATGTCTGAGTTGAGGGGGCAAAGATGGGACATGCTAATGTCGGACATCACGCCTTCGCACACTGCCAACTAGCAGTTGGCGAGGTCGGTAAAGTCCGACTCTGTTGTATCTATGCCTCCCCTGGTCAGTCCCGATGGAACTATAGCTTTTGACGATAGGAAAAAAGCCGAATGTTTAGCCGACTACTTCGAAAGTCAATGTCCTCCAAGCACACAACCCAAAGAAAAGTTTAAAGGACTCACTCGAAAAGGTTAAAGGCATAATTAAAAACCTTAAGGTACGTAAGGCTCCAGGAGCCGACAGCATCTCAAATAGGTAAGTTAAAACTCTCCCAAATTCGCTGCTATTACTATTAGTAGCAATCTTCAATGCCCGTCACACAAGTTGCATCTTTTCAGACTCTTGGAAGGAGGCCCACGTAATAGGGATCCATAAACCCAGGAAACCGAAAAACAGGCCTCTAGCTATAGGCCCACCAGTCTCCTCAACGCACTGGGGAAAATCTATGAGCGCATAATTCTGGTCCGCTTCAAGGACAGCGCTCAGTGATTAAACATCATTCTGGATGAGCAGTTTGGCTTTAGAGCTAAGCACTCATGCGTTCAGCAAGTGCACCGCCTCACGGAGCACACACTCGAACGCCTAAATGATAGCCCCAAATATAAGGTAGGAGCACTCATCTTCGATGTCGCGAAAACGTTTGATAAAGTCTGGCACAATGACTTGGTATTCAAGCTATACAACTACGGCATGTCAAACAGGCTTCTACACATCATACAAGCTTACTTGTTAAATTCACATTCGCACATTCCACTACAAAGATGAGGGTACTCTATCCACCAGCAAAGACTTAAAAGCTGGCGTTACGCAAGGCTCGGTCCTCTCGCCCACACTTTACACGAGCGATATTCCTGAAGACCTCAATAAAAAGGTAGAATTGGCCCTATTCGCTGATGATACCACTCTCTACTCTGGGGATCTTAACGCTTCTAGAATTTATATTCGCCTCCAAGCCGCGGTCACCTCCTTAAGCAACTGATTTAGGAAATGGTGGATCGACATAGATCCTGAAAAGAGCAACGCGGTCTTGTTCAACAGGAAACACAAAAACTCGAATCCCCCTAACAGATTCGGTAACTTAACCCTCTTCGACAAACCCATTCCCTGTGTGTCAGAAGTAAAATAAACTTCAAGAAACATATTAAAACTGTCAGGGATAGAGCGGCCTTCGTATCCGGCCGCCTCTTTAACCTTACAAATAGCCGCAGCAGAATGTTGCTAAAACACAAAATACGCCTATACACAACTTGTGTACGACCCATCATGTCATACGCCAGTATAGTATTCGCGCACGTCCCCAAAGTACGCTTGAACTCACTCCAAGTGATTCAAAACTCGTTACATGCGCCGCGCAACCGGCGCTCCCTTATATATGCACAATGTAGATTTCCAGCGCAACCTCAAACTGCCTTTAATGGCAGCGCTATTTAAAAAATTCTCCATCGACTACTTCGATAGGACAAGATTACATGCGAACCCGCTAGTGGCAGCGTTAGGGAATTACACACCTGCGCGCGATACTCCACCTCGATTGAGACGCCCGAAATGCGTCATCATAGACGATGATGACGCAATCACCCGTGTCAATAATGCGTATGAGGCCCCGCCCCCTACGCACATACACCGACACAAGCCGCGCCCTGCGGCTTACACAACCTCGCCACCGTCGCAATTTCACGACTAGCACGAGATTTTCCCGTGGTCGTAGTCGTCATTGACTGGCAATATCATAAGGCGATCCGAGAGGAGATTTTCCTCCAAGCAACTGGGGCCCTCGGATCGCATGGCCCCTCCCCCATGTCGGAAGTTTTCTCTTTCGTTATAGGGGACGCAGCGCTTCGCAGCAGCAGCCATCCAAACCAAACGTCTAACTTGCAAGCCCCTGTCCTTGCAAGTCTCTTTAGATGAAGCTGTAAAGGCCTCCGGGCCAACAGCATCCCGTGGATGGTTTTAGTCGGTATGGACGGTTCTCCTTCTGAGATTCGAGCCCGACACTGTTCGTTTTGGTGGCCTCCCGGTGAGGAAACGCTCGAGCATAAAATATTTCCTCCAAAGTCGAAGCGTCAGGTTTCGTTCTTATCTTCCTAAAGATGCCCAAGATATAGATAAACGAGAAAATATTTATGGCGACTAGTTATGCTGTATGATTAACCTGATGGAAAAACATGAACCCAATAACTTTCATTTGTGAACGACAAAGACATTTGATCGCTTCTCCGTGGCAAAAGTTAAATACCTTAAGTCCGTTAAATCACGTCGTGATTATTTTACCTTTTAGGGATAGTCCCGACACAAATAAAATCCGGTGTATGTAATCTGATTTATTGAAATAGTAATAATTAGTATCCGTAACACAGTAAACATGATCAAATAATTAAAGTAGCTGGTTATTTCGAAATTATGTTTGATATTTGAAATGTTATATTAAATACTGTATGAATTTGTTGAATAAATAATTAAATAAATGCATACATAGGATAAAATTAGAATCATCAATCAATCCTTTGACCCCAAAGTAAGTAGCGAAAGCATCTCTATTCTGGCATCTGAATCAACGAAGGCGCTTAAACACCAGACACGAAATAATGGAGAAAAACTGGTATTCTATATTTACCTGTCCGATAACCACAGTATAAGATCAAATGGTGACACCATGAAAACCGCTGTGTACGACACTCGTTCACGGAGATCGTCAAGATGCAAAAAGGTCACGTGTTTCCTCTGTGTTCCTCTTATTAAGCCTACAGTATTCTTTACAATAAGTTCCTACCCCAAATATCTGGATAATTCCGACCAGTCCTCCAGAATGGTTATATAAGTAAATTTTGATATTTAGAAAGGAGAAAAAAAAAATTATCCGCAATTAAAAAAATTACTATCCTGCAATTTTATTTTGATTCATTTGTAATAAAAATATGTAATTAATTTAATATAAAAAAAAACAACAATAAAATTGTCGTCTGTTATTATACCGAGCCTTAAGCTGATTAAATAGATTTAAATATTTCTTTTAGAAAAATATTATATACTTTGACAACCTCATGGTGACACAAGCTGTGAGGTCCCTCGTTCGATTCCCAACCGGGTCAATGAGGAAAATTACTTTTTCTACAATTCTTCGGGTCTCAGTGTTTGTGGTAACTTCGTCTTTTCTGATTCATAACACAATATGTTCTAGTATAATTTAAGATAATGCCACCACGCTTCTTGTGACTAATTACATTGCCCTTATTCGACCCTTACTGGGCGCACCCAAGGGAAAAAAAAGAATACCACCCGTAGATTTAACGCCGTAACAATACGACAAGTTGACATTGAAGCGTAATTTTTATGACATTGACAACTCATCATGTCGCTTCAGTAGTGTTATTATTTTGCTACGAGAATACAGTCTCTTTCAAAATAATAAACATAACCTTTTATATGTTTATCTAATAAATTTCTTTGTGTAAAATTAGATTAAAACAACAAGAGACTGTTGTTATCATAAAATGCAGCGTTTTATTAATTGCCTATTTACAAATTAACTTTTCTGTAGTCACATAGCAGAGTAAAAACTATTATAACTATTATTTGGACCGCAGTACATTAATTTTGACACGGCTATAGAGCCCAGCAGATTATTTATCTTCACACAAAGTCCCTGACGGTATAGCCAAAGAGAACAGATCGCCATATATCACGATTCTTACATACCTCTTTCGCTTCAATCAGGTTCATCATTTTATTTATACATACATATCTAATTTCGTCCCTTTCAAATACCAGAAACTTAATTTCATTAGCATTCAAACGTAGTACAATTGACTAATGCCTGCATTTCTTTCTGCTTCTGATGGTGCAATAAGCACTGCATCGTCAGCATACAGCAAATAATTTACTTTTGTGTCACCTAATTTCATACCCAAACAACTATCACACACAAACAACTTTTGTAAACAGTTGTCGAGATATAATATGAACAGCCAGGAGGACATTACAAAATCCTGTTTTACGCCCGTTTGGGCGTTAAACATGGGTGACAGGTCATGGCATGTCTTGTTATTTGTATTATTGGAATCTTGCAAATTAATTCAAGATTCCAATTAAGATTCCAATTGCAAGATCCAAATTAGTTAGTCATATTATATTTAGAATATTTATTGTACTTATACTTTATTGTACACCTTATAAACTAAGGGTTACAAGAGCGGACTTAATGCCTTGAGGCATTCTCTTCCAGTCAACTCTGGTTGATGGAGATAAGTGAATGGTAGGTTTGAACAATATTGAAAAACATATGAAATATATAATTTATAAGTTTAAATTTACATACAAAGCCATAATAAAAAAATATCTTCACGCAATTCCCAATACAGGGGTAGACAGAGGTCTACTCTAGACAATTAAAGCCCTTCGTCCCTCCTTCCACCGTAGATATTTTCGGGTCAACGTGACAGGTGGTGAGCCCGTCGCAGTCTTAATGTCCAAGCTAACGATACTAAATACGTACATAAGTTTTTGAAAAACCCATTGGTACGAGCCTGCCATCATTTATTAGTGCTTATTAGAATATTTCGTATAAATTAACGTAACAAGTTTTGATAAAAAAAATTATTATTTGCTTGTTAGTTTTCTCTTTTGCAGATGCTTTAGTTGGAAAATGTTTAATTTTTCGTTTTTGGTGAAAAAAATTATCAACGTGTAGTAACTACAATAATATTGTAGGACTTAAACTTGGGAAGGTTTATAGCTAACAGTACTTAAAGTTGTTAGTTTGGTTAATGATGATAATGAGTACAATATATGTAGACTATCCATTAGTTAGTAGATTTATGCATATCTGTGAAAACCATTAAACGCTCAATAATTCACTTATCATCCAATACTTGTCTGCAGTAACTGCAGTTTTGTCATCAAACAGTATATTATTGCCTAACTGGTAAGGTGTATAATGAATACATGTAATCCTATGTAATATGTCCTATTGGTTAATTCGTGACAGCAAAGATCTGAGAACATTCTCTTTTTAAAGTTTTTAGAAATCAATACTTTTAAATTTTGTAAGTCTCTTTTTAAACTGTAGGTCGGTCTCTACAGCATATTTATATTAGCCAATAACTAAAATAAAATCGAAATGTGATAAGAAATTAAAAGGAATAGCCATTCGTCAATAGCCTTTGAAATTTCCATGACGACATCATCACAAGAATCAAATAGACAGCAGGAATCTCGTAAATAATAGACCAAAATGAAGAAGTTGGTCATGGGCAGAAACATCTAGTATTCGAAGTGTTTGGTACTGCGATCGCCAATTCGCTTTCCAGTAGTGGCATTTATGAACACTCCTATGGCCTTCAGTGACCTCCTGGCCTGACTGAGGCCTCCTTTCAGGTCGTTAGGTAATGCAATAGTAATAGTGCTACATAGTGCGAGTAATTACCACCAAGAGAATATTTCATATTTATCTATCATATTATTTTCTTTTGATTAGTAAATTAACTATCATGTAATGAAAAACATAATACTATCAATATAAAAATGTTTATTGTTCCAATTATTAAGCTTCAGTGCAGTTTCAAAATTGAGTTGTTACAATTTAGTTGAGGATTTCAGGAAGAACGATTGCAGGAGCGGGGATGATGGGCTCAGCAACGATGACGGACTCCAGGGCGTCGGGTTTATCCACGACGATAACGGACTCCGGGGCCTCCAGGTACAACAATAACGGGCTCGGCGATTATGGGCTTGTCGACGACAATGACTTGCTCGGGGCCGAGGGGCCGTCGACTACTTGCACTGGAGTGGGCGCCGGTGGGTTGACCGTTTCAACGACAACTGGGTTACCTCCGATCGCGTCAGCTACAGCTTGGTTGATCTTGATGGTGATTTGAACCAAAGGGAAGGTAATGGCTGAGCAGGGCTGGGGATCACAACTGGCGCTTCACCAGTTTCAGTCAAGGGAAGTCAACAATGGCGGGTCCAATGGAGATGGGCTCGTAGTTGTCGACGATGGCAGGTCCGACCGCGATTTCTTCGGGCTTAGCAATTCCGAGGGGCTTCAAGGAGCATCTGCTCGAGGGCTGCTGCGGTGGCAGGGTCAGTGCTGGGACTTTGAATGGCGGATACAATTTCCTGAACTTCAGGGTTAGTGCTGGCGATGACAGCAGGAGGCAGGACGCCGGCCGACGCCACGGCGAAAAGAAGAGCGAAAGTGATGAAGAATTTCATTGTGGTATTGTCTGAAAACAAAGAAAATAATTTTTATAATTAATAACTATCTGTTATATTTTGTAGACAACTTTAATTACTTCTAAACTTTTACAATTCATATTTATTGACATTTCATACGACTTGATAATATCTATTAAATATAACATTTTGATGCATTACTTTGTTAATACAAATTAAAATTACGCTATAACATTGGAACACTATTAGTTCACTAAAATAACATGGCGTCTAATTGAATGTATTCCAAACACAGTTTCTATAAAAAATTCAGTTAAATAAATGAATTATTATACATTGTTTCTTACAGGATTCAAGCATTGAATTCGCAGTTAGGAACGAGAGTCAATATCAGGTTATAGAATAAATTTGTTGATCAAACTCTACTTACTTCGTGCTTTGCGTTTCGTTGACTACCAATGCCGGAGTAGGATACAGAAAGCATTTATAGCAGACTTTATCAATCTTGTCGTCTAATCCAATCATGTTATCGGATCAATAATCGCAAATATAATAATATTTTTGTACGCAATCGCAAGTATAAATTTCACATGTTGCACGCATGATAATTATACACACGTACCGGGCAGTTTCCGTCGACAAATATTACTCTGCCTAACTCCCAACTGTAAAAGATTGCAGTGGCTTCTACCATCCGCCTCCTTATACAATGTCCAATAGACCCAAACTAGGGAATCACAACTATGACATACTCAAAATGCCTATAAAATTTGATTCCATCGCCAGATCACAAATTCCATTCATTTATAAAACAAATTATATATTTATGTATAATAAGTGTGTAACATACACACAGGAAATATTACATACATACAGGAAGTGTGTATGTAATATTTCCCGTCAATCAGATCAGATTGAAATTCGAGTCAAGAGACCCGAGTTCGACCCTTGAGCTCTTACTTATGGTTTTTTTTTTCAAAAAACTTATGTACTATTCATATCGTTGGCTTGGACATAAGGACGAGTTCACCACCTGTCACGTCGTCCCAGAAATATCTTCGGTGGAAGGTGGGTCGAAACGACTTAATTGACCTCAAGTCCTCAGTCTACCCATGTATTGAAATGGCGTCAATAATTTTACACTTTTCTACTTTTCGTCTGCAACATAGGTAGTAATAGGAATAGATCTTGTGCTTTGGATCGGTAATAGGGACATAGCCCTCATCATCAATTTATATTTTTTTAAATTTTAATTTCATTCTTGGCAATTATTTGTGCATACTAATAAAATGATCGTTAACTGCAGTATTTGATAAACATATAAAATAACGCAAATTATTAAACAGAGTGCTTATTTTTGCACATCAATTTGAACATGGCTTAAACTGGCGGTAATAGGTGCGTTTACGTTATTTATAGTTCCAGTAAGTATTCCCATGTTGACCCAGAGTTATCAAACATACCGGACGTCATCGACTATAAAGACACGGCACTTGCCGCCGTCGTTCATCTCACCTCTCACCTAAGAACTGCCGTCAGTGTATCCGCCAGGTATCCTAGCACACAATCCAAAGATCCCTTACACATTCAGAATGTGGACGACTTCGTATCGCGGAAAATGACGCAGCCACTAACGGTGAACCCTCCCGCCGACCTCACTCGAACAGGTTAAAGGCATAATTAAAAACATTAAGGTACGTAAGGATCCAGGAGCCGACGGAATCTCAAATAGGTTAGTTAAAACTCTCCCACATTTGCTGCTATTACTATTAGTAGCAATCTTCAATGCCCCACCACAAGTTGCATCTTTCCAGACTCCTGGACGGAGGCCCACGTAATAGGGATCCATAAACCCGGGAAACAGGTAGGAAACGGTAAACAGGCCTCTAGCTATAGGCCCACCAGTCTCCTAAGCGCACTGGGGAAAATTTACGAACGCATAATTCTGATCCCCCTCAAGGACAGCGCTCAGTCATTAAACATCATTCCGGATGAGCAGTTTGGCTTTAGAGCACTCATGCGTTCAGCTAATGCACCGCGTCACGGAGCACATACTCGAGCGCCTAAATGATAGCCCCAAATATAAGGTAGGAGCACTCTTCTTCGACGTCGCGAAAGCGTTTGATAAAGTCTGGCACAATGGCTTGATATTCAAGCTATACATCTACGGTATATCAGACAGGCTTGTACAAATCATACAATCCTACTTGTCAAATTTCAAATTCCACTACAAAGACGAGGGTACTCTATCCACCAGCTGAGACTTAAAAGCTGGCGTTACGCAAGGTTCGGTCCTCTCGCCCACACTTTACGACCGATATTCCTGAAGACCTCAATAAAAAGGTAGAATTGGCCCTATTCGCTGATGATACCACTCTCTACTCTGGGGATCTTAACGCTTCTAGAATTTATATTCGCCTCTGCCGCGGTCACCCTCCTGTCAACTGATTTAGGAAATGGTGGATCGACATAGATCCTGAAAAGAGCAACGCGGTCTTGTTCAACAGGAAACACAAAACTGAATCGTCTTAACAGATTCAGTAACTTTAACCCTCTTCGACAAACCCATTCCTGGGTGTCAGAAGTAAAATATCTTGAGTCACCTAGACCGTAAAATCAACTTCAAGAAATATATTAAAATTGTCAGGGATAGAGCGGCCTTCATATCCGGCCGCTTCTTTCACCTTACAAATAGCCGCAGCAAAATGTTGCTGAAACACAATATACGCCTATACACAACTTGTGTACGACCCATCATGTTATACGCCAGTGTAGTATTCGCGCACGTCCCCAAAGTACGCTTGAACTCTCCAAGTGATTCAAAATCGTTACATGCGCCGCGCAACCGGCGCTCCCTTATATATGCACAATGTAGATTTCAGCGCTACCTCAAACTGCCTTTAATGGCAGCGCTATTTAAAAATTCTCCATCGACTATTTCGATAGGACAAAATTACATGCGAACCCGCTAGTGGATACTCCACCTCGATTGAGGAGCGTTAAAATGCGTCATCATAGACGATGATGACGCAATCACCGAAATGTCAATAATGCGTATGAGGCCCGCCCCTACGCACATACACCGACACAAGCCGCGCCCTGCGGCTTACACAACCTCGCCACTGTCGCAATTTCACGACTAGCACGAGATTTTCCCGTGGTCGTAGTCGTCATTGACTGGCAATATCATAAGGCGATCCGAGAGGAGATTTTCCTCCAAGCAACTGGGGCCCTCGGATCGCATGGCCCCTCCCCCATGTCGGAAGTTTTCGTTATAGGGGACGCAGCGCTTCGCAGCAGCAGCCATCATCCAAACCAAACGTCTAACTTGCAAGCCCCTGTCCTTGCAAGTCTCTTTAGATGAAGCTGTAAAGGCCTCCGGGCCAACAGCATCCCGTGGATGGTTTTAGTTGGTATGGCTTCTGATATTCGAGCCCGACACTGTTCGTTTCGGTGGCCTCCCGGTGAGGAAACGCTCGAGCATAAAATATTTCTTCCAAAGTCGAAGCGTCAGGTTTCGTGCTTACCTTCCTAAAGATGCCCAAGATATAGATAAACGAGAAAATATTTATGGCGACTAGTTATGCTGTATGATTAACCTGATGGAAAAACATGAACCCAATAACTTTCATTTCTAAACGACAAAGACATTTTATCGCTTCTCCGTGGCAAAAGTTAAATACCTTAAGTTCGTTAAATCACGTCGTGATTATTTTAGCTTTTAGGGATAGTCCTGACACGAATAAAATCCCGTGTATGTAATCTGATTTATTGAAATAGTAATAATTAGTATCCGTAACACAGTAAATATGATCAAATAATTAAAGTAGCTGGTTATTTCTAAATTATGTTTAATATTTGAAATGATATATTTAATGCTGTATGAATTTGTTGAATAAATAATTAAATAAATGCATACACAGGATAAAATTACAATCATCAATCAATCCTCTGACCCCAAAGTAAGTAGCGAAAGCATCTCTATTCTGGTATCTGAATCAACGAAGGCGCTTAAACACCAGACACGAAATAATGGAGAAAAAATGGTATTCTATATTTACCTGTCCGAGAACCACAGTCTAAGATCAAATGGTGACACCATGAAAACCGCTGTGTACGATACTCGTTCACGGAGATCGTCAAGATGTAAAAAGGTCAAGTGTTTCCTCTGTGTTCCTCTTACTAAGCCTACGATATTCTTTACAATAAGTTCCTACCCCAAATATCTGGATAATTCCGACCAGTCCTCCAGAATTGTTATATAAGTAAATTTTGATATTTAGAAAGGAGAAAAAAGAATTATCCGCAATTTAAAAAATTACTATCCTGCAATTTGATTTTGATTCATATGTAATAAAAATATGTAATTAATTTAATATAAAAAAAACAATAAAATTGTCGTCTGTTATTATACCGAGCCTTAAGCTGATTAAATAGATTTAAATATTTCTTTTAGATAAATATTATATACTTTGACAACCTCATGGTGTCACAAGCTGTGAGGTCCCTCGTTCGATTCCCAACCGGGTCAATGAGGAAAATTACTTTTCTACATTTCTTCGGGTCTCAGTGTTTGTGGTAACTTCGTCGTTTCTGATTCATAACACAATATGTTCTAGTATAATTTAAGATAATGCCACCACGCTACTTGTGACTAATTACATTGCCCTTATTCGACCTTATTCGCCCTTATTCGGAACAATACGACAAGTTGACATTGAAGCGTAATTTTATGACATTGACAACTTATCATGTGGTTTTTAGTAGTGTTATTATTTTGCTACGAGAATACAGTCTCCTTCAAAATAATAAACATAAGCTTTTATATGTTTATCTAATAAATTTCTTTGTGTAAAAAATTAGATTAAAACAACAAGAGACTGTTGTTATCATAAAATGCAGCGTTTTATTAATTGCCTATTTACAAATTAACTTTTCTGTAGTCACATAGCAGAGTAAAACTATTATAACTATTATTTGACCGCAGTACATTAATTTTGACTCGGCTATAGAGCCCAGCAGATTATTTATCTTCACACAAAGTCCCTGACGGTATAGCCCAAGAGAACAGATCGCCATATATCACGATTCTTACATACCTCTTTCGCTTCAATCAGGTTCATCATTTTATTTATACATGCATATCTAATTTCGTCCCTTTCAAATACCAGAAACTTAATTTCATTAGCATTCAAACGTAGTACAATTGACTAATGCCTGCATTTCTTTCTGCTTCTGATGGTGCAATAAGCACTGCATCGTCAGCATACAGCAAATAATTTACTTTTGTGTCACCTAATTTCACACCCAAACAACTATCACACACAAACAACTTTTGTAAACAGTTGTCGAGATACAATATGAACAGCCAGGAGGACATTACAAAATCCTGTTTTACGCCCGTTTGGGCGTTAAACATGGGTGACAGGTCATGGCATGTCTTGTTATTTGTATTATTGGAATCTTGCAAATTAATTCAAGATTCCAATTAAGATTCCAATTGCAAGATCCAAATTAGTTAGTCATATTATATTTAGAATATTTATTGTACTTATACTTTATTGTACACCTTATAAACTAAGGGTTACAAAGAGCGGACTTAATGCCTTGAGGCATTCTCTTCCAGTCAACTCTGGTTGATGGAGATAAGTGAATGGTAGGTTTGAACAATATTGAAAAACATATGAAATATATAATTTATAAGTTTAAATTTACATACAAAGCCATAATAAAAATATCTTCACGCAATTCCCAATACAGGGGTAGACAGAGGTCTCGACAATTAAGTCCTTTCGAACCAGCTTCCACCGGAGAAATTTTTGGGACAACGTGACAGGTGGTAAACCTGTCGCCGTCTTTGTCTTTGTCCAAGCCAACGATGTAATTCGTACATAAGTTTTTGAAAACCCATTGGTACGAGCCTGCCATCATTTATTAGTGCTTATTAGAATATTTCGTATAAATTAACGTAACAAGTTTTGATAAAAAAAATTATTATTTGCTTGTTAGTTTTCTCTTTTGCAGATGCTTTAGTTGGAAAATGTTTAATTTTCGTTTTGGTGAAAAAATTATCAACGTGTAGTAACTACAATAATATTGTAGGACTTAAACTTGGGAAGGTTTATAGCTAACAGTACTTAAAGTTGTTAGTTTGGTTAATGATGATAATGAGTACAATATATGTAGACTATCCATTAGTTAGTAGATTTATGCATATCTGTGAAAACCATTAAACGCTCAATAATTCACTTATCATCCAATACTTGTCTGCAGTAACTGCAGTTTTGTCATCAAACAGTATATTATTGCCTAACTGGTAAGGTGTATAATGAATACATGTAATCCTATGTAATATGTCCTATTGGTTAATTCGTGACAGCAAAAATCTGAGAACATCCTCTTTTTGAAGTTTTTAGAAATCAATACTTTTAAATTTTGTAAGTCTCTTTAAACTGTAGGTCGTCTCTACAGCATATTTATATTAGCCAATAACTAAAATAAAATCTAAATGTGATAAGAAATTAAAAGGAATAGCCATTCGTCAATAGCCTTTGAAATTTCCATGACGACATCGTCACAAGAATCAAATAGACAGCAGGAATCTCGTAAATAATAGACCAAAATGAAGAAGTTGGTCATGGGCAGCAACATCAAGAATTCGAAGTGTTTGGTGACTGCGATCGCCAATTCGCTTTCCAGTAGTGGCATTTATGAACACTCCTATGGCCTTCAGTGACCTCCTGGCCTGACTGAGAGGCCTCCTTTCAGGTCGTTAGGTAATGCAATAGTAATAGTGCTACATAGTGCGAGTAATTACCACCAAGAGAATATTTCATATTTATCTATCATATTATTTTCTTTTGATTAGTAAATTAACTATCATGTAATGAAAAACATAATACTATCAATATAAAAATGTTTATTGTTCCAATTATTAAGCTTCAGTGCAGTTTTCAAAATTGAGTTGTTACAATTTAGTTGAGGATTTCGGGAAGAACGATTGCGGGAGCGGGGATGATGGGCTCAGCAACGATGACGGACTCCGGGGCGTCGGGTTTATCCACGACGATAACGGACTCCGGGGCCTCGGGTACAACAATAACGGGCTCGGCGATTATGGGCTTGTCGACGACAATGACTTGCTCGGGGGCCGAGGGGCCGTCGACTACTTGCACTGGAGTGGGCGCCGGTGGGTTGACCGTTTCAACGACAACTGGGTTACCTCCGATCGCGTCAGCTACAGCTTGGTTGATCTTGATGGTGATTTGAACCAAAGGGAAGGTAATGGCTGAGCAGGGCTGGGGATCACAACTGGCGCTTCACCAGTTTCAGTCAAGGGAAGTCAACAATGGCGGGTCCAATGGAGATGGGCTCGTAGTTGTCGACGATGGCAGGTCCGACCGCGATTTCTTCGGGCTTGGCAATTCCGAGGGCTTCAAGGAGCATCTGCTCGAGGGCTGCTGCGGTGGCAGGGTCGGTGCTGGGACTTTGAATGGCGGATACAATTTCCTGAACTTCAGGGTTGGTGCTGGCGATGACAGCAGGAGGCAGGACGCCGGCCGACGCCACGGCGAAAAGAAGAGCGAAAGCGATGAAGAATTTCATTTTGATGTTGTCTGAAAACGAAAGAAAATAATTTTATAATTAATAACTATCTGTTATATTTTGTAGACAACTTTAATTACTTCTAAACTTTTACAATTCATATTTATTGACATTTCATACGACTTGATAATATATATTAAATATAATATTTTGATGCATTACTTTGTTAATTTAAATTAAAATTACGCTATAACATTGGAACACTATTGGTTCACTAAAATAACATGGCGTCTAATTGAATGTATTCCAAACACAGTTTCTATAAAAAATTCAGTTTATTGAATGAAATAAATGAATTATTATACATTGTTTCTTACAGGATTCAAGCATTGAATTCGCAGTTAGGACCGAGAGTCAATATCAGGTTATAGAATAAATTTGTTGATCAAACTCTACTTACTTCGTGCTTTGCGTTTCGTTGACTACCAATGCCGGAGTAGGATACAGAAAGCATTTATAGCAGACTTTATCAATCTTGTCGTCTAATCCAATCATGTTATCGGTTCAATAATCGCAAATATAATAATATTTTTGTACTTATAATATATTTCACATGTTGCACGCATGATAATTATACACACGTACCGGGCAGTTTCCGTCGACAAATATTACTCTGCCTAACTCCCAACTGTAAAAGATTGCAGTGGCTTCTACCATCCGCCTCCTTATACAATGTCCAATAGACCCAAACTAGGGAATCACAACTATGACATACTCAAAATGCCTATAAAATTTGATTCCATCGCCAGATCACAAATTCCATTCATTTATAAAACAAATTATATATTTATGTATGATAAGTGTGTAACATACACACAGGAAATATTACATACATACAGGAAGTGTGTATGTAATATTTCCCGTCAATCAGATCAGATTGAAATTCGAGTCAAGAGACCCGAGTTCGACCCTTGAGCTCTTACTTATGGTTTTTTTTTTCAAAAACTATGTACTATTCATATCGTTGGCTTGGACATAAGGACGGGTTCACCACCTGTCACGTCGTCCCAGAAATATCTTCGGTGGAAGGTGGGTCAGAAACGACAATTGACCTCAAGTCCTCAGTCTACCCATGTATTGGAAATGGCGTCAATAATTTTACACTTTTCGACTTTTTCGTCTGCAACATAGGTAGTAATAGGAATAGATCTTGTGCTTTGGATCGGTAATAGGGACATAGCCCTCATCATCAATTTATATTATTTAAATTTTGATTTCATTCTTGGCAATTATTTGTGCATACTAATAAAATGATCGTTAACTGCAGTATTTGATAAACATATAAAATAACGCAAATTATTAAACAGAGTGCTTATTTTTTGCACATCAATTTGAACATGGCTTAAACTGGCGGTAATAGGTGCGTTTACGTTATTTATAGTTCCAGTAAGTATTCCCATGTTGACCCAGAGTTATCAAACATACCGGACGTCATCGACTATAAAGACACGGCACTTGCCGCCGTCGTTCATCTCACCTCTCACCTAAGAACTGCCGTCAGTGTATCCGCCAGGTATCCTAGCACACAATCCAAAGATCCCTTACACATTCAGAATGTGGACGACTTCGTATCGCGGAAAATGACGCAGCCACTAACGGGTGAACTCCCGCCGACCTCACTCGAACAGGTTAAAGGCATAATTAAAAACCTTAAGGTACGTAAGGCTCCAGGAGCCGACAGCATCTCAAATAGGTTAGTTAAAACTCTCCCACATTTGCTGCTATTACTATTAGTAGCAATCTTCAATGCCCGTCACACGTTGCATCTTTTCAGACTCTTGGAAGGAGGCCCACGTAATAGGGATCCATAAACCCAGGAAACTGAAAAACAGGCTCTAGCTATAGGCCCACCAGTCTCCTCAGCGCACTGGGAAAATTTACGAACGCATAATTCTGATCCCCTCAAGGACAGCGCTCAGTCATTAAACATCATTCTGGATGAGCAGTTTGGCTTTAGAGCACTCATGCGTTCAGCTAATGCACCGCGTCACGGAGCACATACTCGAGCGCCTAAATGATAGCCCCAAATATAAGGTAGGAGCACTCTTCTTCGACGTCGCGAAAGCGTTTGATAAAGTCTGGCACAATGACTTGGTATTCAAGCTATACAACTACGGCATGTCAAACAGGCTTCTACACATCATACAAGCCTACTTGTCAAATTTCAAATTCCACTACAAAGATGAGGGTACTCTATCCACCAGCAAAGACTTAAAAGCTGGCGTTACGCAAGGCTCGGTCCTCTCGCCCACACTTTACACGACCGATATTCCTGAAGACCTCAATAAAAAGGTAGAATTGGCCCTATTCGCTGATGATACCACTCTCTACTCTGGGATCTTAACGCTTCAAGAATTTATATTCGCCTCCGAGCCGGCCACCGCCTTAAGCGAGTGGTTTAGGAAATGGTGGATCGACATAGATCCTGAAAAGAGCAACGCGGTCTTGTTCAACAGGAAACACAAAACTCGAATCGCCCTAACAGATTCGGTAACTTAACCCTCTTCGACAAACCCATTCCTGTGTGTCAGAAGTAAAATAAACTTCAAGAAACATATTAAAACTGTCAGGGATAGAGCGGCCTTCATATCCGGCCGCTTCTTTCACCTTACAAATAGCCGCAGCAGAATGTTGCTGAAACACAAAATACGCCTATACACAACTTGTGTACGACCCATCATGTCATACGCCAGTATAGTATTCGCGCACGTCCCCAAAGTACGCTTGAACTCACTCCAAGTGATTCAAAACTCGTTACATGCGCCGCGCAACCGGCGCTCCCTTATATATGCACAATGTAGATTTCCAGCGCAACCTCAAACTGCCTTTAATGGCAGCGCTATTTAAAATTCTCCATCGACTACTTCGATAGGACAAGATTACATGCGAACCCGCTAGTGGCAGCGTTAAGAATTACACACCTGCGCGCGATACTCCACCTCGATTGAGGAGCGCCAAAATGCGTCATCATAGACGATGATGACGCAATCACCCGTGTCAATAATGCGTATGAGGCCCCGCCCCCTACGCATATACACCGACACAAGCCGCGTCCTGCTGCTTACACAACCTCGCCACCGTCGCAATTTCACGACTCGCACGAGATTTTCCCGTGGTCGTAGTCGTCATTGACTGGCAATATCATAAGGCGATCCGAGAGGAGATTTTCCTCCAAGCAACTGGGGCCTCGGATCGCATGGCCCCTCCCCATGTCGGAAGTTTTCTTTCGTTATAGGGGACGCAGCGCTTCGCAGCAGCAGCCATCATCCAAACTAAACGTCTAACTTGCAAGCCCCTGTCCTTGCAAGTCTCTTTAGATGAAGCTGTAAAGGCCTCTGGGCCAACAGCATCCCGTGGATGGTTTTAGTTGGTATGGTCGGTTCTCCTTCTGATATTCGAGCCCGACACTGTTCGTTTCGGTGGCCTCCCGGTGAGGAAACGCTCGAGCATAAAATATTTCTTCCAAAGTCGAAGCGTCGGGTTTCGTGCTTACCTTCCTAAAGATGCCCAAGATATAGATAAACGAGAAAATATTTATGGCGACTAGTTATGCTGTATGATTAACCTGATGGAAAACATGAACCCAATAACTTCATTTCTAAACGACAAAGACATTTTATCGCTTCTCCGTGGCAAAAATTAAATACCTTAAGTTCGTTAAATCACGTCGTGATTATTTTACCTTTTAGGGATAGTCCCGACACAAATAAAATCCGGTGTATGTAATCTGATTTATTGAAATAGTAATAATTAGTATCCGTAACACAGTAAACATGATCAAATAATTAAAGTAGCTGGTTATTTCGAAATTATGTTTGATATTTGAAATGTTATATTAAATACTGTATGAATTTGTTGAATAAATAATTAAATAAATGCATACATAGGATAAAATTACAATCATTAATCAATCCTTTGACCCCAAAGTAAGTAGCTAAAGCATCTCTATTCTGGCATCTGAATCAACGAAGGCGCTTAAACACCAGACACGAAATAATGGAGAAAACTGGTATTCTATATTTACCTGTCCGATAACCACAGTATAAGATCAAATGGTGACACCATGAAAACCGCTGTGTACGACACTCGTTCACGGAGATCGTCAAGATGCAAAAAGGTCACGTGTTTCCTCTGTGTTCCTCTTATTAAGCCTACAGTATTCTTTACAATAAGTTCCTACCCCAAATATCTGGATAATTCCGACCAGTCCTCCAGAATGGTTATATAAGTAAATTTTGATATTTAAAAAGGAGAAAAAAAAAATTATCCGCAATTAAAAAAATTACTATCCTGCAATTTTATTTTGATTCATTTGTAATAAAAATATGTAATTAATTTAATATAAAAAAAAACAACAATAAAATTGTCGTCTGTTATTATACCGAGCCTTAAGCTGATTAAATAGATTTAAATATTTCTTTTAGAAAAATATTATATACTTTGACAACCCCATGGTGACACAAGCTGTGAGGTCCTCGTTCGATTCCCAACCGGGTCAATGAGGAAAATTACTTTTCTACATTTCTTCGGGTCTCAGTGTTTGTGGTAACTTCGTCTTTTCTGATTCATAACACAATATGTTCTAGTATAATTTAAGATAATGCCACCACGCTTCTTGTGACTAATTACATTGCCCTTATTCGACCCTTACTGGGCGCACCCAAGGGAAAAAAGAATACCACCCGTAGATTTAACGCCGTAACAATACGACAAGTTGACATTGAAGCGTAATTTTTATGACATTGACAACTCATCATGTCGCTTCAGTAGTGTTATTATTTTGCTACGAGAATACAGTCTCTTTCAAAATAATAAACATAACCTTTTATATGTTTATCTAATAAATTTCTTTGTGTAAAAAATTAGATTAAAACAACAAGAAACTGTTGTTATCATAAATGCAGCGTTTTATTAATTGCCTATTTACAAATTAACTTTTCTGTAGTCACATAGCAGAGTAAAAACTATTATAACTATTATTTGGACCGCAGTACATTAATTTTGACACGGCTATAGAGCCCAGCAGATTATTTATCTTCACACAGAGTCCCTGACGGTATAGCCAAAGAGAACAGATCGCCATATATCACGATTCTTACATAACTCTTTCGCTTCAATCAGGTTCATCATTTTATTTATACATACATATCTAATTTCGTCCCTTTCAAATACCAGAAACTTAATTTCATTAGCATTCAAACGTAGTACAATTGACTAATGCCTGCATTTCTTTCTGCTTCTGATGGTGCAATAAGCACTGCATCGTCAGCATACAGCAAATAATTTACTTTTGTGTCACCTAATTTCATACCCAAACAACTATCACACACAAACAACTTTTGTAAACAGTTGTCGAGATATAATATGAACAGCCAGGAGGACATTACAAAATCCTGTTTTACGCCCGTTTGGGCGTTAAACATGGGTGACAGGTCATGGCATGTCTTGTTATTTGTATTATTGGAATCTTGCAAATTAATTCAAGATTCCAATTAAGATTCCAATTGCAAGATCCAAATTAGTTAGTCATATTATATTTAGAATATTTATTGTACTTATACTTTATTGTACACCTTATAAACTAAGGGTTACAAAGAGCGGACTTAATGCCACGAGGCATTCTCTTCCAGTCAACTCTGGTTGATGGAGATAAGTGAATGGTAGGTTTGAACAATATTGAAAAACATATGAAATATATAATTTATAAGTTTAAATTTACATACAAAGCCATAATAAAAAAATATCTTCACGCAATTCCCAATACAGGGGTAGACAGAGGTCTACTCTAGACAATTAAAGCCCTTCGTCCCTCCTTCCACCGTAGATATTTTCGGGTCAACGTGACAGGTGGTGAGCCCGTCGCAGTCTTAATGTCCGTTAACGATATACGTACATAAGTTTTTGAAAAACCCATTGGTACGAGCCTGCCATCATTTATTAGTGCTTATTAGAATATTTCGTATAAATTAACGTAACAAGTTTTGATAAAAAAAATTATTATTTGCTTGTTAGTTTTCTCTTTTGCAGATGCTTTAGTTGGAAAATGTTTAATTTTTCGTTTTTGGTGAAAAAAATTATCAACGTGTAGTAACTACAATAATATTGTAGGACTTAAACTTGGGAAGGTTTATAGCTAACAGTACTTAAAGTTGTTAGTTTGGTTAATGATGATAATGAGTACAATATATGTAGACTATCCATTAGTTAGTAGATTTATGCATATCTGTGAAAACCATTAAACGCTCAATAATTCACTTATCATCCAATACTTGTCTGCAGTAACTGCAGTTTTGTCATCAAACAGTATATTATTGCCTAACTGGTAAGGTGTATAATGAATACATGTAATCCTATGTAATATGTCCTATTGGTTAATTCGTGACAGCAAAAGATCTGAGAACATTCTCTTTTTTTAAAGTTTTTTAGAAATCAATACTTTTAAATTTTGTAAGTCTCTTTTTAAACTGTAGGTCGGTCTCTACAGCATATTTATATTAGCCAATAACTAAAATAAAATCGAAATGTGATAAGAAATTAAAAGGAATAGCCATTCGTCAATAGCCTTTGAAATTTCCATGACGACATCATCACAAGAATCAAATAGACAGCAGGAATCTCGTAAATAATAGACCAAAATGAAGAAGTTGGTCATGGGCAGAAACATCTAGTATTCGAAGTGTTTGGTACTGCGATCGCCAATTCGCTTTCCAGTAGTGGCATTTATGAACACTCCTATGGCCTTCAGTGACCTCCTGGCCTGACTGAGAGGCCTCCTTTCAGGTCGTTAGGTAATGCAATAGTAATAGTGCTACATAGTGCGAGTAATTACCACCAAGAGAATATTTCATATTTATCTATCATATTATTTCCTTTTGATTAGTAAATTAACTATCATGTAATGAAAAACATAATACTATCAATATAAAAATGTTTATTGTTCCAATTATTAAGCTTCAGTGCAGTTTTCAAAATTGAGTTGTTACAATTTAGTTGAGGATTTCGGGAAGAACGATTGCAGGAGCGGGGATGATGGGCTCAGCAACGATGACGGACTCCGGGCGTCGGGTTTATCCACGACGATAACGGACCCGGGGCCTCGGGTACAACAATAACGGGCTCGGCGATTATGGGCTTGTCGACGACAATGACTTGCTCGGGGGCCGAGGGGCCGTCGACTACTTGCACTGGAGTGGGCGCCGGTGGGTTGACCGTTTCAACGACAACTGGGTTACCTCCGATCGCGTCAGCTACAGCTTGGTTGATCTTGATGGTGATTTGAACCAAAGGGAAGGTAATGGCTGAGCAGGGCTGGGGATCACAACTGGCGCTTCACCAGTTTCAGTCAAGGGAAGTCAACAATGGCGGGTCCAATGGAGATGGGCTCGTAGTTGTCGACGATGGCAGGTCCGACCGCGATTTCTTCGGGCTTGGCACCTGAGGGCTTCAAGGAGCATCTGCTCGAGGGCTGCTGCGGTGGCAGGGTCAGTGCTGGGACTTTGAATGGCGGATACAATTTCCTGAACTTCAGGGTTAGTGCTGGCGATGACAGCAGGAGGCAGGACGCCGGCCGACGCCACGGCGAAAAGAAGAGCGAAAGTGATGAAGAATTTCATTGTGGTATTGTCTGAAAACAAAAGAAAATAATTTTTATAATTAATAACTATCTGTTATATTTTGTAGACAACTTTAATTACTTCTAAACTTTTACAATTCATATTTATTGACATTTCATACGACTTGATAATATCTATTAAATATAACATTTTGATGCATTACTTTGTTAATACAAATTAAAATTACGCTATAACATTGGAACACTATTAGTTCACTAAAATAACATGGCGTCTAATTGAATGTATTCCAAACACAGTTTCTATAAAAAATTCAGTTAAATAAATGAATTATTATACATTGTTTCTTACAGGATTCAAGCATTGAATTCGCAGTTAGGAACGAGAGTCAATATCAGGTTATAGAATAAATTTGTTGATCAAACTCTACTTACTTCGTGCTTTGCGTTTCGTTGACTACCAATGCCGGAGTAGGATACAGAAAGCATTTATAGCAGACTTTATCAATCTTGTCGTCTAATCCAATCATGTTATCGGATCAATAATCGCAAATATAATAATATTTTTGTACGCAATCGCAAGTATAAATTTCACATGTTGCACGCATGATAATTATACACACGTACCGGGCAGTTTCCGTCGACAAATATTACTCTGCCTAACTCCCAACTGTAAAAGATTGCAGTGGCTTCTACCATCCGCCTCCTTATACAATGTCCAATAGACCCAAACTAGGGAATCACAACTATGACATACTCAAAATGCCTATAAAATTTGATTCCATCGCCAGATCACAAATTCCATTCATTTATAAAACAAATTATATATTTATGTATAATAAGTGTGTAACATACACACAGGAAATATTACATACATACAGGAAGTGTGTATGTAATATTTCCCGTCAATCAGATCAGATTGAAATTCGAGTCAAGAGACCCGAGTTCGACCCTTGAGCTCTTACTTATGGTTTTTTTTTTCAAAAAACTTATGTACTATTCATATCGTTGGCTTGGACATAAGGACGAGTTCACCACCTGTCACGTCGTCCCAGAAATATCTTCGGTGGAAGGTGGGTCGAAACGACTTAATTGACCTCAAGTCCTCAGTCTACCCATGTATTGGAAAAGGCGTCAATAATTTTACACTTTTCTACTTTTTCGTCTGCAACATAGGTAGTAATAGGAATAGATCTTGTGCTTTGGATCGGTAATAGGGACATAGCCCTCATCATCAATTTATATTTTTAAATTTTAATTTCATTCTTGGCAATTATTTGTGCATACTAATAAAATGATCGTTAACTGCAGTATTTGATAAACATATAAAATAACGCAAATTATTAAACAGAGTGCTTATTTTTTGCATATCAATTTGAACATGGCTTAAACTGGCGGTAATAGGTGCGTTTACGTTATTTATAGTTCCAGTAAGTATTCCCATGTTGACCCAGAGTTATCAAACATACCGGACGTCATCGACTATAAAGACACGGCACTTGCCGCCGTCGTTCATCTCACCTCTCACCTAAGAACTGCCGTCAGTGTATCCGCCAGGTATCCTAGCACACAATCCAAAGATCCCTTACACATTCAGAATGTGGACGACTTCGTATCGCGGAAAATGACGCAGCCACTAACGGGTGAACCTCTCCCGCCGACCTCACTCGAACAGGTTAAAGGCATAATTAAAAACATTAAGGTACGTAAGGATCCAGGAGCCGACGGAATCTCAAATAGGTTAGTTAAAACTCTCCCACATTTGCTGCTATTACTATTAGTAGCAATCTTCAATGCCCTACTCACAAGTTGCATCTTTCCAGACTCCTGGACGGAGGCCCACGTAATAGGGATCCATAAACCCGGGAAACAGGTAGGAAACGGTAAACAGGCCTCTAGCTATAGGCCCACCAGTCTCCTAAGCGCACTGGGGAAAATTTACGAACGCATAATTCTGATCCCCCTCAAGGACAGCGCTCAGTCATTAAACATCATTCCGGATGAGCAGTTTGGCTTTAGAGCACTCATGCGTTCAGCTAATGCACCGCGTCACGGAGCACATACTCGAGCGCCTAAATGATAGCCCCAAATATAAGGTAGGAGCACTCTTCTTCGACGTCGCGAAAGCGTTTGATAAAGTCTGGCACAATGGCTTGATATTCAAGCTATACATCTACGGTATATCAGACAGGCTTGTACAAATCATACAATCCTACTTGTCAAATTTCAAATTCCACTACAAAGACGAGGGTACTCTATCCACCAGCTGAGACTTAAAAGCTGGCGTTACGCAAGGTTCGGTCCTCTCGCCCACACTTTACACGACCGATATTCCTGAAGACCCCAATAAAAAGGTAGAATTGGCCCTATTCGCTGATGATACCACTCTCTACTCTGCGGGTTAAGATCCGCCTAGACCGTAAAATCAACTTCAAGAAATATATTAAAATTGTCAGGGATAGAGCGGCCTTCATATCCGGCCGCTTCTTTCACCTTACAAATAGCCGCAGCAAAATGTTGCTGAAACACAATATACGCCTATACACAACTTGTGTACGACCCATCATGTTATACGCCAGTGTAGTATTCGCGCACGTCCCCAAAGTACGCTTGAACTCTCTCCAAGTGATTCAAAATCGTTACATGCGCCGCGCAACCGGCGCTCCCTTATATATGCACAATGTAGATTTCCAGCGCTACCTCAAACTGCCTTTAATGGCAGCGCTATTTAAAAAATTCTCCATCGACTATTTCGATAGGACAAAATTACATGCGAACCCGCTAGTGGATACTCCACCTCGATTGAGGAGCGCCAAAATGCGTCATCATAGACGATGATGACGCAATCACCCGTGTCAATAATGCGTATGAGGCCCCGCCCCCTACGCACATACACCGACACAAGCCGCGTCCTGCGGCTTACACAACCTCGTCACCGTCGCAATTTCACGACTAGCTCGAGATTTTCCCGTGGTCGTAGTCGTCATTGACTGGCAATATCATAAGGCGATCCGAGAGGAGATTTTCCTCCAAGCAACTGGGGCCCTCGGATCGCATGGCCCCTCCCCATGTCGGAAGTTTTCTTCGTTATAGGGGACGCAGCGCTTCGCAGCAGCAGCCATCATCCAAACTAACGTCTAACTTGCAAGCCCTGTCCTTGCAAGTCTCTTTAGATGAAGCTGTAAAGGCCTCCGGGCCAACAGCATCCCGTGGATGGTTTTAGTTGGTATGGTCGGTTCTCCTTCTGATATTCGAGCCCGACACTGTTCGTTTCGGTGGCCTCCCGGTGAGGAAACGCTCGAGCATAAAATATTTCTTCCAAAGTCGAAGCGTCAGGTTTCGTGCTTACCTTCCTAAAGATGCCCAAGATATAGATAAACGAGAAAATATTTATGGCGACTAGTTATGCTGTATGATTAACCTGATGGAAAAACATGAACCCAATAACTTTCATTTGTAAACGACAAAGACATTTTATCGCTTCTCCGTGGCAAAAGTTAAATACCTTAAGTTCGTTAAATCACGTCGTGATTATTTTAGCTTTTAGGGATAGTCCTGACACGAATAAAATCCCGTGTATGTAATCTGATTTATTGAAATAGTAATAATTAGTATCCGTAACACAGTAAATATGATCAAATAATTAAAGTAGCTGGTTATTTCTAAATTATGTTTAATATTTGAAATGATATATTAAATGCTGTATGAATTTGTTGAATAAATAATTAAATAAATGCATACACAGGATAAAATTACAATCATCAATCAATCCTCTGACCCCAAAGTAAGTAGCGAAAGCATCTCTATTCTGGTATCTGAATCAACGAAGGCGCTTAAACACCAGACACGAAATAATGGAGAAAAAATGGTATTCTATATTTACCTGTCCGAGAACCACAGTCTAAGATCAAATGGTGACACCATGAAAACTGCTGTGTACGATACTCGTTCACGGAGATCGTCAAGATGTAAAAGGTCAAGTGTTTCCTCTGTGTTCCTCTTACTAAGCCTACGATATTCTATACAATAAGTTCCTACCCCAAATATCTGGATAATTCCGACCAGTCCTCCAGAATTGTTATATAAGTAAATTTTGATATTTAGAAAGGAGAAAAAAGAATTATCCGCAATTTAAAAAATTACTATCCTGCAATTTGATTTTGATTCATATGTAATAAAAATATGTAATTAATTTAATATAAAAAAAACAATAAAATTGTCGTCTGTTATTATACCGAGCCTTAAGCTGATTAAATAGATTTAAATATTTCTTTTAGATAAATATTATATACTTTGACAACCTCATGGTGTCACAAGCTGTGAGGTCCCTCGTACGATTCCCAACCGGGTCAATGAGAAAAATTACTTTTTCTACATTTCTTCGGGTCTCAGTGTTTGTGGTAACTTCGTCGTTTCTGATTCATAACACAATATGTTCTAGTATAATTTAAGATAATGCCACCACGCTACTTGTGACTAATTACATTGCCCTTATTCGACCTTATTCGCCCTTATTCGTAACAATACGACAAGTTGACATTGAAGCGTAATTTTTATGACATTGACAACTTATCATGTGGCTTTAGTAGTGTTATTATTTTGCTACGAGAATACAGTCTCTTTCAAAATAATAAACATAAGCTTTTATATGTTTATCTAATAAATTTCTTTGTGTAAAAAATTAGATTAAAACAACAAGAGACTGTTGTTATCATAAAATGCAGCGTTTTATTAATTGCCTATTTACAAATTAACTTTTCTGTAGTCACATAGCAGAGTATAAACTATTATAACTATTTAATTAAATAAAATTGTTTTCCACTTTCATATTTTATAACTCAACCTATTTACAATTTTTTCGTCTTTCAATATATTGACAGTTTGTTAATTGCAAAGAGTATATAATCACATTACTTGTTATATTTATTTACCATTGTTTATCTGACTTAAAATATTAGATTTCATGACAATAGTGACATTTGACACTTAGCCACAGAGAAATATTTGCTGTGGATACAAAGATATAGATTAGGTAACCATAATACTACACAGATAACCATATTTATTCTTGTATGACTGTACAGAAGAAACTACTTTATGAAGTACTTTTACTTTTCTGTGTCTTCCTATTATTGTTAACACTACTGTTTTTGTTGTTTTAATAATACTCTTTTTTTTTCTCTTTTGTTAATTCTGATTAGATAAATGTGTACTTATTGTTTAAGATTTAAGGATTTTTTTGTTTTTATTATTTTTTGGTAATTTTTGTTATTTAGGTTTTATGAAGTGAGATTTTTCCTTGCAACTGGCGGGTGGGTTCTTCAGTTCTTAAATTTTTATTTTTATATATATATATATATTTATTTTTGTCTATTTTGTCCATAACTCATATACTATTCACCTTTCAATGATTACTGGTAATGATATATTAGACGACAGTTTTTTTTTCCTTCTGTGATTCAGACGGATTGAGCAGTAATGATAGTTTTCATAGCATCCCTTCTCTAAGCGAGACTCTAAATTCTCTCTTCTCGGGTACACTGAAAAATTTTAATGCAATTCATATAAATGCCCAGAGTATTCCTGCACATTACCCTGAAATGTTGTCCTCATTCGATAACAAAAATATACACGCAATTTTAGTATCTGAATCTTGGTTAAAACCTTGTTTAGCTTCTTCAGCTTACTCTCTTCCAGGTTATAATTTGATCCGCAACGATCGTGTTGGGCGCGCTGGTGGTGGCGTAGCGATTTATTTAAAATCACACATTCCTTTCACTGTTTTAAATTCCTCTCAAACATTGTCTCGTGCCGGCCCTGAACATCTTTTTATAGAAATTATATTTGGTCATATGAAGCTCCTTCTTGGCGTCTATTACAGTCCAAATCTAACTATTGACTATTTTTCGTCATTTGAAATTTTACTTGAACAGTACTCCTCACTGTATAGTCACACTATTATCATGGGAGATTTCAATACATGTCTTCTTAAAACGACTGTAGGTCATCTCATCTGAAATCTCTCATAAATAGCACCAACTTACACATTCTTCCACTTTCAGCGACTCACGCTTTTCCCAACTGCCCCCTTCTCTTCTTGATCTAATTCTTGTTTCTTCCATTGACCATGTTTCAATGCATGGACAATGTAATGCTTCTGCTTTTTCCTACCACGACTTGCTTTATCTATCCTATAAAATTAAGCCTCCGAAGGGTAAGCGAAGGATCCTTCTTCAGCGCAATTTTGGTAGAATGGACATTGATCGGTTAAGAGAGGATACTGCTAAAATCGACTGGTCAGTTGTTTCGAGTGCAGATACCGTTGATGAGCAGATATCAATTTTTAACTCCTTAATCGAACAACTGTACAATGTACATGCTCCAATTCGTCTGGTTCGAATAAAGCATCTTCCTGCACCCTGGCTCACTCCGGATATCAAAAAACTATTAGAGAAAAGAATTTGGCAAAACTAAATACCGTATGAACCCTAATGATTCCAATCGCGAAAAATATCATAAAGTACGAAATCGCTGCAACATGGTGTGTAGAGATAGTCAACGACGCCATATCTATAAATCTGTTGTTGAGCAAATTGACTCGACTAAAGTTTGGAATTTCCTCAAATCTTTAGGAGTTGGAAAGGCAAAGCAAAATGTAGATTCTCTTAATATGGACTTAAATATGCTCAATACGCATTTCATCACTTCCTCTATTGTAAATAATACAACGAAGCAAAACACTCTTAATCAACTTTCTGCTACATCAACTCCTGACTTTCCATCTTTTCTTTTAGCCAAGTTACTGTCAGTGATGTTAAGAAGAATATATTAGCCATTACATCTGATGCAGTTGGTTCTGACTGCATTAGTCGTAAAATGATCATCCCTATACTGACGTCATTGCTCCTATTATCACACAAATTTTTAATCATTCCCTTGATTCCAGTCTTTTCCTACAGTTTGAAAGACGCCTTAGTAACTCCACTTCCTAAAAATCCCATCCTCTTTAGCGGACTACCGTCCCATATCCATTCTTTCCTTTCTGTCTAAAGCACTTGAGCGCCTTATACACCAACAGCTGAGTAAATTTCTTTCTTATAATAACCTTCTGAACTCTTTCCAGTCTGGTTTCCGTCCTGGTCATAGTACGACAACTGCTCTGGTCAGAATCACTGACGACATCCGGCTGGGTATGGATAATCAACAAGTTACAGTCCTGACATTGCTTGATTTTAGTAATGCTTTCAATACTGTAGACTTTGATATTCTACTTGCTGTTTTAAGTTCTCTTAACATATCTCCTGGGGTAATTGGTTGGTTTCATAGTTACTTGCATGGACGCCGGCAGCGTATACGAATACATGACACGTTTTCTGACTGGTCTGCTGTCATTGCTGGCGTTCCGCAAGGTGGCGTGTTGTCTCCTCTATTATTCTCTATTTTCATCAATTCGATTTGTTCACGTATTAATTCTTCTACCACCTATATGCAGATGATTTACAAATTTATTTGCAATGTAAGATACAGGATTTACCTAACACGATTAATTTAGTTAATACAGACCTAATCAGCATCTCTAATTGGTGTAATTCGTTTGGGCTCAAAGTAAACCCTTTGAAGACCCAAGTCACTATCATTGGAGGCACTAAACTAATGTCGCGTGTAACTTTATCACAGCTTCCGCCGGTACTTTTCGAAGGGATCGTTATACCATATAGTGACAAGGTCAAAATTTAGGCATTACTTTTGATAAAACATTATCTTGGGTACCACAAATGAGTGAGCTAAGCAGAAAGATGTTTGTCGCAATAGGTTCTCTCCGAAGATTGCGCAACATACTCCCCTTTCCTACTAAGATTGTGCTGGCTCAGTCTCTCCTCCTACCGATCCTTGATTACGCGGACACTTGTTATCTTGATCTAACCGAAGAGCAACTTAACAAACTTGAGCGGCTTCAGAATTATTGCATAAGGTTTATATTTGGGTTGCGAAAATATGACCACATCTCCGAATTTCGCCTTAAGCTCAAGTGGCTTCCAATTCGCCTTCGCAGGAATACTCATATTCTTCATCTACTTTACTGCATTCTGTTCAATCCCAATGCTCCACATTACTTGAAGGATAGATTTGAATATCTAAGTAGTTTACATTCTTTTCCACTCCGATCACAAAATAATTTTCTGCTAAGTACTCCAAAACACTCTTCTTCCTTCTATGCTAACTCTTTCAATGTAACTGCTATACGACTTTGGAATTCTCTTCCCCTTTATATTAGACAATCTCAATCTCTTTCTATCTTTAGAACTAAATTAAAACTTCATTACCTATCCTTTTAATAATCTGTCGTCTATTGCTTATAGAAAATTTGTTTTCCATATAACTTCTAATCCTTTATATATAATTTCTTTGGTTTTATATCGTATATATATATATGTAGTATACGTATTATTTTGTACACCCTTTTCGCTTTCTTTAGAAGAATCCTTTTCCTTAGGTTGCCTGGAAGAGATCGCTGTTTAAGCGATAAGGCCGCCTTTTGTACTAATGTCCATTATAATTGTAATTTCTATGTCAGTCTTGGTGTACAATAAAGAATATTTTACTTTTACTTTATAACTATTATTTGGACCGCAGTACATTAATTTTGACACGGCTATAGAGCCCAGCAGATTATTTATCTTCACACAGAGTCCCTGACAGAACAAGAGAACAGATCGCCATATATCACGATTCTTACATAACTCTTTCGCTTCAATCAGGTTCATCATTTTCTTTATACATGCATGTCTAATTTCGTCCCTTTCAGTACCAGAAACTTAATTTCATTAGCATTCAAACGTAGTACAATTGGCTAATGCCTGCATTTCTTTCTGCCTCTGATGGTGCAATAAGCACTGCATCATCAGCATACAGCAAACAATTTACTTTTATGTCACCTAATTTTACACCCAAACAACTATCACACACAAACAACTTTTGTAAACAGTTGTCGAGATACAATATGAACAGCCAGGAGGACATTACAAAATCCTGTTTTACGCCCGTTTGGGCGTTAAACATGGGTGACAGGTCATGGCATGTCTTGTTATTTGTATTATTGGAATCTTGCAAATTAATTCAAGATTCCAATTAAGATTCCAATTGCAAGATCCAAATTAGTTAGTCATATTATATTTAGAATATTTATTGTACTTATACTTTATTGTACACCTTATAAACTAAGGGTTACAAAGAGCGGACTTAATGCCACGAGGCATTCTCTTCCAGTCAACTCTGGTTGATGGAGATAAGTGAATGGTAGGTTTGAACAATATTGAAAAACATATGAAATATATAATTTATAAGTTTAAATTTACATACAAAGCCATAATAAAAAAATATCTTCACGCAATTCCCAATACAGGGGTAGACAGAGCTGGCCTGACTGAGAGGCCTCCTTTACAGGTCGTTAGGTAATGCAATAGTAATAGTGCTACATAGTGCGAGTAATTACCACCAAGAGAATATTTCATATTTATCTATCATATTATTTTCTTTTGATTAGTAAATTAACTATCATGTAATGAAAAACATAATACTATCAATATAAAAATGTTTATTGTTCCAATTATTAAGCTTCAGTGCAGTTTTCAAAATTGAGTTGTTACAATTTAGTTGAGGATTTCGGGAAGAACGATTGCGGGAGCGGGGATGATGGGCTCAGCAACGATGACGGACTCCGGGGCGTCGGGTTTATCCACGACGATAACGGACTCCGGGGCCTCGGGTACAACAATAACGGGCTCGGCGATTATGGGCTTGTCGACGACAATGACTTGCTCGGGGGCCGAGGGGCCGTCGACTACTTGCACTGGAGTGGGCGCCGGTGGGTTGACCGTTTCAACGACAACTGGGTTACCTCCGATCGCGTCAGCTACAGCTTGGTTGATCTTGATGGTGATTTGAACCAAAGGGGAAGGTAATGGCTGAGCAGGGCTGGGGATCACAACTGGCGCTTCACCAGTTTCAGTCAAGGGGAAGTCAACAATGGCGGGTCCAATGGAGATGGGCTCGTAGTTGTCGACGATGGCAGGTCCGACTGCGATTTCTTCGGGCTTAGCAATTCCGAGAGCTTCAAGGAGCATCTGCTCGAGGGCTGCTGCGGTGGCAGGGTCGGTGCTGGGACTTTGAATGGCGGATACAATTTCCTGAACTTCAGGGTTGGTGCTGGCGATGACAGCAGGAGGCAGGACGCCGGCCGACGCCACGGCGAAAAGAAGAGCGAAAGCGATGAAGAATTTCATTTTGATGTTGTCTGTAAACGAAAGAAAATAATTTTTATAATTAATAACTATCTGTTATGTTTTGTAGATAACTTTAATTAAGTCTAAACTTTTGCAATTAATATTTATTGACATTTCATACGACTTGATAATATCTATTAAATATAACATTTTGATGCATTACTTTGTTAATACAAATTAAAATTACGCTATAACATTGGAACACTATTAGTTCACTAAAATAACATGGCGTCTAATTGAATGTATTCCAAACACAGTTTCTATAAAAAATTCAGTTAAATAAATGAATTATTATACATTGTTTCTTACAGGATTCAAGCATTGAATTCGCAGTTAGGAACGAGAGTCAATATCAGGTTATAGAATAAATTTGTTGATCAAACTCTACTTACTTCGTGCTTTGCGTTTCGTTGACTACCAATGCCGGAGTAGGATACAGAAAGCATTTATAGCAGACTTTATCAATCTTGTCGTCTAATCCAATCATGTTATCGGATCAATAATCGCAAATATAATAATATTTTTGTACTTGTAATAAATTTCACATGTTGCACGCATGATAATTATACACACGTACCGGGCAGTTTCCGTCGACAAATATTACTCTGCCTAACTCCCAACTGTAAAAGATTGCAGTGGCTTCTACCATCCGCCTCCTTATACAATGTCCAATAGACCCAAACTAGGGAATCACAACTATGACATACTCAAAATGCCTATAAAATTTGATTCCATCGCCAGATCACAAATTCCATTCATTTATAAAACAAATTATATATTTATGTATGATAAGTGTGTAACATACACACAGGAAATATTACATACATACAGGAAGTGTGTATGTAATATTTCCCGTCAATCAGATCAGATTGAAATTGAGTCAAGAGACCCGAGTTCGACCCTTGAGCTCTTACTTATGGTTTTTTTTTCAAAAACTTATGTACTATTCATATCGTTGGCTTGGACATAAGGACGGGTTCACCACCTGTCACGTCGTCCCAGAAATATCTTCGGTGGAAGATGGGTCGAAACGACTTAATTGACCTCAAGTCCTCAGTCTACCCATATATTGAAATGGCGTCAATAATTTTACACTTTTCGACTTTTCGTCTGCAACATAGGTAGTAATAGGAATAGATCTTGTGCTTTGATCGGTAATAGGGACATAGCCCTCATCATCAATTTATATTTTTTAAATTTTAATTTCATTCTTGGCAATTATTTGTGCATACTAATAAAATGATCGTTAACTGCAGTATTTGATAAACATATAAAATAACGCAAATTATTAAACAGAGTGCTTATTTTTTGCACATCAATTTGAACATGGCTTAAACTGGCGGTAATAGGTGCGTTTACGTTATTTATAGTTCCAGTAAGTATTCCCATGTTGACCCAGAGTTATCAAACATACCGGACGTCATCGACTATAAAGACACGGCACTTGCCGCCGTCGTTCATCTCACCTCTCACCTAAGAACTGCCGTCAGTGTATCCGCCAGGTATCCTAGCACACAATCCAAAGATCCCTTACACATTCAGAATGTGGACGACTTCGTATCGCGGAAAATGACGCAGCCACTAACGGGTGAACTCCCGCCGACCTCACTCGAACAGGTTAAAGACATAATTAAAAACCTTAAGGTACGTAAGGCTCCAGGAGCCGACGGAATCTCAAATATGTTAGTTAAAACTCTCCCACATTTGCTGCTATTACTATTAGTAGCAACCTTCAATGCCCTTCTCACAAGTTGCATCTTTCCAGACTCCTGGACGGAGGCCCACGTAATAGGGATCCATAAACCCGGGAAACAGGTAGGAAACGGTAAACAGGCCTCTAGCTATAGGCCCACCAGTCTCCTAAGCGCACTGGGGAAAATTTACGAACGCATAATTCTGATCCCCCTCAAGGACAGCGCTCAGTCATTAAACATCATTCCGGATGAGCAGTTTGGCTTTAGAGCACTCATGCGTTCAGCTAATGCACCGCGTCATGGAGCACATACTCGAGCGCCTAAATGATAGCCCCAAATATAAGGTAGGAGCACTCTTCTTCGACGTCGCGAAAGCGTTTGATAAAGTCTGGCACAATGGCTTGATATTCAAGCTATACAACTACATTATGTCAGACAGGCTTGTACACATCATACAAGCCTACTTGTCAAATTTCACATTCCACTACAGCTACACCAGCTGAGACTTAAAAGCTGGCATTACGCAAGGCTCGGTCCTCTCGCCCACACTTTACACGACCGATATTCCTGAAGACCCCAATAAAAAGGTAGAATTGGCCCTATTCGCTGATGATACCACTCTCTACTCTGCAGATCTTAACGCATCTAGAATTTATATTCGCCTCCGAGCCGGCCACCGCCTTAAGCGAGTGGTTTAGGAAATGGTGGATCGACATAAAGCCTGAAAAGAGCAACGCGGTCTTGTTCAACAGGAAACACAAAAACTCGAATCGCCCTAACAGATTCAGTAACTTAACCCTCTTCGACAAACCCATTCCCTGGGTGTCAGAAGTAAAATATCTTGGAGTCACCCTAGACCGTAAAATCAACTTCAAGACACATATTAAAATTGTCAGGGATAGAGCGGCCTTCATATCCGGCCGCTTCTTTCACCTTACAAATAGCCGCAGCAAAATGTTGCTGAAACACAATATACGCCTATACACAACTTGTGTAGGACCCATCATGTTATACGCCAGTGTAGTCGCGCACGTCCCCAAAGTACGCTTGAACTCTCTCCAAGTGATTCAAAATCGTTACATGCGCCGCGCAACCGGCGCTCCCTTATATATGCGGAATGTAGATTTCCAGCGCAACCTCAAACTGCCTTTAATAGCAGCGTTATTTAAAAAATTCTCCATCGACTATTTCGATAGGACAAAATTACATGCGAACCCGCTAGTGGATACTCCACCTCGATTGAGGAGCGCCAAAATGCGTCATCATAGACGATGATGACGCAATCACCCGTGTCAATAATGCGTATGAGGCCCCGCCCCCTACGCACATACACCGACACAAGCCGCGTCCTGCGGCTCACAACCTCGCCACCGTCGCAATTTCACGACTAGCTCGAGATTTTCCCGTGGTCGTAGTCGTCATTGACTGGCAATATCATAAGGCGATCCGAGAGGAGATTTTCCTCCAAGCAACTGGGGCCCTCGGATCGCATGGCCTCTCCCCCATGTCGGAAGTTTTCTCTTTCGTTATAGGGGACGCAGCGCTTCGCAGCAGCAGCCATCATCCAAACCAAACGTCTAACTTGCAAGCCCCTGTCCTTGCAAGTCTCTTTAGATGAAGCTGTAAAGGCCTCCGGGCCAACAGCATCCCGTGGATGGTTTTAGTCGGTATGGACGGTTCTCCTTCTGAGATTCGAGCCCGACACTGTTCGTTTTGGTGGCCTCCCGGTGAGGAAACGCTCGAGCATAAAATATTTCCTCCAAAGTCGAAGCGTCAGGTTTCGTTCTTATCTTCCTAAAGATGCCCAAGATATAGATAAACGAGAAAATATTTATGGCGACTAGTTATGCTGTATGATTAACCTGATGGAAAAACATGAACCCAATAACTTTCATTTGTGAACGACAAAGACATTTGATCGCTTCTCCGTGGCAAAAGTTAAATACCTTAAGTCCGTTAAATCACGTCGTGATTATTTTAGCTTTTAGGGATAGTCCTGACACGAATAAAATCCCGTGTATGTAATCTGATTTATTGAAATAGTAATAATTAGTATCCGTAACACAGTAAATATGATCAAATAATTAAAGTAGCTGGTTATTTCTAAATTATGTTTAATATTTGAAATGATATATTAAATGCTGTATGAATTTGTTGAATAAATAATTAAATAAATGCATACACAGGATAAAATTACAATCATCAATCAATTCTCTGACCCCAAAGTAAGTAGCTAAAGCATCTCTATTCTGGTATCTGAATCAACGAAGGCGCTTAAACACCAGACACGAAATAATGGAGAAAAAATGGTATTCTATATTTACCTGTCCGAGAACCACAGTCTAAGATCAAATGGTGACACCATGAAAACCGCTGTGTACGATACTCGTTCACGGAGATCGTCAAGATGTAAAAAGGTCAAGTGTTTCCTCTGTGTTCCTCTTACTAAGCCTACGATATTCTTTACAATAAGTTCCTACCCCAAATATCTGGATAATTCCGACCAGTCTTCTAGAATTGTTATATAAGTAAATTTTGATATTTAGAAAGGAGAAAAAAAAATTATCCGCAATTTAAAAAATTACTATCCTGCAATTTGATTTTGATTCATATGTAATAAAAATATGTAATTAATTTAATATAAAAAAAACAATAAAATTGTCGTCTGTTATTATACCGAGCCTTAAGCTGATTAAATAGATTTAAATATTTCTTTTAGATAAATATTATATACTTTGACAACCTCATGGTGTCACAAGCTGTGAGGTCCCTCGTTCGATTCCCAACCGGGTCAATGAGGAAAATTACTTTTTCTACATTTCTTCGGGTCTCAGTGTTTGTGGTAACTTCGTCGTTTCTGATTCATAACACAATATGTTCTAGTATAATTTAAGATAATGCCACCACGCTACTTGTGACTAATTACATTGCCCTTATTCGACCTTATTCGCCCTTATTCGGAACAATACGACAAGTTGACATTGAAGCGTAATTTTTATGACATTGACAACTTATCTTGTGGCTTCAGTAGTGTTATTATTTTGCTACGAGAATACAGTCTCTTTCAAAATAATAAACATAAGCTTTTATATGTTTATTTAATAAATTTCTTTGTGTACAAAATTAGATTAGTCTCTTGTTAAAACAACCAGAGACTGTTGTTATCATAAAATACAGCGTTTTATTAATTGCCTATTTACAAATTAACTTTTCTGTAGTTACATAGCAGAGTAAAAACTATTATAACTATTATTTGGACCGCAGTACATTATTTTTGACTCGGCTATAGAGCCCAGCAGATTATTTATCTTCACACAGAGTCCCTGACGGTATAGCCCAAGAGAACAGATCGCCATATATCACGATTCTTACATAACTCTTTCGCTTCAATCAGGTTCATCATTTTATTTATACATGCATATCTAATTTCGTCCCTTTCAAATACCAGAAACTTAATTTCATTAGCATTCAAACGCAGTACAATTGACTAATGTCTGCATTTCTTTCTGCCTCTGATGGTGCAATAAGCACTGCATCGTCAGCATACAGCAAATAATTTACTTTTGTGTCACCTAATTTCACACCCAAACAACTATCACACACAAACAACTTTTGTAAACAGTTGTCGAGATACAATATGAACAGCCAGGAGGACATTACAAAATCCTGTTTTACGCCCGTTTGGGCGTTAAACATGGGTGACAGGTCATGGCATGTCTTGTTATTTGTATTATTGGAATCTTGCAAATTAATTCAAGATTCCAATTAAGATTCCAATTGCAAGATCCAAATTAGTTAGTCATATTATATTTAGAATATTTATTGTACTTATACTTTATTGTACACCTTATAAACTAAGGGTTACAAAGAGCGGACTTAATGCCTTGAGGCATTCTCTTCCAGTCAACTCTGGTTGATGGAGATAAGTGAATGGTAGGTTTGAACAATATTGAAAAACATATGAAATATATAATTTATAAGTTTAAATTTACATACAAAGTCATAATAAAAAAAGACTATCCATTAGAGAGTAGATTTATGAAATTTTTCTGTGAAAACCATTAAACGCTCAATAATTCACTTATCATCCAATACTTGTCTGCAGTAACTGCAGTTTTGTCATCAAACAGTATATTATTGCCTAACCCGTAATGTAACCGTAAAAGAGTGCAGTGCAGTGTTGCCCCTAAATGCAAATAGCTTAATTATAACAGAAAAAGTTCAAATACTTAAAATGCCTATAAAATTGTGGCTTGATTGCTTTGAGATTTCATTTTCAGATTCTGACTTGGTTACAATAGGACCAACTTGGATTTATACTCTTTTTCTTGATCGGTTTACATCTGACGGAGTCATATAAACAAAAATAAAAAAAAAACATCACGCCATTCCCAATAAAGAGTTAGACAGAGGTCTCGACAATTAAGTCCTTTCGAACCAGCTTCCACCGGAGAAAATTTTTGGGACAACGTGACAGGTGGTGAACCCGTCGCCGTCTTTGTCTTTTGTCCAAGCCAACGATGTAATTCGTACATAAGTTTTTGAAAAAACCCAGGTAGAAGCCTTGGGGATCAAACTTGGGTCTCTTGACTCGAATTCCGATCACCTAATCACTCGGCTATCGAGACAAAAAAATGTACAACCAAATAGGGAACTCGTTTCCGAAAGAAACTGATAAAATGGTAGCAATATCTAAAAATATCGGGCTCTTTGTATAGTAAATGATAAAATAATATGAATTAACAGATCGTGAAATTTTACGATCGCTTATCAGGTTTGGTGGTATTAACAATCATCCTAAATTACCAGTTTTATGATAATCCATTCATAACTCGGATTTTGGTGAAATTACATAAAGATAGATTAAAAAAAGATACGATATCTTTGGGTTAACTTGAAAAATTTAGAGGTATTTATTTTACTTATTACTTGTTTCTGCCCGCATATTATATCGAACTCAAAATTCTTTAAGTAAAAGTATTAAGTGGTGTGGGTTCCACCCAAGTGATGGAAAGTTGTATGTTTATATAACATGCTGTTTATATACTAATTTTTAATCCTCCTCGTATAATGAATACATGTAATCCTATGTAATATGTCCTATTGGTTAATTCGTGACAGCAAAAAATCTGAGAACATCCTCTTTTTTTGAAGTTTTTTAGAAATCAATACTTTTAAATTTTGTAAGTCTCTTTTTAAACTGTAGGTCAGTCTCTACAGCATATTTATATTAGCCAATAACTAAAATAAAATCTAAATGTGATAAGAAATTAAAATAGCCATTCGTCAATAGCCTTTGAAATTTCCATGACGACATCATCATAAGAATCAAATAGACAGCAGGAATCTCGTAAATAATAGACCAAAATGAAGAAGTTGGTCATGGGCAGCAACATCAAGAATTCGAAGTGTTTGGTACTGCGATCGCCAATTGCTTTCCAGTAGTGGCATTTATGAACACCCTATGGCCTTCAGTGACCTCCTGGCCTGACTGAGAGGCCTCCTTTACAGGTCGTTAGGTAATGCAATAGTAATAGTGCTACATAGTGCGAGTAATTACCACCAAGAGAATATTTCATATTTATCTATCATATTATTTTCTTTTGATTAGTAAATTAACTATCATGTAATGAAAAAACATAATATCAATATAAAAATGTTTATTGTTCCAATTATTAAGCTTCAGTGCAGTTTTCAAAATTAAGTTGTTACAATTTAGTTGAGGATTTCGGGAAGAACGATTGCGGGAGCGGGGATGATGGGCTCAGCAACGATGACGGACTCCGGGGCGTCGGGTTTATCCACGACGATAACGGACTCCGGGGCCTCGGGTACAACAATAACGGGCTCGGCGATTATGGGCTTGTCGACGACAATGACTTGCTCGGGGGCCGAGGGGCCGTCGACTACTTGCACTGGAGTGGGCGCCGGTGGGTTGACCGTTTCAACGACAACTGGGTTACCTCCGATCGCGTCAGCTACAGCTTGGTTGATCTTGATGGTGATTTGAACCAAAGGGGAAGGTAATGGCTGAGCAGGGCTGGGGATCACAACTGGCGCTTCACCAGTTTCAGTCAAGGGGAAGTCAACAATGGCGGGTCCAATGGAGATGGGCTCGTAGTTGTCGACGATGGCAGGTCCGACCGCGATTTCTTCGGGCTTGGCAACCTGAGGGCTTCAAGGAGCATCTGCTCGAGGGGCTACTGCGGTGGCAGGGTCAGTGCTGGGACTTTGAATGGCGGATACAATTTCCTGAACTTCAGGGTTAGTGCTGGCGATGACAGCAGGAGGCAGGACGCCGGCCGACGCCACGGCGAAAAGAAGAGCGAAAGTGATGAAGAATTTCATTGTGGTATTGTCTGAAAACAAAAGAAAATAATTTTTATAATTAATAACTATCTGTTATATTTTGTAGACAACTTTAATTACTTCTAAACTTTTACAATTCATATTTATTGACATTTCATACGACTTGATAATATCTATTAAATATAATATTTTGATGCATTACTTTGTTAATTCAAATTAAAATTACGCTATAACATTGGAACACTATTAGTTCACTAAAATAACATGGCGTGTAATTGAATGTATTCCAAACACAGTTTCTATAAAAAATTCAGTTAAATAAATGAATTATTATACATTGTTCCTTACAGGATTCAAGCATTGAATTCGCAGTTAGGAACGAGAGTCAATATCAGGTTATAGAATAAAGTTGTTGATCAAACTCTACTTACTTCGTGCTTTGCGTTTCGTTGACTACCAATGCCGGAGTAGGATACAGAAAGCATTTATAGCAGACTTTATCAATCTTGTCGTCTAATCCAATCATGTTATCGGATCAATAATTGCAAATATAATAATATTTTTGTACTTGTAATAAATTTCACATGTTGCACGCATGATAATTATACACACGTACCGGGCAGTTTCCGTCGACAAATATTACTCTGCCTAACTCCCAACTGTAAAGATTGCAGTGGCTTCTACCATCCGCCTCCTTATACAATGTCCAATAGACCCAAACTAGGGAATCACAACTATGACATACTCAAAATGCCTATAAAATTTGATTCCATCGCCAGATCACAAATTCCATTCATTTATAAAACAAATTATATATTTATGTATAATAAGTGTGTAACATACACACAGGAAATATTAGATACATACAGGAAGTGTGTATGTAATACTTCCCGTCAATCAGATCAGATTGAAATTGAGTCAAGAGACCCGAGTTCGACCCTTGAGCTCTTACTTATGGTTTTTTTTTTTCAAAAAACTTATGTACTATTCATATCGTTGGCTTGGACATAAGGACGGGTTCACCACCTGTCACGTCGTCCCAGAAATATCTTCGGTGGAAGGTGGGTCGAAACGACTTAATTGACCTCAAGTCCTCAGTCTACCCATGTATTGGAAATGGCGTCAATAATTTTACACTTTTCGACTTTTTCGTCTGCAACATAGGTAGTAATAGGAATAGATCTTGTGCTTTGGATCGGTAATAGGGACATAGCCCTCATCATCAATTTATATTTTTTTAAATTTTAATTTCATTCTTGGCAATTATTTGTGCATACTAATAAAATGATCGTTAACTGCAGTATTTGATAAACATATAAAATAACGCAAATTATTAAACAGAGTGCTTATTTTTTGCACATCAATTTGAACATGGCTTAAACTGGCGGTAATAGGTGCGTTTACGTTATTTATAGTTCCAGTAAGTATTCCCATGTTGACCCAGAGTTATCAAACATACCGGACGTCATCGACTATAAAGACACGGCACTTGCCGCCGTCGTTCATCTCACCTCTCACCTAAGAACTGCCGTCAGTGTATCCGCCAGGTATCCTAGCACACAATCCAAAGATCCCTTACACATTCAGAATGTGGACGACTTCGTATCGCGGAAAATGATGCAGCCACTAACGGGTGAACTCCCGCCGACCTCACTCGAACAGGTTAAAACATAATTAAAACCTTAAGGTACGTAAGGCTCCAGGAGCCGACGGAATCTCAAATAGGTTAGTTAAAACTCTCCCACATTTGCTGCTATTACTATTAGTAGCAATCTTCAATGCCCTACTCACAAGTTGCATCTTTCCAGACTCCTGGACGGAGGCCCACGTAATAGGGATCCATAAACCCGGGAAACAGGTAGGAAACGGTAAACAGGCCTCTAGCTATAGGCCCACCAGTCTCCTAAGCGCACTGGGGAAAATTTACGAACGCATAATTCTGATCCCCCTCAAGGACAGCGCTCAGTCATTAAACATCATTCCGGATGAGCAGTTTGGCTTTAGAGCACTCATGCGTTCAGCTAATGCACCGCGTCATGGAGCACATACTCGAGCGCCTAAATGATAGCCCCAAATATAAGGTAGGAGCACTCTTCTTCGACGTCGCGAAAGCGTTTGATAAAGTCTGGCACAATGGCTTGATATTCAAGCTATACAACTACATTATGTCAGACAGGCTTGTACACATCATACAAGCCTACTTGTCAAATTTCAAATTCCACTACAAAGACGAGGGTACTCTATCCACCAGCTGAGACTTAAAAGCTGGCGTTACGCAAGGCTCGGTCCTCTCGCCCACACTTTACACGACCGATATTCCTGAAGACCCCAATAAAAAGGTAGAATTGGCCCTATTCGCTGATGATACCACTCTCTACTCTGCGGATCTCAACGCATCTAGAATTTATATTCGCCTCCGAGCCGGCCACCGCCTTAAGCGAGTGGTTTAGGAAATGGTGGATCGACATAAAGCCTGAAAAGAGCAACGCGGTCTTGTTCAACAGGAAACACAAAAACTCGAATCGCCCTAAGAGATTCAGTAACTTAACCCTCTTCGACAAACCCATTCCCTGGGTGTCAGAAGTAAAATATCTTGGAGTCACCCTAGACCGTAAAATCAACTTCAAGAAACATATTAAAATTGTCAGGGATAGAGCGGCCTCCATATCCGGCCGCTTCTTTCACCTTACAAATAGCCGCAGCAAAATGTTGCTGAAACACAATATACGCCTATACACAACTTGTGTACGACCCATCATGTTATACGCCAGTGTAGTATTCGCGCACGTCCCCAAAGTACGCTTGAACTCACCCAAGTGATTCAAAATCGTTACATGCGCCGCGCAACCGGCGCTCCCTTATATATGCGGAATGTAGATTTCAGCGCAACCTCAAACTGCCTTTAATGGCAGCACTATTTAAAAATTCTCCATCGACTATTTCGATAGGACAAAATTACATGCGAACCCGCTAGTGGATACTCCACCTCGATTGAGGAGCGCCAAAATGCGTCATCATAGACGATGATGACGCAATCACCCGTGTCAATAATGCGTATGAGGCCCCGCCCCCTACGCACATACACCGACACAAGCCGCGTCCTGCGGCTTACACAACTTCGCCACTGTCGCAATTTCACGACTAGCTCGAGATTTTCCCGTGGTCGTAGTCGTCATTGACTGGCAATATCATAAGGCGATCCGAGAGGAGATTTTCCTCCAAGCAACTGGGGCCCTCGGATCGCATGGCCCCTCCCCCATGTCGGAAGTTTTCTCTTTCGTTATAGGGGACGCAGCGCTTCACAGCAGCAGCCATCATCCAAACCAACGTCTAACTTGCAAGCCCCTGTCCTTGCAAGCGTCTTTAGATGAAGCTGTAAAGGCCTCCGGGCCAACAGCATCCCGTGGATGGTTTTAGTTGGTATGGTCGGTTCTCCTTCTGATATTCGAGCCCGACACTGTTCGTTTCGGTGGCCTCCCGGTGAGGAAACGCTCGAGCATAAAATATTTCTTCCAAAGTCGAAGCGTCAGGTTTCGTGCTTACCTTCCTAAAGATGCCCAAGATATAGATAAACGAGAAAATATTTATGGCGACTAGTTATGCTGTATGATTAACCTGATGGAAAAACATGAACCCAATAACTTTCATTTGTAAACGACAAAGACATTTGATCGCTTCTCCGTGGCAAAAGTTAAATACCTTAAGTCCGTTAAATCACGTCGTGATTATTTTACCTTTTAGGGATAGTCCCGACACAAATAAAATCCCGTGTATGTAATCTGATTTATTGAAATAGTAATAATTAGTATCCGTAACACAGTAAATATGATCAAATAATTAAAGTAGCTGGTTATTTCTAAATTATGTTTAATATTTGAAATGATATATTAAATGCTGTATGAATTTGTTGAATAAATAATTAAATAAATGCATACATAGGATAAAATTACAATCATCAATCAATCCTCTGACGCCAAAGTAAGTAGCTAAAGCATCTCTATTCTGGTATCTGAATCAACGAAGGCGCTTAAACACCAGACACGAAATAATGGAGAAAAATGGTATTCTATATTTACCTGTCCGAGAACCACAGTCTAAGATCAAATGGTGACACCATGAAAACTGCTGTGTACGATACTCGTTCACGGAGATCGTCAAGATGTAAAAAGGTCAAGTGTTTCCTCTGTGTTCCTCTTACTAAGCCTACGATATTCTTTACAATAAGTTCCTACCCCAAATATCTGGATAATTCCGAACAGTCCTCCAGAATTGTTATATAAGTAAATTTTGATATTTAGAAAGGAGAAAAAAATTATTCGCAATTAAAAAAATTACTATCCTGCAATTTGATTTTGATTCATATGTAATAAAAATATGTAATTAATTTAATATAAAAAAAAATAGAATTGTCGTCTGTTATTATACCGAGCCTTAAGCTGATTAAATAGATTTAAATATTTCTTTTAGATAAATATTATATACTTTGACAACCTCATGGTGTCACAAGCTGTGAGGTCCCTCGTTCGATTCCCAACCGGGTCAATGAGGAAAATTACTTTTTCTACATTTCTTCGGGTCTCAGTGTTTGTGGTAACTTCGTCGTTTCTGATTCATAACACAATATGTTCTAGTATAATTTAAGATAATGCCACCACGCTACTTGTGACTAATTACATTGCCCTTATTCGACCTTATTCGCCCTTATTCGTAACAATACGACAAGTTGACATTGAAGCGTAATTTTTATGACATTGACAACTTATCATGTGGCTTTAGTAGTGTTATTATTTTGCTACGAGAATACAGTCTCTTTCAAAATAATAAACATAAGCTTTTATATGTTTATCTAATAAATTTCTTTGTGTAAAAATTAGATTAGTCTCTTGTTAAAACAACCAGAGACTGTTGTTATCATAAAATGCAGCGTTTTATTAATTGCCTATTTACAAATTAACTTTTCTGTAGTCACATAGCAGAGTATAAACTATTATAACTATTATTTGGACCGCAGTACATTAATTTTGACACGGCTATAGAGCCCAGCAGATTATTTATCTTCACACAGAGTCCCTGACGGTATAGCCCAAGAGAACAGATCGCCATTTATCACGATTCTTACATAACTCTTTCGCTTCAATCAGGTTTATCATTTTATTTATACATGCATATCTAATTTCGTCCCTTTCAAATACCAGAAACTTAATTTCATTAGCATTCAAACGTAGTACAATTGACTAATGTCTGCATTTTTTCTGCCTCTGATGGTGCAATAAGCACTGCATCGTCAGCATACAGCAAATAATTTACTTTTGTGTCACCTAATTTCACACCCAAACAACTATCACACACAAACAACTTTTGTAAACAGTTGTCGAGATACAATATGAACAGCCAGGAGGACATTACAAAATCCTGTTTTACGCCCGTTTGGGCGTTAAACATGGGTGACAGGTCATGGCATGTCTTGTTATTTGTATTATTGGAATCTTGCAAATTAATTCAAGATTCCAATTAAGATTCCAATTGCAAGATCCAAATTAGTTAGTCATATTATATTTAGAATATTTATTGTACTTATACTTTATTGTACACCTTATAAACTAAGGGTTACAAAGAGCGGACTTAATGCCTTGAGGCATTCTCTTCCAGTCAACTCTGGTTGATGGAGATAAGTGAATGGTAGGTTTGAACAATATTGAAAACATATGAAATATATAATTTATAAGTTTAAATTTACATACAAAGCCATAATAAAAATAGACTATCCATTAGTGAGTAGATTTATGCATATCTGTGAAAACCATTAAACGCTCAATAATTCACTTATCATCCAATACTTGTCTGCAGTAACTGCAGTTTTGTCATCAAACAGTATATTATTGCCTAACCCGTAACGTAACCGTAAAAGAGTGCAGTGCAGTGTTGCTCCTAAATACAAATAGCTTAATTATAACAGAAAAGTTCAAATACTTAAAATACCTATAAAATTGTGGCTTGATTGCTTTGAGATTTCATTTTCAGATCCTGAAGTGGTTACAATAGGACCAACTTGGATTTATACTCTTTTTCTTGATCGGTTTACATCTGACGGAGTCATATAAACAAAAATAAAAAAACCATCACGCCATTCCCAATAAACAGTTAGACAGAGGTCTCGACAATTAAGTCCTTTCGAACCAGCTTCCACCGGAGAAAATTTTTGGGACAACGTGACAGGTGGTGAACCCGTCGCCGTCTTTGTCTTTTGTCCAAGCCAACGATGTAATTCGTACATAAGTTTTTGAAAAAACCCAGGTAGAAGCCTTGGGGATCAAACTTGGGTCTCTTGACTCGAATTCCGATCACCTAATCACTCGGCTATCGAGACAAAAAAATGTACAACCAAATAGGGAACTCGTTTCCGAAAGAAATCCGATAAAAATGGTAGCAATATCTAAAAAATATCGGGCTCTTTGTATAGTAAATGATAAAATAATATGAATTAACAGATCGTGAAATTTTACGATCGCTTATCAGGTTTGGTGGTATTAACAATCATCCTAAATTACCAGTTTTATGATAATCCATTCATAACTCGGATTTTGGTGAAATTACATAAAGATAGATTAAAAAAAGATACGATATCTTTGGGTTAACTTGAAAAATTTAGAGGTATTTATTTTTACTTATTACTTGTTTCTGCCCGCATATTATATCGAACTCAAAATTCTTTAAGTAAAAGTATTAAGTGGTGTGGGTTCCACCCAAGTGATGGAAAGTTGTATGTTTATATAACATGCTGTTTATATACTAATTTTTAATCCTCCTCGTATAATGAATACATGTAATCCTATGTAATATGTCCTATTGGTTAATTCGTGACAGCAAAAAATCTGAGAACATCCTCTTTTTTTGAAGTTTTTTAGAAATCAATACTTTTAAATTTTGTAAGTCTCTTTTTAAACTGTAGGTCAGTCTCTACAGCATATTTATATTAGCCAATAACTAAAATAAAATCTAAATGTGATAAGAAATTAAAATAGCCATTCGTCAATAGCCTTTGAAATTTCCATGACGACATCATCATAAGAATCAAATAGACAGCAGGAATCTCGTAAATAATAGACCAAAATGAAGAAGTTGGTCATGGGCAGCAACATCAAGAATTCGAAGTGTTTGGTACTGCGATCGCCAATTCGCTTTCCAGTAGTGGCATTTATGAACACTCCTATGGCCTTCAGTGACCTCCTGGCCTGACTGAGAGGCCTCCTTTACAGGTCGTTAGGTAATGCAATAGTAATAGTGCTACATAGTGCGAGTAATTACCACCAAGAGAATATTTCATATTTATCTATCATATTATTTTCTTTTGATTAGTAAATTAACTATCATGTAATGAAAAAACATAATATCAATATAAAAATGTTTATTGTTCCAATTATTAAGCTTCAGTGCAGTTTTCAAAATTAAGTTGTTACAATTTAGTTGAGGATTTCGGGAAGAACGATTGCGGGAGCAGGGATGATGGGCTCAGCAACGATGACGGACTCCGGGCGTCGGGTTTATCCACGACGATAACGGACTCCGGGGCCTCGGGTACAACAATAACGGGCTCGGCGATTATGGGCTTGTCGACGACAATGACTTGCTCGGGGGCCGAGGGGCCGTCGACTACTTGCACTGGAGTGGGCGCCGGTGGGTTGACCGTTTCAACGACAACTGGGTTACCTCCGATCGCGTCAGCTACAGCTTGGTTGATCTTGATGGTGATTTGAACCAAAGGGGAAGGTAATGGCTGAGCAGGGCTGGGGATCACAACTGGCGCTTCACCAGTTTCAGTCAAGGGGAAGTCAACAATGGCGGGTCCAATGGAGATGGGCTCGTAGTTGTCGACGATGGCAGGTCCGACCGCGATTTCTTCGGGCTTGGCAATTCCGAGGGCTTCAAGGAGCATCTGCTCGAGGGCTGCTGCGGTGGCAGGGTCAGTGCTGGGACTTTGAATGGCGGATACAATTTCCTGAACTTCAGGGTTAGTGCTGGCGATGACAGCAGGAGGCAGGACGCCGGCCGACGCCACGGCGAAAAGAAGAGCGAAAGTGATGAAGAATTTCATTGTGGTATTGTCTGAAAACAAAAGAAAATAATTTTTATAATTAATAACTATCTGTTATATTTTGTAGACAACTTTAATTACTTCTAAACTTTTACAATTCATATTTATTGACATTTCATACGACTTGATAATATCTATTAAATATAACATTTTGATGCATTACTTTGTTAATACAAATTAAAATTACGCTATAACATTGGAACACTATTAGTTCACTAAAATAACATGGTGTCTAATTGAATGTATTCCAAACACAGTTTCTATAAAAATTCAGTTAAATAAATGAATTATTATACATTGTTTCTTACAGGATTCCAGCATTGAATTCGCAGTTAGGAACGAGAGTCAATATCAGGTTATAGAATAAATTTGTTGATCAAACTCTACTTACTTCGTGCTTTGCGTTTCGTTGACTACCAATGCCGGAGTAGGATACAGAAAGCATTTATAGCAAACTTTATCAATCTTGTCGTCTAATCCAATCATGTTATCGGATCAATAATCGCAAATATAATAATATTTTTGTACTTGTAATAAATTTCACATGTTGCACGCATGATAATTATACACACGTACCGGGCAGTTTCCGTCGACAAATATTACTCTGCCTAACTCCCAACTGTAAAAGATTGCAGTGGCTTCTACCATCCGCCTCCTTATACAATGTCCAATAGACCCAAACTAGGGAATCACAACTATGACATACTCAAAATGCCTATAAAATTTGATTCCATCGCCAGATCACAAATTCCATTCATTTATAAAACAAATTATATATTTATGTATGATAAGTGTGTAACATACACACAGGAAATATTACATACATACAGGAAGTGTGTATGTAATATTTCCCGTCAATCAGATCAGATTGAAATTCGAGTCAAGAGACCCGAGTTCGACCCTTGAGCTCTTACTTATGGTTTTTTTTTTTCAAAAAACTTATGTACTATTCATATCGTTGGCTTGGACATAAGGACGGGTTCACCACCTGTCACGTCGTCCCAGAAATATCTTCGGTGGAAGGTGGGTCGAAACGACTTAATTGACCTCAAGTCCTCAGTCTACCCATGTATTGGAAATGGCGTCAATAATTTTACACTTTTCGACTTTTTCGTCTGCAACATAGGTAGTAATAGGAATAGATCTTGTGCTTTGGATCGGTAATAGGGACATAGCCCTCATCATCAATTTATATTATTTTAAATTTTGATTTCATTCTTGGCAATTATTTGTGCATACTAATAAAATGATCGTTAACTGCAGTATTTGATATACATATAAAATAACGCAAATTATTAAACAGAGTGCTTATTTTTGCACATCAATTTGAACATGGCTTAAACTGGCGGTAATAGGTGCGTTTACGTTATTTAAAGTTCCAGTAAGTATTCCCATGTTGACCCAGAGTTATCAAACATACCGGACGTCATCGACTATAAAGACACGGCACTTGCCGCCGTCGTTCATCTCACCTCTCACCTAAGAACTGCCGTCAGTGAATCCGCCAGGTATCCTAGCACACAATCCAAAGATCCCTTACACATTCAGAATGTGGACGACTTCGTATCGCGGAAAATGACGCAGCCACTAACGGGTGAACTCCCGCCGACCTCCCTCGAACAGGTTAAAAACATAATTAAAAACCTTAAGGTACGTAAGGCTCCAGGAGCCGACGGAATCTCAAATAGGTTAGTTAAAACTCTCCCACATTTGCTGCTATTACTATTAGTAGCAATCTTCAATGCCCTACTCACAAGTTGCATCTTTCCAGACTCCTGGACGGAGGCCCACGTAATAGGGATCCATAAACCCGGGAAACAGGTAGGAAACGGTAAACAGGCCTCTAGCTATAGGCCCACCAGTCTCCTAAGCGCACTGGGGAAAATTTACGAACGCATAATTCTGATCCCCCTCAAGGACAGCGCTCAGTCATTAAACATCATTCCGGATGAGCAGTTTGGCTTTAGAGCACTCATGCGTTCAGCTAATGCACCGCGTCATGGAGCACATACTCGAGCGCCTAAATGATAGCCCCAAATATAAGGTAGGAGCACTCTTCTTCGACGTCGCGAAAGCGTTTGATAAAGTCTGGCACAATGGCTTGATATTCAAGCTATACAACTACATTATGTCAGACAGGCTTGTACACATCATACAAGCCTACTTGTCAAATTTCACATTCCACTACACCTACACCAGCTGAGACTTAAAAGCTGGCGTTACGCAAGGCTCGGTCCTCTCGCCCACACTTTACACGACCGATATTCCTGAAGACCCCAATAAAAAGGTAGAATTGGCCCTATTCGCTGATGATACCACTCTCTACTCTGCGGATCTCAACGCATCTAGAATTTATATTCGCCTCCGAGCCGGCCACCGCCTTAAGCGAGTGGTTTAGGAAATGGTGGATCGACATAAAGCCTGAAAAGAGCAACGCGGTCTTGTTCAACAGGAAACACAAAAACTCGAATCGCCCTAAGAGATTCAGTAACTTAACCCTCTTCGACAAACCCATTCCCTGGGTGTCAGAAGTAAAATATCTTGGAGTCACCCTAGACCGTAAAATCAACTTCAAGAAACATATTAAAATTGTCAGGGATAGAGCGGCCTCCATATCCGGCCGCTTCTTTCACCTTACAAATAGCCGCAGCAAAATGTTGCTGAAACACAATATACGCCTATACACAACTTGTGTACGACCCATCATGTTATACGCCAGTGTAGTATTCGCGCACGTCCCCAAAGTACGCTTGAACTCTGTGTGAATCTGAAGTGATTCAAAATCGTTACATGCGCCGCGCAACCGGCGCTCCCTCATATATGCACAATATAGATTTCCAGCGCAACCTCAAACTGCCTTTAATGGCAGCGCTATTTAAAAAAATTCTCCATCGACTACTTCGATAGGACAAAATTACATGCGAACCCGCTAGTGGCAGCATTAGGGAATTACACACCTGCGCGCGATACTCCACCTCGATTGAGGCGCCCGAAATGCGTCATCATAGACGATGATGACGCAATCACCCGTGTCAATAATGCGTATGAGGCCCCGCCCCCTACGCATATACACCGACACAAGCCGCGTCCTGCTGCTTACACAACCTCGCCACCGTCGCAATTTCACGACTCGCACGAGATTTTCCCGTGGTCGTAGTCGTCATTGACTGGCAATGTCATAAGGCGATCCGAGAGGAGATTTCCCTCCAAGCAACTGGTGCCCTCGGATCGCATGGCCCCTCCCCCATGTCGGAAGTTTTCTCTTTCGTTATAGGGGACGCAGCGCTTCGCAGCAGCAGCCATCATCCAAACCAAACTTCTATCTTGCAAGCCCCTGTCCTTGCAAGTCTCTTTAGACGAAGCTGTAAAGGCCTCCGGGCCAACAGCATCTCATGGATGGTTTTAGTTGGTATGGTCGGTTCTCCTTCTGATATTCGAGCCCGACACTGTTCGTTTCAGTGGCCTCCCGGTCAGGAAACGCTCGAGCGTAAAATATTTCTTCCAAAGTCGAAGCGTCAGGTTTCGTGCTTACCTTCCTAAAGATACCCAAGATATAGATAAATGAGAAAATATTTATGGCGACTAGTTATCCTGTACGATTAACCTGATGGAAAAACATGAACCCAATAACTAGCATTTGTCATTTGTGAACGACAAAGACGTTTTATCGCTTCTCCGTGGCAAAAGTTAACTACCTTAAGTCCGTTAAATCACGTTCTGATTATTTTAGCTTTTAGGGATAGTCCCGACAGGAATAAAATCTGGTTTATGTAATCTGATTTATTGAAATAATAATAATCCGTAGTATCCGTAACACAGTAAACATGATCAAATAATTAAAGTAGCTGGTTATTTCTAAATTATGTTTAATATTTGAAATGATATATTAAATGCTGTATGAATTTGTTGAATAAATAATTAAATAAATGCATACATAGGATAAAATTACAATCATCAATCAATCCTCTGACCCCAAAGTAAGTAGATAAAGCATCTCTATTCTGGTATCTGAATCAACGAAGGCGCTTAAACACCAGACACGAAATAATGGAGAAAAACTGGTATTCTATATTTACCTGTCCGAGAACCACAGTCAAAACCGCTGTGTATGACACTCGTTCACGGAGATCGACAAGATGTAAAAAGGTCAAGTGTTTCCTCTGTGTTCCTCTTATTAAGCCTACGGTATTCTTTACAATAAGTTCCTACCCCAAATATCTGGATAATTCCGAACAGTTCTCCAGAATTGTTATATAAGTAAATTTTGATATTTAGAAAGGAGAAAAAAAATTTATTCGCAATTAAAAAAATTACTATCCTGCAATTTGATTTTGATTCATATGTAATAAAAATATGTAATTAATTTAATATAAAAAAAAACGATAGAATTGTCGTCTGTTATTATACCGAGCCTTAAGCTGATTAAATAGATTTAAATATTTCTTTTAGATAAATATTATATACTTTGACAACCTCATGGTGTCACAAGCTGTGAGGTCCCTCGTTCGATTCCCAACCGGGTCAATGAGGAAAATTACTTTTTCTACATTTCTTCGGGTCTCAGTGTTTGTGGTAACTTCGTCTTTTCTGATTCATAACACAATATGTTCTAGTATAATTTAAGATAATGCCACCACGCTACTTGTGACTAATTACATTGCCCTTATTCGACCCTTACTGGGCGTACCCAAGGGAAAAAAAGAATACTACCCGTAGATTTAACGCCGTAACAATACGACAAGTTGACATTGATGTGTAATTTTAATGACATTGATAACTCATCATGTCGCTTCAGTAGTGTTATTATTTTGCTACGAGAATACAGTCTCTTTCAAAATAATAAACATAAGCTTTTATATGTTTATTTAATAAATTTCTTTGTGTAAAAATTAGATTAAAACAACAAGAGACTGTTGTTATCATAAAATACAGCGTTTTATTAATTGCCTATTTACAAATTAACTTTTCTGTAGCCACATAGCAGAGTAAAACTATTATAACTATTATTTGGACCGCAGTACATTAATTTTGACTCGGCTATAGAGCCCAGCAGATTATTTATCTTCACACAGAGTCCCTGATGGTATAGCCCAAGAGAACAGATCGCCATATATCACGATTCTTACATAACTCTTTCGCTTCAATCAGGTTCATCATTTTATTTATACATGCATGTCTAATTTCGTTCCTTTCAGTACCAGAAACTTAATTTCATTAGCATTCAAACGCAGTACAATTGACTAATGTCTGCATTTCTTTCTGCCTCTGATGGTGCAATAAGCACTGCATCGTCAGCATACAGCAAATAATTTACTTTTGTGTCACCTAATTTCACACCCAAACAACTATCACACACAAACAACTTTTGTAAACAGTTGTCGAGATACAATATGAACAGCCAGGAGGACGTTACAAAATCCTGTTTTACGCCATTTTAGGTCATGGCATGTCTTGTTATTTGTTTTATTGGAATCTTGCAAATTAATTCAAGATTCCAGTTGCAAGATCCAAATTAGTTAGTCATAGTATATTTAGAATATTTATTGTACTTATACTTTATTGTACACCTTATAAACTAAGGGTTCCAAAGAGCGGACTTAATGCCTTGAGGCATTCTCTTCCAGTCAACTCTGGTTGATGGAGATAAGTGAATGGTAGGTTTGAACAATATTGAGAAACATATTAAATATATAATTTATAAGTTTAAATATATTATTATTCATATATAATTAAATTTACATACAAATCCATAATAAAAAAATATCTTCACGCAATTCGGAATACAGGGGTAAACAGAGGTCTACTCTAGACAATTAAATCCCTTCGACCCACCTTCCACCGAAGACATTTTCGGGACAACGTGACAGGTGGTGACCCTGTCGTCTTTATGTCCAAGCCAACGATATTCGTACATAAGTTTTTGAAAAACCCATTGCCTATTACGAGCCTGCCACCTGGGGATCGAACTCGGGTCTCTCGACTCGAAATTCCGACCACCCAACCACTCGGCTATCGTGACTTCCATATAATATATAAGAAGCCATAATATTCAATACATAAATAATCTGTATAAAGTAACGAATGAAATTCTATTACAATTATAATGTATTACGATCGGCCGTTATTATCGCTATTACTGTGTTTTTGTTATTAGCGCCGCCTTCAAACACATCATTTATTAGTGCTTATCAGAATATTTCATATAAATTAACGTAACAAGTTTAGATAAAAAAAAATTATAATTTGCTTGTTAGTTTTCTCCTTTGCAGGTACTTTAGTTAGAAAATGTTTAATTTTCCATTTTTGATGAAAAAAATTATCAACGTGTAGTAACTACAATAATATTGTAGGACTTAAACTTGGGAAGGTTTATAGCTAACAGTACTTAAAGTTGTTAGTTTGGTTAATCATGATAATGAATACGATATATGTAGACTATGCAATAGTGAGTAGATTTATGCATATCTGTGAAAACCATTAAACGCTCAATTAATCACTTATCATCCAATACTTGTCTTCAGTAACTGCAGTTTTGTCATCAAACCGTATATTATTGCCTAACCCGTAACTTAACCGTAAAAGAGTGCAGTGCAGTGTTGCCTCTAAATTCAAATAGCTTAATTACAACAGAAAAAGTTCAAATACTTGAAATGCCTATAAATTTGTGGCTTGATTTCTTTGAAATTTCATTTTCAGATCCTGACTTAGTTACAATAGTACCAACTTGGATTTATACTCTTTTTCTTGGTCGGTTTACATCTGACGGAATCATATAAACAAAAATAAAAAAAAAACCTTCACGCCATTCCCAATAAAGAGTTAGACAGAGGTCTCGACAATTAAGTCTTTTCGATCCAGCTTCCACCGGAGACATTTTTTGGGACAACGTGATAGGTGGTGAGCCCGTCGCCGTCATTGTCTTTTGTCCAAGCCAACGTAATTCGTACATAAGTTTTTGAAAAAACCTATAGGTAAGAGCCTTGGGGCTCTTTGTACAGTAAATGATAAAAGAATATGAATTAACAGATCGTGAAATTTTACGATCGCTTATCAGGTTTGGTGGTATTAACAATCATCCTAAATTTCCTGTTTTATGATAATCCATTCATAACTCGGATATTTGAAATTACATAATGAAAATTAAAAAAAGATACCAATAAAATAAAATCGAAATGTAATAAGAAATTAAAAGGAATAGCCATTCGTCAATAGCCTTTGAAATTTCCATGACGACATCATCATAAGAATCAAATAGACAGCAGGAATCTCATAAATAATAGACCAAAATAAAGAAGTTGGTCATGGGCAGCAACATCTAGTATTCGAAGTGTTTGGTACTGCAATCGCCAATTCGCTTTCCAGTAGTGGCATTTATGAACACTCCACACATTTGGCCTCCAGTGACCTCCTGGTCTGACTGAGAGGCCTTCTTTACAGGTCGTTCGGTAATGCAATGGTAATAGTGCTACATAGTGCGAGTAATTACCACCAAGAAAATATTTCACATTTATCTATCATATTTCATTTTGATTAGTAAATTAACTGTCATTTCGTCGGGATGTAATTGTAAATGAAAAAACATCATAATATCAATATAGAAATGTTTATTGGATTAAAACATTGTTCAAATTATTAAGCTTCAGTGCAGTTTTCAAAATTAAGTTGTTACAATTTAGTTGAGGATTTCGGGAAGGATTGCGGGAGCGCCGATTATGGGCTCAGCAACGATGACGGACTCCGGGGATTCTGGTTTATCCACGACGATAACGGACTCCGGGGCCTCGGGTACAACAATAACGGGCTCGGCGATTATGGGCTTGTCGACGACAAGGACTTGCTCGGGGCCGAGGGGCCGTCGACTACTTGCACTGGAGTGGGCGCCTGTGGGTTGACCGTTTCAACGACAACTGGGTTGCCTCCGATAGCGTCAGCTGCAGCTTGGTTGATCTTGATGATGATTTGGACTAAAGGAGAAGGTAAAGGTGTAGCGGGATCGGCTATGGCGGGTCCGATGGCAATGGGCTCGTACTCGTCCACAATGGCAGGTCCAACCTCAATAGGTTCAGGTTTTGAGAGGCCGAGGATTTCAAGAAGCAATTGCTCTAGGGCGGCAGCAGTAGCGGGATCGGTGCTGGGACTCTGAATGGCCGCTACGATTTCTTGGACCTCGGAATTTTCGCTGGCGATGACTGCCGGAGGAAGAACGCCGGCCGAAGCCACGGCGAAGAGGAGTGTCAATGCTACGAAGAATTTCATTTTGGAGCCCTGAAAAATAAAAAGAAAAAATATTTTAGGAAGTAATATTATAGTACAAGTATGCAAATATTAATAATACTGCTATTATGCAATACCATTAAATTAAATTTAAACCAAATTTAATGAACATATACACACATATATATATATATATATATATATATATGTATATATATATATATATATATATATATATATATATATATATATATATATATATATATATATATATATATATATATATATATATATATATATATGTGTGTGTGTGTGTGTGTGTGTATATGTTAATTAAATTTGGTTTGATAGATAGATAGATAAGAACATCACATACATTGCTCCGATTCCAATGTAAGAAGCTAAAACACTTGAGGTGTGGGAGTCGGAAACAACGAAGGCACCACAAACACCCAGACCCGAGAAAATGTAGAAAAAGTAGTTTTTCTACATTGACCCTTCCGGGAATCGAATCTGGGACCTCAAGATGGCAACACCTTAAAAACCGGTGTTTACGCCACTCGTCCACGGAAATCGTCAAATGCTATACCATTAAATGTAAAGTATTTATAATAAATAAATAAATATCTTCACGCAATTCCCAATACAGGGGTAGACAGAGGTTTAGTCTAAACAGTTAAGTCCCTTCGACCCACCTTCCACTGAAGAAATTTTCGGGACAACGTGACAGGTGGTGAGCTCGTCGCCGATTAATATTATTCAATAGTATTTATGTATTATTAAGGTTACGAATACAATTTGGCTAGTAATAGAAGGCGCTTGCTTTACCGGAAGGGCTTGCTTTGCCAAAGCAGACAATGATGTTTCACTCCTCTAATGTTTCTAAAATTTTTGAGGTAAGGCCTTTACCCAGCTGTGGATATGCACAGGTTGCTATTAATTTTAAAACAAGGTACATCAATTAAAAAAGTATGGTATACTTACTTTGTACTTTGCAGTGCGCTGACTACCCAATGCTGTAAATGTCCAGAGCAATGTATTTATACCAAATTTTATCCACCTTGTCTTTCAATCCAATTATTGTATCTTGCATATTAAATTAGTATATGGTCTTATTGTTGATAAATTTGTATATGGTCTTTGTTTTGATAAGACTGCAAATATCTAGCAGTCAGCTCAGTCTATTGCATCGGGACCACTTATCTAACTTAACGCTCGCGGTAAGGCCTGTTAAAAAATCAGCCGATATAGATAAATAGTGTTTCCGCGTAAACCTTGGGCTCTTTTGCTTCGTAAATAATTCAATTCAAGTCTAGCTAACCATTTAAAACCATAGTTTTAACCTATATACTTGTCTTCGGCGAAAATAATACGCATGGGTGGAAAAGCATCATATTCTAGTTTTCTAATAACCCTTAACACACTGGTTCATAGTACTATTTTTTTGTTGTTGTTTCGTGTCAGTTTCTATTTGATATTTGTAATAGTAGGGGTAAGTGCTAGTGAATTTTAATTTTGATTAGAAAATTTAAAATCTACTAAAGACTACTGAAAAAATCATAATAAAATTAGGTATAATCAATCAATGGGAAAAAACAATCTAATTTAGAAATTAAGCCGCGATAAGTCACGATAGCCGAGTGGTTGGGTGGTCAGAATTTCGAGTCAAGAGACCCGAGTTCGATTCCCAGGTGGCAGGCTCGTACCAATGGGTACGGCGACGGGCTCACCACCTATCACGCTGTCCCAAAAATATATTCGGTGGTAGGTGGGTCGAAGGGAATTAATTATCTAGACTAGACCACTGCCTACCCCTGTATTGGGAATTATTTATTATTTTATTATTTAAATTAAGCAATTCAAAATAATGAAAACACTAACTATGCCAATAGTACCCTGTAGGACAAAACACTCATTTTGGTTTGGGTTAAGGGGTTGCTATAATTTCCACGGTTGGTAAGCGAATTAGACATCGCTTCAACATCTTGTATCTTTCGCTCCACTATTGGTTAATCCTCTATTCATTAGTATCTATTACTTATAATTTTTGTTCTGTTTATAACAAAGCTGGTGGAACACGGTGGTTCGGAAGAAAGAGCATCGAAACGGTAAGGCGGGTTTCGCAAATTTGAATTGTGTTTATATGAAATGATTACAAATTACTCTTTTTCTTTGTAAGTAAATAATAAAATAAGTATTAGAAATATTTTCTATACGGAATTAATTTTATGAAGTTTTATCTACTACTTTTTACGTGGAGGTATATTCTTTTGATCGTTACTTTTTTACGTGGTTAAGCTAATTTTTATACATGAAACATTCCGATATTATTTGGTTTTATTTAAAGTTTTTACTGTGTTAGAAAAAAGAATGTAGTAGTAATTTCTCTAATTTTCCCTAATTAGGAGAAAATACCACGAAATTACGAGTTACCATATCGCGCTATTAAATTAGCGCTAGACCATCGCCTTGCAGAATTATCATCCTGAAGTAGAAGTAACAAAATAATTGGGGTCCAGATTCCGACCCAAATCCCTATTCTTTTTCTTACTTTCTTTCTCCTTCCACAAATTCTTTCTTAAAGGTTGGTAACGCTGGGTGCGTAGTAGGTGAAACTAGTGTCTTCTTATTGAGGTAGTATAAATAAATAAAATAAATAATATCTGCACGCCATTCCCGATACAGGGGTAGACAGAGGTCTAGTCTAGACAATTAGGTGCTTTCGACCCACCTTCCACCGAAGATATTTTCGGGAACATATTTTGAGTTAGTATAACATCCATAAAACTAAAAGATTCCGACGAATTGAGAACCTTTTATAAAGTCGGCTAAAAACCGACTTCACGGCCCTCGCGTATGGCTGATGCAAGTTTCCCAAAGGTCCGTTGCCTGTGGGAATAAAGGTCAAGTAAATAGACGCGTGTATTTCGTGAGAGTTTAAAACGTTGTTGTCTCGTAGAAGGCGGCCAGCAAGGGTAGAGTCGAAAACTGTCATAACACTACCGATATGCAGCAAAAGTGAATTTTTTCAGATCATTGTTGATTTTTAGTTAATGAAAAATAGATAAGCGAAAATTTCTTATCAGTCAACATAATCAACAGTAGAATTAACAGTGGTAGAGCCAGCATTTGTTGTTGTATGAATGGGCCGGCTCGACCGGAGTAGTACCACGACCTAGAATACCGGCGTGAAATAGAAGTCTTACAAACTTCTGCGTTTCTTCTGGTGAGTGCAGGTAACCGGAGCCCCCCCCCCCTCTCAAATTCTGGGGGGGGGGGGGAACAATAGGGCCGGCAACGCATCCGCTATGCCTCTGGTAATGCGGGTGTTCATGGGCGGCGGTAATCACTTACCATCACGTGAGCCGCCTGACGACTTGACTGAATTCAACGTTTGGGTTTCACCCCCAAAATTTTAGCATCATTACAGCACTATTGTTACTTATTTACTTATACACTTACAGATTTTTCTCAAGGGATATGATGGATTTAGGAATTATTCGGATTCTAGACTGTGTATAAAAAAACTTAAGGCGAGATTACAAGACAAAACTTGTATCACAGTATAAGTTAGAAGAAAAGCAAAAGGAATTGTTTTGCCTAATATGGTCTCTTTAATGGCTGCCACTGCGTCCTGCTTGTGGCAGTCGGACATGTCGGCTCTGCATAGCCGACATGTCCGCTTGATAACAATTATTTTTATTTCACTGTGATAAACATGACTTGAAAAAAATACCATGTTCTTTTCGCCGGTTTTTCCTCCGTCTGAGATAACTCGTTAAGAACATGTGGTAGATATAAAATAGCACTTGTCAAAAGTAGGTGAAATTTGTGTTCCCATATCGAAAACTGTTGACGCAAACACGTTATAATTTTGTTTTCGTTCAGAAGGTGCTTCCTTCGGCTGTCTATACGGCACTGTAGGAATCACTACGGATATGCGACCCCAAACTGCTCTTGCTTCTGCTGTCATGATCCTTCTCCTGTGACAGTAGTATCCTATTCCCCTTTTCCCTCACAACCACCCAATAAGGCGGAAGCCTCCCGCCGACACCAACTGACAATCCCGGCCAGTCACAAGACTTGCTTATATAATAGCAGCTTATATCGGCGTTAGAGGTCTCGCTAACGTCTACGTCCCTACCTCTCTCCGGTTGTAGCGGTCCCCGTTCCATTGGACTCAGGGTGGCAGGAGCAAGAGTGCGTCTGTGTTAGCGCAAATACTGACATTTTTAATGTATCGTGCACTATAATATGTCCTGCGCAAATGACTTGGTTATTGACACGGTCTCCGATCGCTCACAATAGTCTTAGTCGCTGTGGCCGAAATCGGTCGCGATACTACATAATGTTTAACTTTATTAACTTCATAATCATAATCCAAAATATATAAAAATATTTCCAAAATATATCCTCACCATCTTGATTCCCCTACTTTCCCGCCCTCACCTTAAGAAGAATGAATGAACGCAACTTTCGAAGAAAATTCGATTAAAAGATAGTAGGCTGGAGACCAATGTTTTTTTTCGGTACGATTTATGTTGTTGGCTTGTACATAGAGACGACGAAAGCCTGTCTCGTTCTCCCAAAAATATTTTCGGTGAAAAGTAGATCGTCAGGATTTCATTGTATGGACCTATATACCCCAGTATTTCCAGTTTATAAGCTTCCTTTATATGGTATATCCCCTGGACTGATAGCCTGGATAGAAGACTTTTTGCGGGAACGGTCTTTGCGAGTCGTTATTGACGGCTGCTCATCGGAGGCTATGGCGATTAATGCCGGAGTTCCTCAAGGGTCTGTTCTGTCCGCAACTCTCTTTCTGCTGCACATAAACGACCTCCTCGAGCCCGGTCTCTATGGGTATACAGATGACAGCACAGTTGTGGAGAGATATCTGGCGCGTGTTCAGTCCAGACAGGATCAAGTACAGTCTGCTCGGGAGGCCATGGTAGAGCGTATGAATCTTACATTACAGGCAGTTTCCAACTGGGGTAATACCAATCTTGTGAGATTCAATGCCACCAAAACGCAAGCGTGTCTGTTCTCCGCCAAAAGGAGTTCACCTTGGCTCCTAAATTTCAGAATGTATCTCTGGAATACACCGACCGCTTCCAGTTACTAGTAGTCGAAATCACGTCAAACCTTAACTTTGGGCGGTTCATTGAGTCTAAGGCTAAAGCCGCTGCAAGGAGATTGGGAGTTCTTGCAAAAGTGCGGCGTTACTTTACTCCGGGACAGCTTCTGACCCTATATAAAGCTCAGGTCCGGTCGGCTGTAGAGTACTGCTGCCACATATGGGCTGGAGCTCCTAAATATCAACTGGCAGCCTTGGACTCTGTGGAGGGACGGGCCAAGCGGCTAATCGGTGATCCTGACTTGGTTACTACCGATTTGTCCAGTCTCGAACACAGACGGCGCGTGGCCAGTCTCTCGGTGTTCTACAGGTTACATTTTGGAGAGTGTGCGAAGGAATTACATGAGTTAATTCCCCCTTCCCATTTCGATCATCGGACAACAAACACGGCAACGCACGGCGGGTCTCCATCCTTTTGTTGTCGATATACCCTGCATTCGGACGAAGCGTTTTGCTTCGTCGTTCATAATGCGTACAGCAAAGGACTGGAATAATTTGCCTGCATCAGTCTTTCCGTCCGATTACAATGTGGGTGTCTTCAAGAGAAGAGTGAATAGGGTCTTTCTAAGCTAGTGTGCCTATCAACAAAAACTACATCGCCACTTACCATCAGGTGGGATTGTAGTTAAACGCTAGCATATAATGTTAAAAAACAAAAAAAAAGTTGTAGATATAGTGGTATATTTTATAATTTCTCTAGTAATTGCGCAGTCGCTCATTGCTGTCTCTATATTTGAAAAGCTTCTGAAGTGCTTAAGCGTACTTACCAAACACAGTTGATCTATCAGTTGTCCACAGACTCAGTAACGGATAAGGCATAAATCTTGAAAATACCATTATCTACTTTTTGGTGGCGGGATAACCATCTCGGAAATATAACTAAAATTAAGCAGACCGTTGAGGTGTATTGTAAGGAGTATTTGTTACAATATGTTATACCAAACAGCGGAAAAAAAAAGTATAACAAAATAGGAAATAGAGATCTTGAGATGGTTGGATTCCCAAATAGTTCAGGTATTGAGACGCTTTCATAGAAATGTTATTCTTATTGTTTGCAATACCTCAAGAATTATTAGCTATAGTAATGAGCTATTAAAACATTACAAAACCATTTCTTCATTAACGCTAACATTTTCTAGTATGAGTAATACCAGTAAGAGTAATATTTAAATATTACTCAAATATTTGAACTGTTAATCGGCAACTAAATACAAAACTAATACAAATAAAAAACGCTTACAATAATCAATTCCATTTGCTACTATTAATGCCCAAGTCAAAGGTAAAATTTTACATAAGTTTCGAAAAAATTCATTGGTAAGAGTCCCTCCTGGGTATTGAACCTTGAACGAGGGAATATACGGTACGTTAAATAAAAAGATATCATACAGGTAAATTATTTATTACTTAATTACAACAAATAATACCTACGTTTCATTCGCTTTACGGGTCATAAGGAGTTTACGTATTTAGTTGAGGATTTCAGGAAGAACAATAGCGGGCGCAGGAATTATGGGTTCAGCTACAATAACACCCTCGGGAGCGGCGGCTTCTTCGACGACGATGACGGGCTCAGGGACGATCTCCTCGGCGACCTCGGCCTCGTCAACTACCTGGACGGGAGTGGGAGAGGGGACAGTCTCAATGGCGACGGGGGATCCGGCAACACCAGACCCAGACTGAATGTTCAGGATGATTTGAACAAGGGGAGCGCTGGCTGAGGGACTGACAGGAGCAGGCATAACGGGAGCAGGGTTCACTTCAGCCGCAGCAGCACCATCAGGCAGGGGGAAGTCGATGATAGCTGGGCCAACGGAAATGGGCGAGCTGTCGACAATTGCGGGTCCGACAGAGATGGGTTCAGTGTCAACGATTGCGGGACCAACGGCAATGGGCTCGGGCTTGGCAATGCCGAGAGCTTCAAGGAGCATCTGCTCCAGAGCAGCGGCGGTGGCGGGGTCGGTGCTGGGGTTCTGAATGGCGGCGATGATCTCCTGCACCTCGGGGTTGTCACTGGCGATGACGGCGGGCGGGATGACGCCGGCCGACGCCACGGCGAACAGAGCGAAAGCGACGACGAATTTCATGATGCTTGTCTGCAAAATGAAAATATTGTAAATTATTCTCATATTATATATTATTCTATATAATTTCTACTCATTGGAAAGTAAAGAAAATTTTGTTATACTTACATTTAGCTAGTCGTACCTAGAGGTAAACTGTACCAAACGTATTCTAGTGTTGTGTTTTTATACTAAAATTGTTTATCAATTAATTTTATATTAATACTTAAGATTACTAGTAATTATTCTGATAATATTTCCTTGTCTTCTTCTAACTTTGAAAATAAATATTAGATTATGACTGACAACATAATACCTAGATTATAACTGGTATGCTCATAAATATTATTAGGTATTGATCTTTTAGTTTTGCCGCAGTGTTTAAAATATTAATATTAAAAGTAATCACAACAATACGAATACTAAGACATTTTTGGTGTACTTTTTAAATATATTTTGGCATAACCCTTCACGCAAGAAAATAATAATGTTATGTAATTTTATCAATGCTATTAGTGTAAGTATATACTTCTTTACATAGTGCACCTTTTTTAAATATCCTTTCTTTCCACGGACCAAAGAGGGGCCTAAAACCTTGAAAATGGCATCGGGTAGTGACAGAAGCAGGTAACCATCTTGAAATATACCAGACCAAAATAAAGTATACCGATGACCGTTACCGTCTATGGGGCGAGTTTCTGGTTCTGTTCTGGCGCGATCCGAATATATCATAAACTCATAACCGAAGCGCGTGTATCAAAGTATTGAACGAAATACTCGAATCGGAAGAAGCTCAGATATCCTATTCGAAGCAAGTAGGAGGATGTGATTGTAAGATTTTATTTTATAACTTTTTCGGCGCTTTCAAAATTAATACTCGTTTTTCGTGTTGTGTTTACTATAATTAAAATGTAAAAAATTCGTTTAATGGAAAAAAGGTCTGTCAAATGTGTTCTAATTTTACCAGACTGAAGAAAACTGAACTTTTAAGGTATTATGTAATTTTAAAGTATTGTACTAATGACACTATAATGTAAAACTTAAAGTTAACTCGTGTTATAACTTTTGACAGAGCCTACTTAATAAAAATTTAAGTCTTAAAGTTCAAGTTTTTGATGAAATTGTTCATTTTGCAGGCTGGCATAAGTAGTAGTGCGTGGTCCCTCGAACTATATAGTTTTTAAGCCATATTTATTGGTTCTGATATCCTCTTTCTTTTCTACCTTTGTATTCTTTGGTAATGCAGCATGAGTGTGTGATTTAGCTTAGAAAAAAAATTAAATGAAAAACTTCTTTAATTTCTGAATAAATAAAATAAATACCTTCACGCAATTCCCAATACAGGGTAGACAGAGGCCTAGTTTAGACAATTAAGTCCCTTCGACCCACCTTCCACCGAAGATATTTTCGGGGCAACGTGACAGGTGGTGAGCCTGTCGCCATCTTTATGTCCAAGCCAACGACATAATTCGTAAATAAGTTTTTTGAAAAACCCACGAGTAATATATCCCTTTTCCTGCCAGCCTACAGTACGAGCCTGCCACCTGGGGATCGAACTCGGGTCTCTTGACTCGAATTTCCAACCATCCAACCACTCTGCTATCGTGACTTGTTAAATTTATATATATATATATATATATATATATATATATATATATATATATATATATATATATATATATATATATATATATATATATATATATATATATATATATATATATATGTATGTATATAACGTATTTTGATTATTAAATTTATTTATACTTAAATTTTTGGCGAATACAGCATTACGAAAAATTACGCCATACTCTTACCTTAAATAAACCATTACACATAGTTTAGGGTCAGCGACAAATATATATTAAGACTTAATGTTCTTCCTGTAAATGGCAGTCCATTAATTCCGGTATCAGTAGATGCCGGTATAGTCTATCAGATTCCGATATCGTCCCATAGATGAAGGTATTAACATCTCGAAAAATGCCTCTATAAAGATAACCAATGTCCACTATTGGCACAATAGATGTCACAATTTTATGGCACCGCTGCCATAAAATTGTGACATCTATTCTAGAATTTCAGAATTAAAAACACTTGTGTTCTTCTAATTTTACTGTTGCTTTAAAGAACGTCTTCACTGTTGATACCACTATTAGGATTCGTTTTTTAAGACATCGAAACTCCCTTGAGGCGTAAGAATTTACAAACTCCTTTCGTCCTGTGTCCGTCAGAGACAAGGGAAAAGACTTGAACATAGCAATTACTATTATGTAGTTATTATTGTAGTGTTGTGTAAGCGGGAATCGTATTCACACTAACAGTTGCCTTCATCTTGCAATAATCCGATGAGTCGAGTTATATATGTTAAAGAGATATGTTAAAGTCACAATAGCCGAGAGGTTAGGTGATCGGAATTCGAGTCGAGAGGCTCGCGACTGGTACTAAGTTAGTTTCTTAACGAATTATATTGTTGGCTTGGACATAAAGACGGCGACGGGCTCACCACCTGCCAAGTTGTCCCAAAATATTTTCGGTGGAAGGTGGGTCGAAAGGACTTTAAGGAGGAAGGGAAGGAATTGTCTAGACTAGACCTATATATATATATATATATATATATATATATATATATATATATATATATATATATATATATATATATATATATATATATATATATATATATATATATATATATATATATATATATTAGATTGTAAAAAATACACATTTCATCTAAGTTAAAAAAGGAGCTTTTTACGACACCCCCGAGAAGATAGGGAGTAGTATATTCTCACGCCTCTACAACACTGCAGTGTTTGATTTTAAAAAAGCTTTAGTCTCAGGGCACTAAAATTTGACACAGATCAATATTAGTATGTCAAGTATTATCAGTTACTCGTAGTAAGTAAGTCTTTATACGTAGTATAGCCAAGCAACTTCTGGTGCTGCGTGAATGTGCTGACTTAATCTGAGCGGGACCACGGCTTTGCAAAGTACCGGCGTGTAGTAACGCTGTTTGAAACGCAGAAGCAATATATCTGTATATGTTGCTTCTGCGTTTCAATCCAGTGAGTGAAATAACCGGAGATCCACACTTCTGTCTATTACTTCTGTCTGTCACTACTATCTTTTCCACCTTTTATGGAAAATTAAATTCGCTTCCCGTGTATAACGCATAGCGAGTTATTGATAACATGGTTATTTGATGCTGTGAGGCGGCTTCTTTCGATCCGGAGCACCGATGTATATTCTTATATTTGAAAAGTACTTTATTTATTATCATAATCATCACAAGTCATGATAGCCGAGTGGTTAGCTGATCGAACTCGGGTCTCTTGACTCGAAATTCTGAACATGCAACTACTCGGCTATAATTTATAATGTATTTTTAAATTATATAGTTTTAGGAAACACTCATCAACTGCTTGTCTGCAGTTGCCTGTTCAAAACAAAACTCGAACCTCGGGATGAAAACACGTATATCCAAACATCTTAGGGCACTTTAAGCATTTTTTGGAATAACAAAACTATATACATTCATGCATACATGAAACTTGGACTTTACACGCTATTTTTCGTAATCGTTTAGAATTAATGGAAAAAAAATTCGCATTAATATAAAAAAAATCATAATTTTTGTCATAAATTTAATTGCACTTGATTATGTAATAGTATTTTACAATTTTGTGTAATTTGCAAGAATTTAGTTCAAGACATCAGGAAGAACAATAGCGGGCGCGGGAATTATGGGCTCAGCTACAATAACACCCTCGGGAGCGGCGGCTTCTTCGACGACGATGACGGGCTCAGGGACGATCTCCTCGGCGACCTCGGCCTCGTCAACTACCTGGACGGGAGTGGGAGAGGGGACAGTCTCAATGGCGACGGGGGATCCGGCAATGCCAGAAGGAGATTGGATGTTCAAGATAATCTGAACTAACGGAGCACTGCCAGAGGGTCCAACCGGAGAGGGCATAACGGGAGCAGGGTGTACATCAGTCACGGCACCACCATCGGGCAAGGGGAAGTCGATGATAGCTGGGCCAACGGAAATGGGCGAGCTGTCGACAATTGCGGGTCCGACAGAGATGGGTTCAGTGTCAACGATTGCGGGACCAACGGCAATGGGCTCGGGCTTGGCAATGCCGAGAGCTTCAAGGAGCATCTGCTCCAGAGCAGCGGCGGTGGCGGGGTCGGTGCTGGGGTTCTGGATGGCGGCGATGATCTCCTGCACCTCGGGGTTGTCACTGGCGATGACGGCGGGCGGGATGACGCCGGCCGACGCCACGGCGAACAGAGCGAAAGCGACGACGAATTTCATGATGCTTGTATGCAAATAAAGATATTTGATCAGATTAAAAATTAAATCTGCTGATATTTTATATTGTATATAAATTTTGAATTTGTATTAATATATACCAAGAGAATAAAATATTTGTCATACTTACATTTGGCTTGTAGTACACTGAAGTAAAACTGTGTCCACGAATCATCGCTTTGAGTATTTATACCAAAATTTGTTATCTATAAATTTTAATTATAATCATTAAATCACATAGTAGAAAAGATTACATAAAAAGCTATGATAACATGTGTTTTAAATATTTCTAATATTGATTGTCACTCTATATTTACATATTTTTCTACTAGACAGTTTTTAAGAAAACGGCAATTAGATATTACATCACATAATGGAAATATATATTATTAAGTAAAAATAAGTACAGTAAAGTATGTTTACAGTCTATAATGTGTAATGGTGATAAAGGTCTTTAAATATATTGTGATAGTTAATGTTACGAAGATGAACGAGTGGCGTACATCATTTTTCAGTGTGTCGCATTACTGAGATCCCGGGTTCGATTTCTGGTCGGGTCAATGTAGGAAAACACTTTTTCTACGTTTTCTCGTGTCTTGGTGTTTGTGGTACAAGTGCTTAAGCTGCTTACTTTGCTATCAGGGAAATGAGTGTTTTGTTGTCCCTATGTATGTATGTATACATGAATATAAAAGTCATTTGGTTTTGATAACCCAATACACAAAACATTTGACAAACCTGATTTTTGTTGTACCTAAATCCCTAAAACAGCCCCATTCAAGATACACTGTTCCCAGATATGGAAGAAGAAAATTTTAGGCAAGGTTTCTCGAACAATAAATGTTTGTCAACCACCAACCAAGGACCTAAAACCACTACACGGCGCAAGCGTAGATTTTTGTAAAAAATCTAATAATTTTAACAAAAAAAATCAATTATATATTCTTGTGTGTGTGTGTGTGTGTGTGTGTGTGCGTGTGTGTGTGTGTGTGTGTGTGTGTGCTGATGAATAGAGAAGATGAAAAATTTGGTCTACAAAGGGTATCTAGGTACCCTTGTCTTGTATAAACATAACAGTTAGCCTATACACATATCTTTACTCAATGCTCTTCGAGTTATTTTCCTCAGAAAAGAGTAAGAGTTCCTTAAAATGTTTATGACTATACAGATGATGCCCGAATAAACATCTCGAAAATGCCAAGTAACAGTTAAGTAATGTTTAACGCCGAAGTACCGCCATTTTGGGTCTACTATGACTTGAATTTGGGTCTTCTATGACATTTACGTCTACTACTCGTGGACATGTCCTCATCTACTGCGTCGTAGCGTAAAGGGACATTTGTAATGAATATTTCGTAGTAGTGAAATCCCTGACATTTAAAGAGTTAAACTCTTAACAAACAAGCATTTCTAGAAAAGGTTTATGCTCATCATTCAAATTACGCAACGGAAAGGTGATCGTTAAATACAGGTTGTATAAAGAAGCTCTATAAACATTTTTATTACGCAATTTTTTTATTAATTTTAAAAAAATGAACTTTATGCTATTAAATTACCCGCGGTTCGGCAAAGGTCACGGGTTTGAATCCCGCCCGTGTCAGTTGAAATTTTAAAAACATTTTTTCTCTTTAATTTTTTTCTCTTTAATTCTATAAACATTTATTAATTTTTAACAAGTGATAAATGACAGTTAAGAACTGCCACATACGAATAAACCAGATCAAATTAGACCATTAGCTTTTCAAGAAGTTCTGATGAATTCCTGCTGGCTCCTACCAGTTGGTTTTACAAAAACTTATGTATGAATTACATCGCTGGCATTCGACTTAATGGTCTAGACTAGACCTCTGTCTACCTCTGTATTGGGAATTGCGTGCTGATATTTATTATTTTATTTAACAGGAAGCGCATAGGTTAGGCCTTATTTATGACCGTGCAGCCATGGAGTCTGCTGAGCAGAGGGCTCATAGATTAAGTCTTATTTATGATCGATTAGCCAACAAATCTGCTCAGAACGAGATTTTATGCAATGATATTGGTTATAATATTTCTCAGTGACAGAAAGCCCAAGACCCAATTATCAACCCCATGTTGATAACCAAAACGAAAACTCTGAAAAAAGCCGCACACCAACTAGATTTACATCGTCTACGTATACCATTGATTATTAAAATATATAAACACGTTTCATCACGCAACGTCACGCGATAAAAAAGGCGGTGAGGTATCCCACACAAAAATGTATTTGATTTAAAAAAAATCTTTAGTCCCTGGGTACCATAAAGTGTGAACTAGTAAGTTTTATCAGATATTTGCAGTGAGTTTTAATACGCGGCTTCAGCAACTGCTTGCATGGGCGGCTTGACCGGTGTTAGACGACGTCTTTGCAAAATACCGTTTCTCCTGATGAGTGTGGTAACTTTCACTTTGTACGTTAGCTGACGGCCAACCTTCAATGATTGGAGAAGCACGCAAAGAAGAAAAACGCACAGAGAGCCCCACCCTTAGAGGGTGGGGCTTCAAGTAAACATATGAATCGGTACAATTACCATCCGGTAAACTGCTTGCTTATTCTTAAATTTTAAACTATTTTATATATTTATCATAAGGCTAAAATTTATTGTTTTTTATCTGTTTATTTTTTCTTCTCATTTACATTATTTATATATTTTTTTAATGATTCAGATGTAATCATTTAAGAAAACTTTTAAGATTATAACTTAATATGAATAATAAAACAAAGACTATTTTCATATTATATAGTTTTGGAAGGACCTCGTCTACTGAAGAAATGTTTTATAGTAAAGAATAGATATGGAAATAATGAATAAAGAATTATTATTCACATTTTTCTTATTTAAAGATGCACCATCTTTAAATAAGAAAAATGTTATTAATATTTGTTAAAATTGTTTTTTTTAATATAGCCAGTCACTTGGGATTGTATAAGTATTGTATCTATATTTTGATATTTTATACATCTAAATCTGTTCAAACTTACATAGACACATTATGAAAATATTACACTATTGTTTTGGGTAATCGTAAAAAAAATAAAGATAACATGTAAATTATAAATTTAATAACATTTGATTACATAAGATAATTATTACAATTTATTTTTTAATTTTGGAGTCATTTTACAAATTTAGTTTAAGATTTCAGGAAGGACAATAGCGGGCGCGGGAATGATGGGCTGAGCTACGATAACACCCTCGGGAGCGGCGGCTTCTTCGACGACGATGACGGGCTCAGGGACGATCTCCTCGGCGACCTCGGCCTCGTCAGCTACCTGGACGGGAGTGGGAGAGGGGACAGTCTCAATGGCGACGGGGGACCCGGCAATGCCAGAAGGAGATTGGATGTTCAAGATAATCTGAACTAACGGAGCACTGCCAGAGGGTCCAACAGGAGCGGGCATAACGGGAGCAGGTTGTACATCGGTCACGGCACCACCATCGGGCAAGGGGAAGTCGATGATAGCTGGGCCAACGGAAATGGGCGAGCTGTCGACAATTGCGGGTCCCACTGAGATGGGTTCAGTGTCAACGATTGCGGGACCAACGGCAATGGGCTCGGGCTTGGCAATGCCGAGAGCTTCAAGGAGCATCTGCTCCAGAGCAGCGGCGGTGGCGGGGTCGGTGCTGGGGTTCTGGATGGCGGCGATGATCTCCTGCACCTCGGGGTTGTCACTGGCGATGACGGCGGGCGGGATGACGCCGGCCGACGCCACGGCGAACAGAGCGAAAGCGACGACGAATTTCATGATGCTTGTCTGCAAATGAAGACATTTGATCAGGTTAATCAGTTTATTAATTAAATCTGTTAATAATTTATATTTTGAATTTGTATTATTATATATCAAGAGACGAAAATATTTGTCATACTTACATTTGGCTTGTAGTACACTGAGGTAAAACTGTGTCCACGAATCATCGCTTTGAGTATTTATACCAAAAATTTGTTATCTATAAATTTTAATTATAATCACTAAATCACATAGTAGGAAAGATTACATAAAAAGCTTTGATAACATGTATTTTGAAGTTATGTTTCTAATATTGATTGTCACTCTAAATTTATAAATTTTCATATTTTTCTTATTTAAAGATGCACCATCTTTAAATAAGAAAATGTTATTAATATTTGTTAAAATTGTTTTTTTAATATAGCCAGTCACTTGGGATTGTATAAGTATTGTATCTATATTTTGATATTTTATACATCTAAATCTGTTCAAACTTACATAGACACATTATGAAAATATTACACTATTGTTTTGGGTAATCGTAAAAAAAATAAAGATAACATGTAAATTATAAATTTAATAACATTTGATTACATAAGATAATTATTACAATTTATTTTTTAATTTTGGAGTCATTTTACAAATTTAGTTTAAGATTTCAGGAAGGACAATAGCGGGCGCGGGAATGATGGGCTGAGCTACGATAACACCCTCGGGAGCGGCGGCTTCTTCGACGACGATGACGGGCTCAGGGACGATCTCCTCGGCGACCTCGGCCTCGTCAGCTACCTGGACGGGAGTGGGAGAGGGACAGTCTCAATGGCGACGGGGACCCGGCAATGCCAGAAGGAGATTGGATGTTCAAGATAATCTGAACTAACGGAGCACTGCCAGAGGGTCCAACAGGAGCGGGCATAACGGGAGCAGGTTGTACATCGGTCACGGCACCACCATCGGGCAAGGGGAAGTCGATGATAGCTGGGCCAACGGAAATGGGCGAGCTGTCGACAATTGCGGGTCCCACTGAGATGGGTTCAGTGTCAACGATTGCGGGACCAACGGCAATGGGCTCGGGCTTGGCAATGCCGAGAGCTTCAAGGAGCATCTGCTCCAGAGCAGCGGCGGTGGCGGGGTCGGTGCTGGGGTTCTGGATGGCGGCGATGATCTCCTGCACCTCGGGGTTGTCACTGGCGATGACGGCGGGCGGGATGACGCCGGCCGACGCCACGGCGAACAGAGCGAAAGCGACGACGAATTTCATGATGCTTGTCTGCAAATGAAGACATTTGATCAGGTTAATCAGTTTATTAATTAAATCTGTTAATAATTTATATTTTGAATTTGTATTATTATATATCAAGAGACGAAAATATTTGTCATACTTACATTTGGCTTGTAGTACACTGAGGTAAAACTGTGTCCACGAATCATCGCTTTGAGTATTTATACCAAAAATTTGTTATCTATAAATTTTAATTATAATCACTAAATCACATAGTAGGAAAGATTACATAAAAAGCTTTGATAACATGTATTTTGAAGTTATGTTTCTAATATTGATTGTCACTCTAAATTTATAAATTTTCATATTTTTCTACAAAACAGTTTTAAAGAAAACGGAAATTAGATTACATTATATAATGGAAATATATATATTAAGTAAAATGAAGAACAGTAAAATATGTATACAGTCTATAATGTGTAATGGTAAAATAGTGGTCAATATTATGATAGTTAATGTTACGAAGATGAACGAGAGGCGTATACATCGTTTTTCATTGTGTCGCCAGCACGGAGATCCTGGGTTCAATTTCAGATCGGGTCAATGTAGGAAAACACTTTTTCTACGTTTTCTCGTGTCTGGGTGTTTGTGGTACAAGTGCTTAAGCTGCTTACTTTGCTATCAGGGAAATGTGTTTTGTTGTCCCTATGTATGTATGTATACATGAATATGAAAGTCATTTGGTTTTGATAACCCACTACACAAAACAATTTGACAAACCTGATTTTTATTGTACCTAAATCCCAAGAAAACGCCATCCAAGATGCATGTTCCCAGATATGGAAGAAGAAAATTTTAGGCAAGGTTTCTCGAACAATAAATGTTTGTCAATCGCCAACCAAGGGCCTAAAACCACTACACAGCGCATGCGTAGATTTATGTAAAAAATCTAATAATAATTTTGTGTGTGTGTGTGTGTGTGTGTGTGTGACTATACAGATGACTATACAGATGACTATACAGATAGATGCCCGAATTAACATCTCGAAAATGCCAAGTAACAGTTAAGTAATGTTTAACGCCGAAGTAACGCCATTTTAGGTCTACTATGACTTGAATTTGGGTCGTCTATGACACTTACTATGACATTTAGGTCTACTACTCGTGGATATGTCCACATCTACTTCGTCGCAGCGTAAAGGGACATTTGTAATGAATATTTCTTAGTAGTAAACCTCCTAACATCTATAGAGTTAAACTCTTAGCAAACAAGCATTTCTAGAAAAGATTTATGCTCATAATTCAAATTACGCATCGGAAAGGTGATCGTTAAATACAGGTTGTATAAAGAAGCTTTATAAACATTTTTTATTACGCATTTTTTTATTGACTTTTAAAGCATTCAAGTTATGCTAAACTTTATGTTATTAAATTAAACAGAAAAAAATGTTTTTAAAATTTCAAGTGACACGGGCGGGTTCGAACCCGAGGTTCGGCAAAGGCCGCGGTTTTGAATGGCGCCCGTGTCAGTTGAAATTTTAAAAACATTTCTTCTCTTTAATTCTATAAACATTTGTTAATTTTTAACAAGTGATAAATGACAGTTAAGAACAGCCACATACAAATATACCAGATTAAATTCGACCATTAACTTAGCAAGGAATGCGGTACGAGTATTCTTCTACTGCCATTAAGTTTACACTTCTACTCTAGAATTGCGGCAGTAATATCAACATTTGAACATACCTAAGAATATTAAAATATATGAACACATTTCATCTAAGGAACGTTACACCATAAAAAGGCGATGAGGTATACCATACCGCAATGTGAGTGTTTGATTTAAATAAAAAGCCTTAGTCCCTGGGTACCATTAAGAGTAAACAGGTCACTAGAAAGTCTTATTAGTTACTCTCAGTAAGTTTTTATATGCCCGGGGCTAGACTACGGCTTTGCAGAATACCGTTTCGTCCGATGAGTGTGGTAACGGTGAAGACCCGTATTCCTGAGTAACCTCCTTTTCATACTTTGCTTCAGTTTTTATAGTTCCTTTTAAAAGGTTGTTGCCAACGCTGTCTACGTTAGCGACAGCCAACCTTCATTGATTGGAAAGGCACGTAAAGAAGAACAGAACACAGAAAGCCCTTTCCTCTGATGTTGCGAGTATACATATGAATCGGTAGGCAATTACCATCTAGTAAGCTGATTGCTCGAATTTTTTTTATTCTTAAATTTTAAACTTTTTTATATATATATATATATGTATATATATATATGTATATATATATATGTATATATATATATATATATATGTATATATATATATGTATATATATATATGTATATATATATATATGTATATATATATATATGTATATATATATATATGTATATATATATATGTATATATATATATATATATGTATATATATATATGTATATATATATATGTATATATATATATATATGTATATATATATATATGTATATATATATATGTATATATATATATATATATATATATGTATATATATATATGTATATATATATATATATATATATATATATATATATATATATATATATATATATATATATATATATATATATATATATATATATATATATATATATATATATATATATATATATATATATATATATATATATATATATATATAAAGTAAAATGAAGAACAGTAAAGTATGTTTACAGTCTATAACGTGTAATGGTGGTAAAGGTCTTTAAATGTACTGTGATAGTTAATGTTACGAAGATGAACGAGTGGCGTACATCAATGTGTCGCATCACTGATTTCATGTAGGAAAACACTTTTTCTACGTTTTCTCGTGTCTCGGTGTTTGTGGTACAAGTGCTTAAGCTGCTTACTTTGCTATCAGGGAAATGTGTGTTTTGTTGTCCCTATGTATGTATGTATACATGAATATAAAAGTCATTTGGTTTTGATAACCCAATACACAAAACATTTGACAAACCTGATTTTTGTTGTACCTAAATCCCTAAAACAGCCCCATCCAAGATTCATGTTCCCAGATATGGAAGAAGAAAATTTTAGGCAAGGTTTCTCGAACAATAAAAGTTTGTCAACCACCAACCAAGGGCCTAAAACCACTACACAGCGCAAGCGTAGATTTATGTAAAAAATCTATTAGTTTGTAGTTAATTTAGATTTTATGAAATATAATTAAAATTATTACAAAAAATTTCAATTATATATTCTTGTCGTGTGTGTGTGTGCTGATGAATAGAGAAGATGAAACAATTTGGTCTACAAAGGGTAGCTATGTGCCCTTGCCTTAAATAAACATAACAGTTAGCCTGTACACATATCATTACTCAATGCTCTTCGAGTTAGTAAGAGTTCCTTAAAATGTTTATGACTATACAGATAGATGCCCGAATTAACATCTCGAAAATGCCAAGTAACAGTTAAGTAATGTTTAACGCCGAATTAGTGCCATTTTGGGTCTTCTATGACACCTACTATGACGTTGATGTCTACTACTCGTGGACATGTCCACATCTACTTCGTCGCAGCGTAAAGGAACATTTGTAATGAATATTTCTTAGTAGTATAACCCCTAACATCTAAAGAGTTAAACTCTTAACAAACAAGCATTTCTAGAAAAGATTTATGCTCATCATTTAAATTACGCATCGGAAAGGTGATCGTTAAATACAGGTTGTATAAAGAAGCTTTATAAACATTTTTATTACGCAATTTTTTATTGACTTTTAATGCATTCAAGTTATGCTGAACTTTATGTTATTAAATTAAAGAGAAAAAAATGTTTTTAAAATTTCAAGTGACACGGGCGGGTACGAACCCGCGGTTCGGCAGAGGTCGCAGTTTTGAATCCCGCCCGTGTCAGTTGAAACTTTATAAACATTTCTTCTCTTTAATTTTTAACAAGCATTTTTTTAATTTTTAACAAGTGATAAATGACAGTTAAGACCAGCCACATACGAATATACCAGATAAAATTCGTCCATTAATGGAATGTCCAAGGAATGCGGATGTATTCTTCTACTGCCATTACGTTTACACTGTTACTCTAAAATTGCGGCAGTAATATCAACATTTGTGTTCTTCTAATATTATTGTTGATGGGCGCGGACCCGTTCTTATTGGAGACCAATTTTAGGATAAGTTTTTTTTAAACTTCCAAACTTATTTTTGATACCGGCGTAGGAACTTACTAACTGGTGGCTGTAAGAGTCGATTAAGGGAAATACTTTGAACCCTGCAAAGACTATTAGGACATTGTATTTAAACCTATAGATGCCTTCATCTTTTAATAACCCAACGTTAACAATACTAAGAGATAATATACAGGTGATTAAAAAGAGTCAGATAAGTGTTTTCCGTATGGTTAAATATGAATCTTCGGTAAGAATTCGCAGCAAGGGCACATTGTTTATCAGACAGATACCTAAGAATGTTAAAATATATGAACACATTTCATCAAAGGAACGTTACACCATAAAAGGCGATGAGGTATACCACACCGCAATGTGAGTGTTTGATTTAAATAAAAAGCCTTAGTCCCTGGGTACCGTTAAGAGTAAACAGGTCACTAGAAGTCTTATTAGTTACTCTCAGTAAGTTTTTATATGCCCGGGGCTAGATTACGGCTTTGCAGAATACCGTTTCGTCCGTATTCCTGTGTACCTCCTTTTCATCCTTTGCTTCACTTTTAATAGTTCCTTTTAAAAGGTTGTTGCCAACGCTTTCTACGTTAGCGACAGCCAACCTTCAATGATTGGAGAGTCACGTAAAGAAGAACAACACACAGAAAGCCCTTTCCTCTGATGTTGGGACATATGAATCGGTAGGCAATTACCATCTAGTAAGCTGATTGCTCGAATTTTTTTTTCTTAAATTTTAACTATTTTATAGATTTATCATAAGTTTAAAACTTATTCATTTTATTTATTTTTCTACTATACAATATCACAATATTTATATATTTTTAAGCAAGATTTTAAGATTAGACAAAATTATAACTTTATATGTGTAATTAAACTAAGCAGTAGTACTTATCTATTCATATTGTAGTTTTGGAATGTCTAATGAAGAAATATTTTTATAGTAAAGAATAGATATAGAAATAATGAATAAATAATAACATTTTTCTTATTTAATGACGGTGCATTAGTAATGTTTTCTTTTTAATATAACCTGTCACTTAGGATTGTAAATAAATCTAAATATTCTGATGATGTCTCAAACAACATCTAAATCTGTTCAGACACAATAAAAGATATCGAAGACTAAAGAAACTTAGTTAGACATATTATGAAGATATTACACTATTGTTTTGGGTAATCGTAAAAAAAATAAAGATAACATGTAAATTATAAATTTAATAACATTTGATTACATAAGTGTATTTTTACAATTTATTTAATTTTGCGAGAAATTTTACAAATTTAGTTTAAGATTTCAGGAAGGACAATAGCGGGCGCGGGAATGATGGGCTGAGCTACGATAACACCCTCGGGAGCGGCGGCTTCTTCGACGACGATGACGGGCTCAGGGACGATCTCCTCGGCGACCTCGGCCTCGTCAACTACCTGGACGGGAGTGGGAGAGGGGACAGTCTCAATGGCGACGGGGGATCCGGCAATGCCAGAAGGAGATTGGATGTTCAAGATAATCTGAACTAACGGAGCACTGCCAGAGGGTCCAACCGGAGAGGGCATAACGGGAGCAGGGTGTACATCGGTCACGGCACCACCATCGGGCAAGGGGAAGTCGATGATAGCTGGGCCAACGGAAATGGGCGAGCTGTCGACAATTGCGGGTCCGACAGAGATGGGTTCAGTGTCAACGATTGCGGGACCAACGGCAATGGGCTCGGGCTTGGCAATGCCGAGAGCTTCAAGGAGCATCTGCTCCAGAGCAGCGGCGGTGGCGGGGTCGGTGCTGGGGTTCTGGATGGCGGCGATGATCTCCTGCACCTCGGGGTTGTCACTGGCGATGACGGCGGGCGGGATGACGCCGGCCGACGCCACGGCGAACAGAGCGAAAGCGACGAAGAATTTCATGATGCTTGTCTGCAAATAAAGATCTTTGATGAGATTAATCAGTTTAATAATTAAATCTGTTGATTTTTTAAATTTTAAATATGTATTATTATATATCAAGAGAAGAAAATATTTGTCATACTTACATTTGGCTTGTAGTACACTGAGGTAAAACTGTGTCCACGAATCATCGCTTTGAGTATTTATACGAAAAATTTGTTATCTAAAAAATTTGTATTTTAATTATAATCATTAAATCACATAGTTGGAAGATTACTTTAAAGTTTTGATAACATTTTTATAGTTCGTCTAATATTCAAGATATTCTTCAGATATTGATTGACATTCTCCATTGATTTTATTTGATATTTTTCTGCAATAAAACATTGATAAAAACGGAATAACTCAACATCGATCGGAAACAAAGTCGAAATATCTTATTTATTTTAATATTCTTTAAGAAATGTATCTACAATAGAACGGCATTACCTTACTAAATGTATTAAAATGCCTATCAGTCGAATAGCTTAGAATCCTTCGACGACTTGGGCTTCCCCGAACTTTGTTACCAAAATAGCATCGAGTTTAGAAGTTTGCGTCGAGACGGCTGTTTAAATGACACCATTTAATGAGCCGTCTCGATGTAGTCTATATAGTCTATACGAAGGGCTTTTGTCTTCATAAATAATCCCTAGGCTTTAAAATAGACGTGGGGTATCGGCGTGAGATTAATACAATTTACCCTTTCTTAAGTGGTGTCCCATAAGTGGTGTCAGAGGGTAAGCCTTGACAATGCGATTTGCTACCGATCAATGACGGGCTAACCATCTGAAAAATACCAGACCAAAGTTAAGCAGATCAGTGACGGACAACAGCGTCAATGGTACGATGTTTTTGTACTACGATGGTCAATAAGCTTGACAAGCGTAGCGGTTAGGGAGTGGCCTATGTCCAGCAGTGAACTTTTACAGGCCGACTTGAGGGGTATAATAATAGGTTGGGGAAAAAGTTTCTTCGCATTTTTTAAGAAAATTCACAATATTTTTTAATGTAGTTTATTTACATTTAACTAAAGTATATAGGTACCATTTTCATCGATAACTTTATGCCCTTGTATTAATGTTCTTGTTGTTACGGACATTATCCCATTGCTATATAAATTTTGGGGCTTCTGATCAACATACCGCGATAATTGCTTTTGGCAGTCCTCTCTTGATATTAACCTGACACTGTCTAAAGAATTCTGAAGAGACCGAAACAGGTGTAAATCTGAAGGTCAGCATTATATGGCGGATGCATTAATACCTCCCAGCCAAGCTCTCTTAATGTTTGCTGAGTGGCTAAAGATATGTGAGGTCTCACATTGTGTGAGGTCATCGTTATCTTGATGAAAAACCACATCTCTTCTGTTGATTAATTCCGGCCGCTTTCTCTCAAGTTCTTGCTTTAATCTCATCAGTTGTTCGCAGTAGAGTTGAGGATCGATGGTCCTGCTTGGTGGTAACAGCTCATAATGAATAATGGCCTTCCAATCCTACTGTGGCGACATCTATGTCTCCACATTAGAAGCTCGCTATGCGGCGGATTCAGGAAACACATAGACGTTCTAAATCGCGCTATCGAAGTTCGCACGATGACATGCATATATACGATTACCGATAGCGCACACCGCGGAGGAGACGTCCTGCCCAGGTCACGATCACCCGACCTGGCTGGTAGCTACCCTTTTCCTGCAGCACATCATCCGCTACAATGGTGACCCCGACGTGATCTCACCGCCAACCGACGGTGACCACTGAAGAACAACGCAGCGAGCCTCTCCAACAACATCGACGTCATCAACGCATTCACAGCACCGGACTACTATAGGCACAACGCGTGCTTCCTGGTCCTGTAAGCCACTGAGGATCTTCAATAGCGGGCCCCCTTCTCCTCAGGCTGACACTGCGGCATCAGCATTGTGACCATACATCTCGACTCACCGTAGATCTGGTCACAGCCTCTCTTCGCAACGCCAGATTGCTCAACGTCAAGCTCTCCGCACTTCCGACCTCACGTCTCAGCAGGGGAGTGATGTGGCGACATCTATGTCTCCACATTAGAAGCTCGCTAAGTGGCGGATTCAGGAAACACATCGACGTTCTACATCGCGCTATCGAAGTTCGCACGATATACGATTTACGACGTATATATACGATTACCGATAGCGCACACTGTGGATGAGACGTCCTCCCCAGATCACGATCACCCGACCTGGCAGGTAGCTACCTTTTTCCTGCACTACATCATCCGCTACACTACCACACACACAGCATGTGAAGCCTGACCGGCCTATGACGATTCGATTTCGATCTTTTTCGCACGTTCTTGTGTACGTGATCCACTTTTCATCACCAGTTGTCAGCTTATTCAAAAATGGTTCGGTTTCATTACGTCGCAATAAAGAATCACAAATGAGTACACGGTTCATTAGGTTTCTTTCTGTGAGCTCGTGTGGTACCCAATTATCGAGCTTTTTTGTGTACCCAGTTTTTTTCAAATGCGCCAAAACTGTTTTGTGGTCAATTCCCAGTTCGTCCACGAGTCGTAACCATCGTAATAGGGCGACTTGAGCAACGTGCATCTTTGACATCAAAATTTCCGCATTGAAAACGCTTAAACCAAATTTGTACTACTCTCGCAGACACTGTACTAGGTCCATAAACATCGCAATTTTTTTCGCGGCTTGCGTAGCATGTTTACCTTATTGTAGGAAAATTTTAAAATGTATTTAATTTCTTCATTAGATTCACTCATCTTAACAGTATGAAAAATAAATAAAAATCACACATTTTCCTGATTTGAATTTGGAATTATCTTCTTTAAAATTTAAACTTTTAATGATACCAAAACTAGCCAGATACAAATAGTATAGCCAAAGAGATTTTATTACAAGTTCATACATACCATAATGCGAAAAGACTTTTTCCCCAACCTATTATATAGAGAGTCAGTACAATTATGGGCTACGAGGCATTATGCCTTAGTTCTGAGGTGAGAGAACGCACTAGAAACCTTCTTCTTCTTCTTCTTTGATAAGGTTTCCGAGTGTTCTATGCTCCAGTAACCTCTGAGTAGACTGTTACCTCGTTTTTCACCCCACTCTAATAAAAAATGTTTTTAATAATAAAAATACAAAAAAATATATCGAAATCATGTGCATAATAAAAGAGAGGCCACGTGTAATTAAAATTCAACATTTAAAATTTATACCAAAAATTTTTTTTGGATTTAGAAGTTGTATCTGGTCCACAGGTCGCCGGTGGTTATAAGAGGGCTGATTCTTTTCTCGCTCAATGGTTAAGTCTAACCATTCAACGTGAAAACGCAGCCAGCTTTCTTGGTACCATGCCATGATGAGTAGGGCTGTATGATTATAGTAATTTTTAGTTAATAATATTGTAAATATAAAAATTTTAAAATCACATGTGGAACTCTATGGACGATTCTAAACAAACAGTTATGGTTTGTGTTGCACCTCATGACAACATTACTAGTATTGCCATTCGAGCTTCAAAAGTGCCTTGATGCCTTGTTTGTGTCTTGTTCAGAAGTGCTTTGATGCCTGTAGTCGTTTATGACAATAGTCGAATGTCGAACTCAAGGCAGCGACAATAATTGGCATCAATCAACAACAGATCATTTTAACGTAGCATGCTGGCATAATTTTCATTCTGATGTCCATAACAATTGTATTTCATGACAATTATTATTATTTTTCTTCACGCACAGTCCGTGACTGGGTAGTCAGAGAGAACAGATCGCCAAGTGTCACGATACTTACACACCTCTTTCTCTTCTCAAAAGATTGCAAAAATCATTTCATGATTTTCTTTATGAATCTAAATGCAGATTTGACGCATAAAACTACTTATTATTACTTATTTTTACTAATAGTTTTTAATATTAATACTTATTATTGCTAAATAGATTCAATGCTTGTATCTGTAGTTGTGTACGACAATAGACTAATATGGGCTCGAACTCGAACCTGCGACGTCACGTTCTCCAATCCGCTCCCTAAATTAGACCTGGGCAAAAACGCTTGATGTGAAATAGGTAAAAAAGGTATTATAATAAAAAAAAACTATTTTAAGAAAGTTTACATTTCAAAAAACGCTTTCAAATTATCTCTTTTTTTTTTTTTGCTCAAAAGACTTATTAAGGCTTATTGATGGAACAAAATTTTGGTTAAAACTCTTTGGTTTATATAAGATTATAAATACTTACTACGATTCCAACTTACCACACTCGGAAAATCAAGAAATCTATGAAACTCCTTTTGAAAATTGTTTTTTTAAAACTACTCTTGAAACATATAAAATTTAACCTAATTTATAAATAACATAAGATACTATTTTCAAATTGCAATGGCTTATTTACTATCGACTGTAGAAGGAGTTCGCAAGATAGTATAATTAACGAAGCCGTGGCGAACGAGTCTTTTGGAAAATACTTTTCCACAGACAAGAAATAGTACGCTCGTTCTAAAGTATATAAACGTTTTTAGAAACAGTTCTGGGAAAACCGCCCATTACTACTACATCCCTAGTTAGAATGTATCAAGGCATTACGTGGTATGATACCAACTTTGATAATATTAAATATTTTGCCCACTGCAGGATATAGGTTTCAACCTTAAGAGGCATTTGCCGTAATAACCACGCTTTACTAGTGGATTATCGATCGCTTTACCAGAAACCACGCACCGTTAAGATTGCAGTCGGTTCTTGCCTAATTTTTTCACCTGTCCGTAGCTGCTATTTTCAAGAATTCTATTAGAGGCCTCTTACGATATTCAGCCTACCGCCAGCCACAAGCACCATCTCTTACATACCACTAGAAATATAAACAGCTTCTATAACACCCTTCCTAAATTTTTTTTTGTAATCTAAGTATCTAAAACTTTTAAAATGTTAAACTTATAAAGAATTAAATGACAAAAAGATTTAACGTAAATTTTTGTTTTCAGTAAGTATAATATCTTCACGCCATTGCCAATAAAGAGTTTGAGACAATAAAGTCCTTTCCACCACCTTCCATCGAAGACATTTTTGAGACAACGTCACAGTCAGGCGGTGAACCTGTCGTTGTCCCAGCCAACGATATAATTCGCACATAAGTTATGAAAAAAACAATTGGTGGAGCCTTGGGGATCGAACCCGGGTCTCTTGACTCGAATTCCGATCATCCAACCACTCGACTATTGTGACTATATGCTTTTATATAGGTATATAATATTTATTTAAAATTATATCAGAAGATTTTCAGATTTTATTTTGTATAATTGTTAGGTAGAGTTATTAGATTTAAATTTCGATATAACAACAAAGACTAAAAAGATTTCACAAATTGAAAACGTAAATTTTAACAATGTCTCAAAAGTAACCTTGAATACCAGTTTGAATCCCGATAAAATTTTACAATGTTCAGATAATAAGATTATCCACTTACGCTTAATCCATTTAGTTTATCTTCGGCGATTCACAAAGGTTTACAGTCATAAATTAAAATTGCGAATTCAACGACCTTCCGTATTCCTTTATAAAACTGTCTAACATTCATTAAAGCTATAAGCATAAATAATAATATCATTTAAAACAATGCTAAATACCTAGTATCAAATACATCAGTTA